>JASEVX010000011.1:3005508-3534700 GCA_031761405.1 Serripes groenlandicus
TGTTGACCTCGATTTCTCAAAATAATTATAAACATTTGTCCTTTAATATATTCTTAAAATCGCCAAATTTAGAACAATAACTTCGGTTTATGGAAATATTCACATGTTCCTGTTATTAAAACCCCGGTGGTTCACAGTGATGTTACATAGACTCCGCTCAGGTATACTGCGTGTGTTCAGTTGTGTGACTTCAGGTCGAAGTCAAGAGAAAAGAGGAAGAAATGTAACGGGAACGGGGTATAGGTATATCACTTATACAGCCTTGCTGTAGTAGCTGGCTTGTATAGCGACGTTTGTAGAGTGGTTGACCTTTTCGTAAAGTTAAGCAACGTTCATCGCGGTTAGTGCCTGGATGGGTAACCCGTGATGGCTTAACGCCGGTACACGTTACACTATGGTTTTAATTTACATTTTAATTATAAAAGAAACTACTCGTATATAAATAGACTGGTTCAATAATCTTAATCTTCTATTGCAAACTCGAATGAGAACCTGCAACTGACGAACGGAAATATCCGAGAGCTGACGGTAAAATACGGCGCATGCGCGATCAAAACGATTAACACGTCGTATCCGCAAGCCCATGGCACCAGTGGTAGTTCTAAACACAACCAATATATGCACTGGTGCTGATGCACCCGTCCAATAAACAAATACACAAGGCAATCACAGCTTAACCATATACCTGATAATGATTTCGTTTATTTGTTTCAGAAAAAAACAACATAGATTAAGGAACCATATATTACATTTAGGGGAGGGTATGTATACTGGATACTGGAATTCAAAGGACAACTTGGGTCTCGTTGCCAGTGCTAACACCGGTAGCTCAATTGATAGCAAAACCGGCTGTTAAGCCAGAGTTTTTGAGTTCAAACAATTGACAAAATGTCAATGCGACAAGCGTAGTTCGTCTTTTACCAATGGCCTAACAATCTCATGTGGAAAGGCAGCCAGTTGCTTTGAAATACCTGCTGTGTAAACTATTAGTCTGGGAAAGCCTGAAGTAACTTTGGGTATGGATAATTTTTGAATACGGCGTTAAACCCCAATCAATCCTACACATGTCTCTGCACGACATGAACGTGTACTTGACTAATGGAGTGTTTAATGTCTCTAGACGATATGATTATATACTTGACTAATGAAGTGTTTAATGTCTCTTCACGATATGATTCTGTCCTTGACTAATGGAGTGTTTAATGTTTCACACGATATGACTCTGTACTTGACTAATGGAGTGTTTAATGTATCTACACGATATGACTATGTACTTGACTAATGGAGTGTTTAATGTCTCTACACAATATGAACCTGTACTTGACTAATGGATTGTTTGATGTCTCTACACGATATGAACCTGTAATTGACTAATGGAGTGTTTAATGTCTCTACACGATAGGACTCTGTACTTGACTAATGGAGTGTTTAATGTCTTTACACGATATGAACCTGTACTTGACTAATGGAGTGTTAAATGTCTCTGCACAATATGACTCTGTACTTGACTAATGGAGTGTTTAATGTCTCAACACGATATGACTATGTACTTGGATAATGGAGAGTTTAATGTCTCTACACGGTATGAACCTGTACTTGACTAATGGAGTGTTTAATGTCTCTACACGATATGACTATGTACTTGATTAATGGAGTGTTTAATGTCTCTACACGATATGACTCTGTCCTTGATTAATGGAGTATTTAAAGTCTCAACACGATATGACTCTATACTTGACTAATGGAGTATTTCATGTCTCTACACGATATGACTATGTACTTGACTAATGGAGTGTTTAATGTCTCTACACGATATGACTATGTACTTGATTAATGGAGTGTTTAATGTCTCTACACGATATGACTCTGTCCTTGATTAATGGAGTATTTAAAGTCTCAACACGATATGACTCTATACTTGACTAATGGAGTATTTCATGTCTCTACACGATATGACTATGTACTTGACTAATGGAGTATTTAATGTCTCTACACGATATGACTATGTACTTGATTAATGGAGTGTGTAATGTCTCTACACGATATGACACTGTATTTGACTAATGGACTGTTTAATGTCTCTTCACGATATGACTATATACTTGACTAATGCAGTGTTTAATGTCTCTACACGATATGACTCTGTACTTGACTAATGGAGTGTTTAATGTCTCTACACGATATGACTATGTACTTGACTAATGGAGTGTTTAATGTCTCTACACAATATGAACCTGTACTTGACTAATGGATTGTTTGATGTCTCTACACGACATGACCCTATACTTGACTAATGGAGTGTTTAATGTCTCTACACGATATGAACCTGTACTTGACTAATGGAGTGTATAATGTATGTACACGATATGACTCTGTACTTGACTAATGGAGTGTTTAATGTTTCTACACGATATGAACCTGTACTTGACTAATGGAGTGTATAATGTATGTACACGATATGACCCTATACTTGACTAATGGAGTGTTTAATGTTTCTACACGATATGAACCTGTACTTGACAAATGGAGTGTTTAATGTCTCTACACGATATGACTCTGTACTTGACTAATGGAGTGTTTAATGTCTCTACACGATATGACTCTGTACTTGACTAATGGAGTGTTTAATGTTTCTACACGATATGAACCTGTACTTGACTAATGGAGTGTATAATGTATGTACACGATATGACCCTGTACTTGACTAATGGAGTGTTTAATGTCTCTACACGATATGACTCTGTACTTGACTAATGGAGTGTTTAATGTTTCTACACGATATGAACCTGTACTTGACTAATGGAGTGTTTAATGTCTCTACACGATATGACTCTGTACTTGACTAATGGAGTGTTTAATGTCTCTACACGATATGACTCTGTACTTGACTAATGGAGTGTTTAATGTTTCTACACGATATGAACCTGTACTTGACTAATGGAGTGTATAATGTATGTACACGATATGACCCTGTACTTGACTAATGGAGTGTTTAATGTCTCTACACGATATGACTCTGTACTTGACTAATGGAGTGTTTAATGTTTCTACACGATATGAACCTGTACTTGACTAATGGAGTGTTTAATGTCTCTACACGATATGACTCTGTACTTGACTAATGGAGTGTTTAATGTTTCTACACGATATGAACCTGTACTTGACTAATGGAGTGTTTAATCCTTTCCCAATTACATGTACATACATTTACGTTTTTTGCATCTCTTAAACAGACGAATCTGAAAACATTATTGCAAAAGGAGAACTTTCCAAATTGTTCAACTATTTACACTTTAATTTATAGATATTTTTCACATGTTGTCTAGATATTAGTTTATTTTAACTCATCTGCATCAAAGTTCTTATATGTGGGAAAGGGTTATGGGACGGTGTTTGGAAAACAAAAACCTCATTCAATGCTCCACTTACAAGAATGGTTTAACAACTGGCGTTAAAAGGGGAACATTATTATTTTACCAATTTCTTCTTTTGCCAAAATGTTTTCAATAGTTTTCTGCTGCAGAGGCGTCAGAAAGGGTATGTATGTGGGAAAGGGTTAAAGGAGGTTCAACTTAAAGCGTATTTAAAAAATCGTTATTTTGAATGATGTTTTAAACCGCTTTCATCAATTATTCAGCTATATCAAGAAGTTTCCTGGGTAAGTTACCAATGCTACTGGTTAGTTATCCTGTCACCAGCGAGCCTATTGTCAACTCCACAGTCCTGACCGCAAAGAAGGGTAAGCCATCACTGCAATTTGTTGAAATTCTTTGGTATTACCCGTCGGTGATCGAACCCGCGACCTCCCGCAACCGAGGCGGACGCTCGAGCTCTACGCCATAAACCCAGCAACCGGGAATGTGTGAGGCTTCGAATAAGGGTAATGTATAAACTCGATCTAATAGTTGTTAATTTGATATGCGTTTGCTTTTATGTAAATTAGATTTGTTTTGCCATCGTGTGTTTGGTTAAAACCATTTATGTGGACCTGATATAGGCTTGTTGTTTACTTTTCTACATAAAAAAATATGACTAAAGGAAGAAATATGTCTGAAATATGAAATAGTTTTATGACTATTCTTCTCTTCTCACATTATTTCGTTCGCGCTTTTGATCCGAATCATATTCTAATATGTTTTGTTCCTCGATAGTGAGAGGGCGTTTAGTTCGATCCCCAACTGGGCCATACCAAGTTTAGTTCGATCCCCCACTGAGCCATACCAAGCTTAGTTCGATCCCTAACTGACCCATACCAAGTTTAGTTCGATCCCCAACTGTCTGGCGGACAGTGCACCGATTATCTTGCATCCTTGCGCTACAACATGTTCAGCAAGAAAGTCGTCTCTTTCTAATCAAATGTCACTCCTGAACGTCTTCCCCCTTACTGCATCGTCCACAAAATACCACTGTCTGCGAATCTGCAACCAGATGATGGTCTGGATTGGAGAATAAATGGGCACAGATGTCCCAAGTTGGGGCTAGAAACAGAAGGACACCCAGCAGTTTGTACCAATCATGACACATTTGAATGCTGCTCCTGACAATCTTCTGACGATCGTCCACTGCAACTGTTCAACTGCTTATGGTTCACTCCACTGTAGCTGCAGAACATAGGGCTACCATGCACTGCTGGGTGTGACCAGTGTCAACATTACGTGTGTGAAAATCATTTAAACAAGTATGTTGTTCCAGAGGAGCAGGATTATGACAGTGATTGACCTATTACCGAATTCTTCAACCAGACATACTTACTAGATCACTGTGCAATACAACATGTATGTGAAGGGTAAGTGCCTGGTTTTAAAGATATTGATTCGTTTATTCCATACCTTCATTATGACTCAATGCTTAATATCTGATCACCAACCCAGGCCTAGACACTACACTGTACACTACTATAGGATGACCAATAAATGATGTACATCTGTTTCATGTTAGTTGTGGCCATCTTGCAATTCAGTTTATACACCATATGGTCAAACGGTATATTGACCCGACTAATAAATCCTGAAGGAACTTAATCTTGCCCCGGTAGGAAAACAAGTAATCAATCCATACATCCTGAGGAAACTTAATCTTGCCCTTGTAAGAGAAAAAGTAATCAAGCCATACATCCTGAAGTATTTGTTGCTTTCGTGACATCTACCTTTTGTTGGTACATGACAGGAAATGCCAGACACAATTATACAAATTTACATATACATGTACATAATATGTCAACGTGGGTGACATTACTGTTAAGAGATTCAAGTATAAAACAAGCTTTGTATACGACTATAAGCAGAACGAATATCTTTTAACATCATGACATTATGTTTATCTCTCCCTTTTCAAAAAGTTGTTCATCTCTTTTCAATAATTATATCTTCAATAATTTAATGTTCCTATATTTTGGTCCAGATGCTTTCAAAACTTGTTTGTTGCAATATTGTTGCATACAATAACTGGAGGTTAACATGTTTAAATTCATAATCAGAAGTAAATATTAACCCAATAGTAAACTACTATATTTTGATATCTAGGGTTAGGGCCAGTCAAGCACAATTTACTAAACATATTAAAATACATATAAGATTGACGTTTAATCTTAATATACAAGAATTGAAAACATATATGGTTTCGCTTATAATATTTTCTTTATAACTTAACTTCCTGATTTTAAATGACCTTTTTGGGATGAGTCTCCTACTCCATCAGATATCCACACAAACCCAAAACCATTTTCATGTATCTTAGTCACCCATGTATTTCTACCATTCAAAGCAAAGATATCGGCCGTATTTTTATATAGAATACCAATACGTTTAACAGAAGTCAATATGAATCCTTTCTGTCTTATGGCTATATTCATAGTCAAATATATCTAACGTGAATTAGATAATTGGTTGAACCGGGGACATAGATAAGATCTACGTCCCTGGTTGAACCTAAAAATCAAATATTTTGAAAACATCTTGTAGGCTAAAATAACCAAATTTTCTTTGTGATAGAAAAATATTAAGACATGCCTTTTTCGCTTGTGCTGATTGATTATTTTTACTTATTGTCCAACAAAAATGTGAGGTAAAGTGTGAACCTCAGTATTTATAAGAGTAGACAGTTGGCATTTCTATTCCGTTATAGAATTTTCTCGTTTTGTGTTATAATACCACCATTGAAGAAAAATATTATTTTAGTTGTGTCTAAATTACGTTCCAATGGTTTCACAATGTATGGATAGCATTTAACTGCTGCTGGAAGTGAAATACAGTGTTATGTCGGATAAACAAGAAACATCGTCTGCAAAAAAAAGGCCAATAATATCCTCAATGTTATTAAATATTCAACAAGATAATAAAAAGGATGCAAATAATATGTGGCCTTTCCCAACCTTGCTTGGTACCATTTTGGCATTTTATCATGCAGCCTGAGGCAGTTTTGAGTTTACAATAATCTCAACCAAACCTGATAATTGATAATTAAATAATGCATAATTTGGGAAAAGGAGCAGTTTATCTAGAACAATGCCGTTAAAACTATTTTAACAGTTCAATATTGTATTTTAAATAAAATAATGTGTTTGCTACCTACTTAGCTATGTACTTCCCTTCGGAAAATTATATGTAAACTGCTTGAATTGTCGCATTTCATGTTGTGTTGATTCACATTAATGTGGTGTATGTAGTGCATTATAGTAATTTATGAAATTAAGCAATGGCTTAATGATGTTGTTTCATGTTGTTGGCTTGTTTGTTTCAGATTTAAAAGTACCAATTATGAATTTTAAATACTTGTGTTACAAGTTCTTCTTTGTTTATGTGCCGGTGCAATCATCAAATGTGATACACTATTTTATTTAAAGTACAATCATGTGTTTGCATCAGTTTGCATATAGTTTAAATCCATGATATATATAGGCATGTTAAACACCATTTTTCTTCATATAACTAATGAATGTTTTTTTTTTTAATGAGTTAAAAGATATTTAAATACCAATAAGTGTTAATGAAATAGTAAATAGTACCGGTTGTTTGGCGGCTTCCATCTGAATCTTTCCAACGTTAGCGAGTGAGTTTTACAAGTGGGAATTTCTCACGGTTCATTGGCCTCTCGGAAGAAAAGTAAGGTTTCGTTTCATTTGCCATATCTAAGTATGTCTGAATAAATTATAAAAAAACATATTCAACAGACTTTACCAATCACACATCGCAGGGCCTATGTAACACCTAAACCTTTTTCGACCCATGTTTTATGATTTTTATACGCCGCCGGAGGCGGTCGTATATTGGCGTCATCTTCATCGTCCGTCCGTCCGTTCGTACGTCCGTACGTCCATTTCTTGTGAACGCAACTCCTCCTACGTTTCTGACCGTATCTTTTTAAAACTTGGTCAATGTCATAACTATAATGGGTAGATGTGCATGAAGCGGCGATTTTCCGGTTCATTGATATTTGCAAGATTTATGTCCCTTGTAACTTAGTCTCTGTAGCTGATTGATATTGCAGCCTTGTGAACGCAATTCCTCCTATGTTTCTGACTGAATCTTTTCAAAACTTGGTCAATGTCATAACTATAATGGGTAGATGTGTATGAAGCAGCGATTTTCCAGTTCATTGATTTTTGCAAGATTATTGTCCCTTGAAACTTAGTCTCTGTAGCTGATTGATATTGCAGCCTTGTGAACGCAACTCTTCCTATGTTTCTGACCGAATCTTTTCAAAACTTGGTCAATGTCATAACTATAATGGGTATATGTGCATGAAGCGGCGATTTTCCGGTTCATTGATTTTGCAAGATTTATGTCCCTTGTAACTTGGTCTCTGTAGCTGATTGATATTGCGGCTTGTGAATGCAACTCTTCCTACGTTTCTGACTGAATCTTTTCAAAACTTGGTCAATATCATTACTATAATGGGTAGATGTACATGAAGCAGGGATTTTCCGGTTCTGCGATTTTTGCTATAGTTATGCCTTTCGAAACTTGGTCTCTATAGCATATTCACTTGAGAACGCAACTCAAGTTTCCAAACAGGTAGAAGTGCATAAAGCAGGGATTATCCGGTAGAGTGATTTTTGCAAGGGTTATGCTCAGAAGGAAAAAAGGATACATATCGACACTGCCATTTGACCTACTTTTATATCGGAAGCCTCTATAGGGTTCTATCTCTGTTTATATGTATCCTATTTTCTTCCTGACTTAAATAATTTGTTGAATGGGACATTAAGCTCCAACAATCCAATCCAATACTTTGTTGGCTGTTTCTTTTCCATTAAATAATTGTAGTTTTGTGATTTTTTTCATGAAATTACCATTTTTCGGTTCGGCCATTTTGATAGAGATTCCAATGGTAGTTTTGTGATACATGTTAAAAGCAATAATTAAAAAGGACCAATCTTGATCTTTATATTTTGTGGCGGCGTATATTGTGGCGGCACTGGCACTTTTGTTTTAAAGTTAATGTGACCTGGGCCTTACAGACCCTTAATCCAATGACCGCACTTAAATAAATTCATTTAACAACTGGGCCATTTCGGCTCCGTCTTGTCGATATGAAAGCAAAGCCGATTCATTAAACAAAACAAACATCACATGTAAAATGCATGAATCATCTACGACATCCATTTCCATGATTTTGAAAATTAACTAGAGTCAAACTACCTCTAATTGAAAGTTTCAGTCATTTATTCCTGTGACACTGTGGCCCGAGTCATACAGACTCAATTGTACCACTGTGGCCCGAGTCATACAGACTCAATTGTACCACTGTGGCCCGAGTCATACAGACATTGTACCACTGTGGCCCGAGTCATACAGACATTGTACCACTGTGGCCCGAGTCATACAGACTCAATTGTACCACTGTGGCCCGAGTCATACAGACTCAATTGTACCACTGTGGCCCGAGTCATGCAGACTCAATTGTACCACTGTGGCCCGAGTCATACAGACTCAATTGTACCATTGTGGCCCAAGTCATACAGACTCAATTGTACCACTGTGGCCCGAGTCATACAGACTCAATTGTACCACTGTGGCCCGAGTCATACAGACTCAATTGTACCACTGTGGCCCGAGTCATACAGACATTGTACCACTGTGGCCCGAGTCATACAGACTCAATTGTACCACTGTGGCCCGAGTCATACAGACTCAATTGTACCACTGTGGCCCGAGTCATACAGACTCAATTGTACCACTGTGGCCCGAGTCATACAGACATTGTACCACTGTGGCCCGAGTCATACAGACTCAATTGTACCATTGTGGCCCAAGTCATACAGACTCAATTGTACCACTGTGGCCCGAGTCATACAGACTCAATTGTACCACTGTGGCCCGAGTCATACAGACTCAATTGTACCACTGTGGCCCGAGTCATACAGACATTGTACCACTGTGGCCCGAGTCATACAGACTCAATTGTACCACTGTGGCCCGAGTCATACAGACTCAATTGTACCACTGTGGCCCGAGTCATACAGACTCAATTGTACCACTGTGGCCCGAGTCATACAGACATTGTACCACTGTGGCCCGAGTCATACAGACTCAATTGTACCACTGTGGCCCGAGTCATACAGACATTGTACCACTGTGGCCCGAGACCTTTCAGGCTCCGTATTAGGTCACAATACATCAAATAAATTCCTTCTTTGTTTCCATGTAAATCAAAACTCAATTGTCTAACGTTCTAAGTGTTTTACAGGTAGAACTCCCAATATCATGAAAAGTGTCACATCTAAACTTAAAATAATCAAATAAAAAAAAAGGGGGGTGGGGGTTATGTGTTATGCAAAAAATAATTCATCCTGCGTAGATGGTTACCGTCATTTTGGAAGAAATCGATCTTGGGCGAAACTGGTTTTTCACATACTTGTACTTTCAAACGAGATCAAAATACTAAAAATGAAAAATTAAACATTTCAAGTGCATCCTTTACAATAAACAATGATTTTAAACTCAATGGCATATATTCAATGTATTCTGGTGAAGGTATACATAGAGGATCTTACATGAGTGCTTATTTGATATTGTTTTTATGAAACGAGTCGACTGAAATCATATTCGTTTCAGTCGACGAGTTTCATAAAAACAATATCAAATAAGCACGAATGTAAGATTCTATTTATCAAAATAACACCATAAAAATATTGTTTTCAATCTTTAAATCGATCTTTCTTCGCCCTCATATAAACAGTGACCGAAGTTCATCCCGAAGTTCTAATACATACTTCCACTGTAAGAAATAGTCCCTATCAATAACCTTTTGATTTTATACAAAATTAGCAACAAGGCACTTATAACATTTCATTTATCGAGATTTATTCTCTTTAAACAATATCTTTAATAAATGCCAAAATTCAGAACAATTGTAAACAATATGCTGTCATTTAAAGTGACGTCACACTGGAGTGACGTCACGCACGTGCTGTGAGTCGGCTATTTATGTAACTAGTTACATATGATATTTATGTCACTGCTTTATGTCACTCCTGGAGAGCAAGTTATGTGATAAACTCAAATACATAACAATAAAGAAGCATTCAACATACATAACAAAAACATAAGTATAACGCTCAAACCGTTTAAGATTTCCTTTTTAATCAATTAAGACTTGAGTCTTACAGAATGAATCAAAATATTCACATTTAGATAAATGCATTAGGCAACTGTGATTCGAGTCCATATTCAGCAATTAAATGTGTAAGTAGAAAACTAAGACAAATTTTGATGCAAAGCATAAAAAACGACGCGCATGATTTTGAAACATGACTTTAAGCAAGCAGATGCAGTTCAGTACATTTAGGTAACCTGTGCAAACAGACAGGATCTAGATAGTTTGAACAAGAAGGCCAAATGTCTCTTTATTTTAAACAAGAAGGCCAAGATGTGTCTATATTGCTTACCTGGCTACCATAGTCTGTACTAAAAGGTTATCAAGAGTAAAGAGGGTTAATCTTGACGTAGGGATTAGACGTTTTATATGCTAATGTCTATGTGATATTCAGCTTGTGAAGTTTAGTCGTGAAATGACAAGTTTAGTTCTGAAACCATTTGGTTTACAGTTTAACATTGGCTGCAACTATAATGTGTCATAGAAGCTGAAGTTTCTTATTTTTTACCAATAAACGGTTTTAAATCGGCTCTTACTAGATCAATTTGATAAAAAAAAACATAGGTGCCGAAATATTAACAGATATTAACTTAAGGTTTAATGCCTCTAATTATAAGTTAAGTGTGACACAAGCTTTGCAAGAAGAAGGGGGAGGTTTTTTCTCCTTTCAGTTTAGCAAAGGTATGATAACAAAAACGGGAGTATATATATAAACAAAATATACAAAGTAATTTTAACAAGTTTAAAGATATTTATTATCAAAATTGAGTATTTATGAAATTGAAAAAAAAAATCACATGTATAGTCAACATATAGTAAGAATACAATGGTCTGAATGATCAAACTGTATGGGGAGGAACGTTTTAAGTTTAGAAATACAACATAATTTGTATAAAACAAACTATCAAAAAAAAACTTGGCCTAGGAAGTTGAGGAAAAGTTAACTTTTTTTCTGAGCTTTGATGATAACGACCCGTAAACCAATTTATTAAAAAAGCGTAGCCTATGAAGTTCGGGAAAATTTATTAAATTGATATCCTTTATCTTCTTAGCGATATCATGCAGGAGTCTTAACAGCAGACTCGGTATGTGAAAAGGGGATTTGAGCCTTTGTTGACGCCGCGTGGAAACGCGGTGTCAGTATTGAAAAGATTTTAAGTGTATACCATGGGGTTACGTTATCGTATAGGGAGCAACCAACATTATTATTGAAGAGAAAATTCTGTAAAACAACCTTTATGAATCAATGAATTGTATTTACTGATTTAAGAAACAACAAGATACAAAATACATATGTCTTCTACCGTTATTACAAAACTTTAGACACATTTATATGGTATTTAATAACTTTTCCCCTACTTCATAGGCTACGCTTTTTTAATAAATCGGTTTACGGGTCGTTATCACCAAGTTACAGACACGATAGTTAGACAGTTTACGTACACACAAGTTACGCATACACATTCAATTTCATATAGTAACATATGAACATAAATAAGTCGAAAGGTTTGTGCTTTGATATGAGTTACTTGTTTAGGTTCAATTCATAATACAACACTATGACGTATAAATCATGAATCATTATCCCGCCTTCAAGCCGACAAATCACAATAATAAACGGCCATGTAGGACATATCCAAACCTCCGTCAAACATTGTTGATTCAATACAGTGGTTTACTACATGCCTCCAGGGCTATATCAGGTGAGGAGATAGGTGAGCAGAGACACATTATGAAACGGCTGCATCGTATGTGTTTTATGTGAATGGTGAGTTTAATGATTATTTTTATATTGACTCCAATTGGTGTTTACTCCTGTTTCACGGTATACATGTTACGGTACTGTAGAGTCGTCTGCGTTAAAACTTACAAACACAGAATGTATCATAGTGATGCTGCGTTAAAACTTACAAACACAGAATGTATTATAGTGATGCTGCGTTAAAACTTACAAACACAGAATGTATTATAGTGATGCTGCGTTAAAACTTACAAACACAGAATGTATTATAGTGATGCTGCGTTAAAACTTACAAACACAGAATGTATTATAGTGATGCTGCGTTAAAACTTACAAACACAGAATGTATTATAGTGATGCTGCGTTAAAACTTACAAACACAGAATGTATTATAGTGATGCTGCGTTAAAACTTACAAACACAGAATGTATTATAGTGATGCTGCGTTAAAACTTACAAACACAGAATGTATTATAGTGATGCTGCGTTAAAACTTACAAACACAGAATGTAGTATAGTGATGCTGCGTTAAAACTTACAAACACAGAATGTATTATAGTGATGCTGCGTTAAAACTTACAAACACAGAATGTATTATAGTGATGCTGCGTTAAAACTTACAAACACAGAATGTATCATAGTGATGCTGCGTTAAAACTTACAAACACAGAATGTATTATAGTGATGCTGCGTTAAAACTTACAAACACAGAATGTATTATAGTGATGCTGCGTTAAAACTTACAAACACAGAATGTATTATAGTGATGCTGCGTTAAAACTTACAAACACAGAATGTATTATAGTGATGCTGCGTTAAAACTTACAAACACAGAATGTATTATAGTGATGCTGCGTTAAAACTTACAAACACAGAATGTATTATAGTGATGCTGCGTTAAAACTTACAAACACAGAATGTATTATAGTGATGCTGCGTTAAAACTTACAAACACAGAATGTATTATAGTGATGCTGCGTTAAAACTTACAAACACAGAATGTAGTATAGTGATGCTGCGTTAAAACTTACAAACACAGAATGTATTATAGTGATGCTGCGTTAAAACTTACAAACACAGAATGTATTATAGTGATGCTGCGTTAAAACTTACAAACACAGAATGTATTATAGTGATGCTGCGTTAAAACTTACAAACACAGAATGTATTATAGTGATGCTGCGTTAAAACTTACAAACACAGAATGTATTATAGTGATGCTGCGTTAAAACTTACAAACACAGAATGTAGTATAGTGATGCTGCGTTAAAACTTACAAACACAGAATGTATTATAGTGATGCTGCGTTAAAACTTACAAACACAGAATGTATTATAGTGATGCTGCGTTAAAACTTACAAACACAGAATGTATTATAGTGATGCTGCGTTAAAACTTACAAACACAGAATGTATTATAGTGATGCTGCGTTAAAACTTACAAACACAGAATGTATTATAGTGATGCTGCGTTAAAACTTACAAACACAGAATGTATTATAGTGATGCTGCGTTAAAACTTACAAACACAGAATGTATTATAGTGATGCTGCGTTAAAACTTACAAACACAGAATGTATTATAGTGATGCTGCGTTAAAACTTACAAACACAGAATGTATTATAGTGATGCTGCGTTAAAACTTACAAACACAGAATGTATTATAGTGATGCTGCGTTAAAACTTACAAACGCAGAATGTATTATAGTGATGCTGCGTTAAAACTTACAAACGCAGAATGTATTATAGTGATGCTGCGTTAAAACTTACAAACACAGAATGTATTATAGTGATGCTGCGTTAAAACTTACAAACACAGAATGTATTATAGTGATGCTGCGTTAAAACTTACAAACGCAGAATGTATTATAGTGATGCTGCGTTAAAACTTACAAACGCAGAATGTATTATAGTGATGCTGCGTTAAAACTTACAAACACAGAATGTATTATAGTGATGCTGCGTTAAAACTTACAAACACAGAATGTATTATAGTGATGCTGCGTTAAAAACTGTTTCCGGGAATTTAGAAATTTACCATTTTATTTGTTTACAATACTCCCTTTTTCGTAATGTTTCAAAAGTATTCCTCTGCAATGGGGTCAAATGTCGTCTAGATTGACGAACTGGCTCTCTTAATACGCTTCAAAGAATAGAAAGCCATCACTGTGTATCAACTAAATGCGAAGGCTTAACTAACATGATTCCTTTAGACCCTTTCAACATGCATGCGCCTTTTGACACATCTGCAGCATTGATATTTAAGATAACAAACTTATTGTGACTGACATAAGGAGACATTTTTTATCATGAGCAAGTTGTCGTTTTGCTCCAATGTTTTCTCAATGAACTGATTGCAATGCTCATATATAGAATCAATGTCCATATCTTTGCTTGCATATTTTTAAAAGGAGTCTGCCCCGGATTTGTCATATTTGTGCAGGGGTTTAATATCAATACTATTTTAAAATAATGCATTTCTTAATTTTTATTTTTTATTATTATTATTGATATTTTTTTGTGTGTGTTTTTTTGTGTTTCTTTTCCTTATTGAATTTTGCATACTTTTGTGATGTATTACCTCATAGCCTGGTATTTTCCCATATTACAAAGTAATATCGCTTGAAAAGATGTTTTGTCATGTTATTTGCTTGATTCTGACCTTGATGTGCTTTCAGATGATTTGCTTAATTATCACATCGATAAGCTTTCGGGTGATTTGCTTGATTCTGACCTTGATAAGCTTTCAGATGATTTGCTTAATTCTGACCTTGATGAGCTTTCAGATGAATTGCTTAATTCTGACATTGACGTGTCTTAAAATCATGATCAACAAATGTTGTGTATAGTCACGTAAAGGAAGATAAGTGTAAAACAAGATTATCAAGTAAAACAAGATTAGTGTAAAACAAGATTATCGCGTAAAGCAAGCAAAAATGTTTAAAACAAGACTAAGCTGACAAGTCTACCAACGTAGCATGGTCACGTAAACTACCCTATTTAGAGACATTTCGATAACGGATAAGGACTCGTTTTAGAATACTGCCCATCCAGACTAGATTATACACATGTTCACCAGTTTACCTGCCTATATCTATCATAAAAGTAAACTGTTGCCTTATTCAGCATAACCACTTACGCTTCACTTAGACTGTACAACAAGGTAAAGAGATAAAGTAAAACGAAGCGTCTTTTGTACATAAAGCGTCCATTTTAAATTTTAATGAGACGAATTTGTAAAATAAAATATTCAGGTAAGATCTGTAGATGGTGTTAAACAAAAAAACATATCCCCGAGGGAACGTGTGTCAGGGTTAAACAAGACAACCATATCCCCCTCCGAGTGAACGTGTTTCAAAGATATGTTAGCACTCAGTCCAATATGACAGAATATAAACCAGACATTATACTTCCCTTCAGTTGCATAGGTATTGCATAGGAGTATAGAAGTGATGACGCCTAAGTTTGATGCGCGATACATCCTCTTCCAAAGATGCATGTACAGTCTGTATATTGTAAGGGAGAGATGTACTGTATACTGTACTGGAGATATAGACTGTATACTGTACGGGAGATATGCACTGTATACTGTACTGGAGATATAGACTGTATACTGTACTGGAGATATAGACTATATACTGTAAGGGAGATATAGACTGTATACTGTACTGGAGATATAGACTGTATACTGTACGGAAGATATAGTCCGTATACTGTACTGTAGATATAGACTGTATACTGTAAGGGAGATATAGACTGTATACTGTACTGGAGATATAGACTGTATACTGTAAGGGAGATATAGACTGTATACTGTAAGGGAGATATGTAAAGTATACTGTACGGGAGATATGTACTGTATACTGTACTGGAGATATAGACTGTATACTGTAAGGGAGATATGTACAGTATACTGTACGGGAGATATAGACTGTATACTGTAATGGAGATATGTACAGTATACTGTACGGGAGATATAGACTGTATACTGTACGGGAGATATAGACTATATACTGTACAGGAGATATGTACTATATACTGTACTGGAGATATAGACTATATACTGTACGGGAGATATGTACTGTATACTGTACTGGAGATATAGACTGTATACTGTACTGGAGATATGTACTGTATACTGTACAGGAGATATAGACTGTATATTGTACATGATATATAGTCTGTATACTGTACTGGAGATATGTACTGTATACTGTACGGGTGATAAAGACTGTATACTGTACATGATATATAGTCTGTATACTGTACTCTTGAGATATAGACTGTATACTATACTGGATATATAGACTATATACTGTACAGGAGATATGTACTGTATACTGTACTGGAGATATAGACTGTATACTGTACGGGAGATATGTACTGTATACTGTAAGGGTGATATAGACTGAATACTGTATGGGAGATATAAACTGTATACTGTACGGGATATATGTACTGTATACTGTACTGGAGATATAAACTATATACTGTACGGGATATATGTACTGTATACTGTACTGGAGATATAAACTGTATACTGTACGGGATATATGTACTGTATACTGTACGGGAGATATAGACTATATACTGTACTAGAGATATGTACTGTATACTGTAAGGGTGATATAGACTGTATACTGTACGGGAGATATGTACTGTATACTGTGCTGGAGATATGTACTGTATACTGTACTGGAGATATAGACTGTATACTGTACGGGAGATATAAACTATATACTGTACTGAAGATATAGACTGTATACTGTACGGAATATATAGACTGTATACTGTACGGGAGATAGAGACTGTATACTGTACTGGAGATATAGACTGTATACTGTGCGGGAGATATAGACTGTATACTGTACGGGAGATATAGACTATATACTGTACGGGAGATATATACTGTATACTGTAAGGGAGATATAGACTGTATACTATACGGGAGATATAGACTATATACTGTAAGGGAGATATAGACTGTATACTGTAAGGGAGATATAGACTGTATACTGTACTGGAGATATAGACTGTATACTGTAAGGGAGATATAGACTGTATACTGTAAGGGAGATATAGACTGTATACTGTAAGGGAGATATAGACTATATACTATACGGGAGATATAGACTATATACTGTAAGGGAGATATAGACTGTATACTGTAAGGGAGATATAGACTGTATACTGTACTGGAGATATAGACTGTATACTGTAAGGGAGATATAGACTGTATACTATACGGGAGATATAGACTATATACTGTAAGGGAGATATAGACTGTATACTGTGCGGGAGATATATACTGTATACTGTAAGGGAGATATAGACTGTATACTGTACGGGAGATATAGACTGTATACTGTAAGGGAGATATAGACTGTATACTGTAAGGGAGATATAGACTGTATACTGTACGGGAGATAGAGACTGTATACTGTACGGGAGATATAGACTGTATACTGTAAGGGAGATATAGACTGTATACTGTACGGGAGATATGTACTGTATACTGTACGGGAGATATGTACTGTATACTGTACGGGAGATATAGACTGTATACTGTACTGGAGATATAGACTGTATACTGTACGGGAGATATGTACTGTATACTGTACTGGAGATATATACTGTATACTGTACGGGAGATATAGACTGTATACTGTACGGGAGATATAGACTATATACTGTACAGGAGATATGTACTATATACTGTACTGGAGATATAGACTATATACTGTACGGGAGATATGTACTGTATACTGTACTGGAGATATAGACTGTATACTGTACTGGAGATATGTACTGTATACTGTACAGGAGATATAAACTGTATATTGTACATGATATTTAGTCTGTATACTGTACTGGAGATATGTACCTTATACTGTACGGGTGATAAAGACTGGATACTGTACATGATATATAGTCTGTATACTGTACTGGAGATATGTACTGTATACTGTACGGGAGATATAGACTGTATACTGTACGGGATATATGTACTGTATACTGTACGGGAGATATGTACTGTATACTGTACTGGAGACATAGACTGTATACTGTACTGGATATATAGACTATATACTGTACAGGAGATATGTACTGTATACTGTACTGGAGATATAGACTGTATACTGTACGGGATATATGTACTGTATACTGTAAGGGTGATATAGACTGTATACTGTACGGGAGATATAAACTGTATACTGTACTGGAGATATAGACTGTATACTGTACGGGAGATATGTACTTTATACTGTAAGGGTGATATAGTCTGTATACTGTACAGGAGATATGTACTGTATACTGTACTGGAGATATAGACTGTATACTGTACGGGAGATATAAATTGTATACTGTACGGGATATATGTACTCTATACTGTACTGGAGATATAGACTATATACTGTACGGGAGATATGTACTGTATACTGTAAGGGTGATATAGACTGTATACTGTACGGGAGATATAAACTGTATACTGTACGGGATATATGTACTGTATACTGTACGGGTGATATAGACTGTATACTGTACGGGAGATATGTACTGTATACTGTACTGGAAATATAGACTGTATACTTTAAGGGAGATATAGACGGTATACTGTACGGGAGATATGTACGGTATAATGTACGGAAGATATAGACTGTATAATGTAAGGGAGATATAGACTGTATACTGTACGGGAGATATGTACTGTAGACTGTACTGGAGATATAGACTGTATACTGTACAGGAGATATAGACTGTATACTGTAAGGGAGATATAAACTATATACTGTACTGGAGATATAGACTGTATATTGTACTGGATATATAGACTGTATACTGTACGGGAGATATAGACTATATACTGTACGGGAGATATATACTGTATACTGTACTGGAGATATGTAGTGTATACTGTACTGGAGATATATACTGTATACTGTACAAGAGATATAGACTGTATACTGTACGGGAGATATAGACTATATACTGTACAGGAGATATGTACTGTATACTGTACTGGAGATATAGACTGTATACTGTACGGAAGATATAGTCCGTATACTGTACTGGAGATATAGACTGTATACTGTAAGGGAGATATAGATTGTATACTGTACGGGAGATATAGACTGTATACTGTACTGTAGATATAGACTGTATACTGAACGGGAGATATGTACTGTATACTGTACTGGAGATATAGACTGTATACTGTACGGAAGATATAGACTGTATACTGTAAGGGAGATATAGACTGTATACTGTACGGGAGATATGTACTGTATACTGTACTGGAGATATAGACTGTATACTGTACAGGAGATATAGACTGTATACTGTAAGGGAGATATAAACTATATACTGTACTGAAGATATAGACTGTATACTGTAAGGGAGATATAGACTGTATACTGTAAGGGAGATATAGACTGTATATTGTACTGGATATATAGACTGTATACTGTACGGGAGATATAGACTATATACTGTACTGTAGATATAGACTGTATACTGTAAGGGAGATATATACTGTATATTGTACTGGATATATAGACTGTATACTGTACGGGAGATATAGACTATATACTGTACTGTAGATATAGACTGTATACTGTAAGGGAGATATAGACTGTATACTGTACGGGAGATATGTACTGTATACTGTAAGGGAGATATGTACTGTATACTGTACTGGAGATATAGACTGTATACTGTACGGGAGATATAGACTATATACTGTACGGGAGATATATACTGTATACTGTAAGGGAGATATGTACTGTATACTGTACTGGAGATATAGACTGTATACTGTGCGGAAGATATAGACTGTATATTGTAAGGGAGATATATACTGTATACTGTAAGGGAGATATGTACTGTATACTGTACGGGAGATATGTACTGTAAATTGTACTGGATATATAGACTGTATACTGTACGGGAGATATAGACTATATACTGTACGGGAGATATATACTGTATACTGCACTGGAGATATGTACTGTATACTGTACTGGAGATATATACTGTATACTGTACAAGAGATATAGACTGTATACTGTACGGGAGATATAGACTATATGCTGTACAGGAGATATGTACTGTATACTGTACTGGAGATATAGACTGTATACTGTACGGAAGATGTAGTCCGTATACTGTACTGGAGATATAGACAGTATACTGTAAGGGAGATATAGATTGTATACTGTACGGGAGATATAGACTGTATAATGTACTGGAGATATAGACTGTATAAACCAAAATTGGTAACTCTTGGTGTGTTAACTTAGACGGTATTAACCCGATGAAGTTTTTCCTTTTAATCGGTCAAGGCCATTGTCACATTGATCTGAATTGAACATGCTAGGTACCGTCATACTAGGTGAATCTTCCTATCGAATTTGGTATTTCCGGACAAATTTTCAGTATCAACTTTCAAGTTTTGATAATTTCTTGACGATTATCGGCAAGGTAAATTGCCTTTGATAAATTTACATTTTATGTTAATATGGAAAACATATATGTTGGAAAACATTATATATGTTGAAGAGCATATAACATAAAACATATGTATTCAAAAACATATAACATATATTTAAAAGCATTTAGAGAAATATAGTATATATGTAATTATAATGGTTCTAATAGGGGGGTACACATTTAGACGAAGGTCATACGATAAGGGTGTTTTGGGATTTCAGAGCAAACAACTTTATGTTTGCTCAACGTTGACTTAACGAGTGTACGAGTCTGGTAGATTATGGTTTGAACCGGTCCGTACTATAAAACATTATAAAACATCTGTGATCAACTTGCATATTGGTGAAGTATAATTTAGTTAGGATGTCAATATAAATCAAGGCAAATAAAACAAGGCGCAACATGAGTTCAGTATCAAAGATGCTCGGACGAGTTGAAGGTATTCATAGGAGAAGGATGTTTTGTGATTTCAGAGCAAATATAAATATTTTCTTCACGTTAAGTCAGCCAAGCGTTCAGTGTAATAAGATGATTAAGTAGGTCAAGGTTTTAACGGTTCGTACAGGAGGTACAACACGCTGTTATTTGATTGGTGGATTTGGTAACCGTTTATTGCGCGGGTGCATCAGCACAAATGTTTCAATAATTTTGGGAGATCGTGGTCAACACGTTGGGAAAAGGTATTTGTGTTTTCGTTTTTCGTATTTAACTTAAAAACTATTGTTATCATATAGTTATATAATATTATATCATATATTTAAAAGCGGGTTTCGTGTTTTTCGAATCAGACAGTATTTCTTAAGCCATACCATGCTGATTCCCGCGCCAATTGCTGCATCTTGCAGAAACTCTTGTTACTGTAACATGTCATTGAACGCGTGTCTGGTATACGTGTCTAAGAGGACACTTATATTGACTTGTTTTTTTAAATAACTTTTGTCAAATGTTCCAGTCCGGATTAGCTCGTAGCACTGAAAACACTGAACTAAATCAATTTTGGTTGAGACAGTATTCAACTATACCACGACAATATTACAGTAACGCATGACCTAAAAGCCCTTGATGACAAACTGTTTTCGTTGCAATAAGGTTAACGCTCGTTAAAGATCTAAAGATAACTGTTTTGAGTTTAAATTCTCTAGACTATTAAAAACCGTTCAACCGCAGAAAATTAGATGAACATCCAGATCTATCAAATAATCTTGTGTGTGGCAATGGCATCCAAGAACGCGTCCGCCAGTTTAATATCTGATGAATACTTGAAAACATTGAATCTTTAAAGGAAAGGGTTACGTCACGTTCTGATTTGCGTATCCTATTCGCCTTTATGCATACTCATTTACCAACACTTTAACCGTTTGCCCTGTGTGTGATATTGTAGGAGGTTTTACTTTAAATGACTACATGAATGAGTAACTAGAAGGTAAGCGTACTAATTTATCCTTTTTCTAGTGACACATGTTTTTCTGATTTTTTAAAGAACATGTATTTTTGTTTCCATACTTCTGTCAGTTTACTTTTATTGTTGATGATCGCGTGCAAAACGGAAGGTATAATTCGTCGAATATAGAACTATATGTGTCATTTACAAACAGACGGACACATAATGTGCAGAATAAGCTGCATGTTGACTGTAACGCGATACCAATGAACCGCCATGGTGTTTTATTCACGGAAAACATTAATAAATTGTTTTGTTATAATGCACTTCGCTTCCAAAACAGGCATTGCTTGTTCCTTGACACTTTTGAGCCAAATGATAGTCTTCATATGACGCTTAAAGCAATCCGATTGGAGTATGTATACCAAAAATATAAACCAAGCAATGACTTGAACTCATGACCCGACTTCAAAGAACTAATAGTGAAGTTTTGATATTCATGATTTGTTTGTAAGACGAGATTCTTTACATGTGATAAAACCGATAAAAGGGTGAGTTCGACATGAGTTAAATCGTTTTAACCCTTTACCGAATACACACGTACTTTCATTCAGCAGACGACGTTTGAAAATAGTGTAGGAATTCGAGAAATTGATCATAATGACCCATTCATACATTTCAAACGATATTCTAAAAGTTTACTTTTGTTTTATAAATATTGTTCATATTCCCCCTCCAATGGGTTCATGAAATAATGAACGTGCTATCCGAATAATATACAGGTAGAAGTGATCCACGCGCACCTGAGAAATTCTAAATAAGCATCGGCGCTTTCTTTGTTTAAATACAACAACGTGTATATGACATCAAGGTGAACACGAGTTAAACCCTTTCTAAATTAAAGAGTTTGACGTTTTAACATGAGTTTTCAATTTCTAAGGTTAACTCTTTAGTTCATTCAGACATATTGTGACGCATCTACAGCAGAAGCTTTTAGAAAACATTGTGGCAAAAGACGAATAATCAAGTTCTCTTGGCCTTTATCCAAAGTCAACTCTTTTCTACACTCGGATACATTTTTACTCAACCTCAAAATTAAGCAGACGACTTTTGAAGACACTGTATATTTATTTTGAAGATCGGATATGTGCCCATTTTGAGGGGCTATTCATGTGATGAATCAACCTTTCCATTGAAATATTAATATATTCATACATTTACCTTGTCCTGTATTCATACATTCACCTTGACCTGTATTCAGAGGGTTATGCTTGTGTGGTGTTTAACGCCGCTTTCAACACCTTTTCATTTATGCCACGGCATTGTCTGGATAAGTTACATGTACCCGTACTTCTAGTTCGTTTATACCACGGCGTTGTCTGTATAAGTTATATGTACCCGTACTTCTAGTTCGTTTATACCACGGCGTTGTCTGGATTAGTTACATGTACCCGTACTTCTAGTTCGTTTATACCACGGCGTTGTCTGGATAAGTTACATGTACCCGTACTTCTAGTTCGTTTATACCACGGCGTTGTCTGGATAAGTTACATGTACCCGTACTTCTAGTTCGTTTATACCGCGGCGTTGTCTGGATAAGTTACATATACCCGTACTTCTAGTTCGTTTATACCACGGCGTTGTCTGGATAAGTTACATGTACCCGTACTTCTAGTTCGTTTATACCACGGCGTTGTCTGGATTAGTTACATGTACCCGTACTTCTAGTTCGTCCATACTACGGCATTGTCTGGATGAGTTACATGTACCCGTACTTCTAGTTCGTTTATGCCACGGCATTGTCTGGATAAGTTACATGTACCCGTACTTCTAGTTCGTTTATGCCACGGCATTGTCTGGATAAGTTACATGTACCCATACTTCTAGTTCGTTTATACCACGGCGTTGTCTGGATTAGTTACATGTACCCGTACTTCTAGTTTGTCTATATTACGGCGTTGTCTGTATAAGTTATATGTACCCGTACTTCTAGTTCGTTTATACCACGGCGTAGTCTGGATAAGTTACATATACCCGTACTTCTAGTTCATTTATACCACGGCGTTGTCTGGATAAGTTACATGTACCCGTACTTTTAGTTCGTTTATACCACGTCGTTGTCTGTATAAGTTACATGTACCCGTACTTCTAGTTCGTTTATACCACGGCGTTGTCTGTATAAGTTACATGTACCCGTACTTCTAGTTCGTTTATACCACGGCGTTGTCTGGATAAGTTACATGTACCCGTACTTCTAGTTCGTTTATAACACGGCGTTGTCTGGATTAGTTACATGTACCCGTACTTCTAGTTCATTTATACCACGGCGTTGTCTGTATAAGTTATATGTACCCGTACTTCTAGTTCGTTTATACCACGGCGTTGTCTGGATTAGTTACATGTACCCGTACTTCTAGTTCATTTATACCACGGCGTTGTCTGTATAAGTTATATGTACCCGTACTTCTAATTTGTCTATATTACGGCGTTGTCTGTATAAGTTACATGTACCCGTACTTCTAGTTCGTTTATACCACGGCGTAGTCTGGATAAGTTACATGTAACCGTACTTTTAGTTCGTTTATACCACGTCGTTGTCTGGATAAGTTACATGTACCCGTACTTCTAGTTCGTTTATACCACGGCGTTGTCTGTATAAGTTACATGTACCCGTACTTCTAGTTCATTTATACCACGGCGTTGTCTGTATAAGTTACATGTACCCGTACTTCTAGTTCATTTATACCCCGGCGTTGTCTGTATAAGTTACATGTACCCGTACTTCTAGTTCGTTTATACCACGGCGTTGTCTGGATAAGTTACATGTACCCGTACTTCTAGTTCGTTTATACCACGGCGTTGTCTGGATAAGTTACATGTACCCGTACTTCTAGTTCGTCTATACTACGGCGTTGACTGTATAAGTTACATGTACCCGTACTTCTAGTTCATTTATACCACGGCGTTGTCTGTATAAGTTACATGTACCCGTACGTCTAGTTCGTTTATACCACGGCGTTGTCTGTATAAGTTACATGAACCCGTACTTCTAGTTCGTTTATAACTACGGCGTTGTCTGTATAAGTTACATGAACCCGTACTTCTAGTTCGTTTATAACTACGGCGTTGTCTGTATAAGTTACATGTACCTGTACTTCTAGTTCGTTTATACCACGGCGTTTTCTGGATAATTTACATGTAACCGTACTTCTAGTTTGTTTGTCTTGACACCAATGAGTCAGTGATAACCCCACAAACCTTAGCAACAACCGAAAGAAGTCCATTACTAAAATGTACAAAGTATTTAGTATGACCTAGCCGGGGATCGAACCCGCTACTCCCAATCGAACCAGCGACTCCCATACTCGAGGCGGACCTTCTGACACTACACTAATGAGGCGGTCTGTTTGATTGATAGATTCTCAACTGTTGAATTAACCGTCTATGGTGTGTAATGGTTAGAGCGTCAGTATTTGGAGCGGGCTTGATCCCCGATGGGCCATATTAAAGACTTTACAAATGTGATCATTACTCCCTTATTTGGCACTCAGGGTTATAAATAGCATTACGACTGATACATCAGCGTCAGGGTGAATACTTTGTAGTATTGGTACTCCAAGGTCATTTAGCTAGATTCTTTAAATAATGTTGAAAGCCGAGAAAAATATAGTTTAACCCAACACATACTGTTTAATGAAAATGAAATGAAAGTCTTAGTATTGAATACAGTTTTAAAACGAGTAACGTATAAACAGAAGGCATTGCTCTTTATCAGTTTTTTTTCTTATTATGTGAATATATCAGATTTCGTCTGCAAGTTGAAAAGAGGCAATGATAGGTAAATGAAAGTTTTATATTGAATTGAGATGTGAAAAGCTTACTGAGTCAGATTGAGATATTGCTATTTATGAGTAAGTTCTCCTTTTGCTAATATCTGTTCATAATTCACCCCTGGCCTCACAACTCGTCTGCATGTTGGAAAGCAAGACCTAGCGATAAACCCTTTCAACGGAAACTATTAGAGAACAGATTTCTCTTTATCCTAATAGAAATATCTGCGTGTTCAGACTAACGCCTAGAGTGAGTATTGGTAGTGTGTCTGCCTCGGGTACGGATATCACGGGTTCGATCCCCGGTCGGGTCATACCAAAGACTTTAAAAACTGTAGAAATGTATTTCCCTCCTTGGAGTATAGAGTTACCATTACGACTGCCTCGGTGTTGTCGGGATAATGGACCATGCGTACTGAAAACTTACCCATGAAACATCGAGATATAGCTTGAACATTGTTGTAATTGTCTTAAAACACCATGAAACATCAAGAAATAGCTTAAACAATGATGTAATTGTCATAAAATATCGAGATATAGCTTGAACATTGTTGTAATTGTCATAAAATATCGAGATATAGCTTGAACATTGTTGTAATTGTCGTAAAATATCGAGATATAGCTTCAACATTGTTATAATTGTCGTAAAACATCGAGATATAGCTTGAACATTGTTGCAATTGTCGTAAAATATCGAGATATAGCTTGAACATTGTTATAATTGTCGTAAAACATGGAGATATAGCTTGAACAGTGTTGTAATTGTCGTAAAACATCGAGATATAGCTTGAACATTGTTGTAATTGTCGTAAAATATCTAAATATAGCTTGAACATTGTTTTAATTATCGTAAAACATCAACATATAGCTTGAACATTGTTGTAATTGTTGTAAAATATCGAGATATAGATTGAACATTGTTTTAATTGTCGTAAAATATCAAGATATAGCTTGAACATTGTTGTAATTATCGTAAAACATCAACATGTAGCTTGAAAAGTGTTGTAATTGTCGTACAATATCGAGATATAGCTTAAACATTGTTGTAATTGTCGTAAAATATCGAGATATAGCTTGAATAGTGTTGTAATTGTCGTAAAATATCGAGATATAGCTTGAACATTGTTGTAATTGTCGTAAAACATCGAGATATATATCTTGAACATTGTTGTAATTGTCGTAAAATATCGAGATATATCCTGAACATTGTTGTAATTGTCGTAAAACATCGAGATATAGCTTGAACATTATTGTAATTGTCGTAAAATATCGAGATATAGCTTGAACATTGTTGTAATTGTCGTAAAACATCGAGATATAGCTTGAGCATTGTTTTAATTGTCGTAAAACATCGAGATATAGTTTGAACATTGTTGTAATTGTCGTACAATATCGAGATATAGCTTGAACATTGTTGTAATTGTCGTAAAACATCGAGATAAAGCTTAAACATTGTTGTAATTGTCGTAAAACATCGAGATATAGCTTGCACATTTTTTTAATTATCGTTAAACATCGAGATATAGCTTGAACATTGTTGTAATTGTCGTAAAACATCGAGATATAGCCTGAACATTGTTGTAATTGTCGTAAAACATCGAGATATAGCTTGAACATTGTTGTAATTGTCGTTAAACATCGAGATATAGCTTGAACATTATTGTAATTGTCGTAAAATATCGAGATATAGCTTGAACATTGTGGTAATTGTCGTAAAATATCGAGATATAGCTTGAACATTGTTGTAATTGTCGTAACATATCGAGATATAGCTTGAACATTGTTGTTATTGTCATAAAACATCGAGATATAGCTTGAGCATCATTGTAATTGTCGTAAAATATCGAGATATAGCTTGAACATTGTTGTAAATGTCGTAAAATATCGAGATATAGCTTGAACATTGTGGTAATTGTCGTAAAATATCGAGATATAGCTTGAACATTGTTGTTATTGTCATAAAACATCGAGATATAGCTTGAACATTGTTTTTATTGTCATAAAACATCGAGATATAGCTTGAACATTATTGTAATTGTCGTAAAACATCAACATGTAGCTTGAAAAGTGTTGTAATTGTCGTACAATATCGAGATATAGCTTGAACATTGTTGTAATTGTCGTAAAATATCGAGATATAGCTTGAATAGTGTTGTAATTGTCGTAAAATATCGAGATATAGCTTGAACATTGTTGTAATTGTCGTAAAACATCGAGATATATATCTTGAACATTGTTGTAATTGTCGTAAAATATCGAGATATATCCTGAACATTGTTGTAATTGTCGTAAAACATCGAGATATAGCTTGAACATTATTGTAATTGTCGTAAAATATCGAGATATAGCTTGAACATTGTTGTAATTGTCGTAAAACATCGAGATATAGCTTGAGCATTGTTTTAATTGTCGTAAAACATCGAGATATAGTTTGAACATTGTTGTAATTGTCGTACAATATCGAGATATAGCTTGAACATTGTTGTAATTGTCGTAAAACATCGAGATAAAGCTTAAACATTGTTGTAATTGTCGTAAAACATCGAGATATAGCTTGCACATTTTTTTAATTATCGTTAAACATCGAGATATAGCTTGAACATTGTTGTAATTGTCGTAAAACATCGAGATATAGCCTGAACATTGTTGTAATTGTCGTAAAACATCGAGATATAGCTTGAACATTGTTGTAATTGTCGTTAAACATCGAGATATAGCTTGAACATTATTGTAATTGTCGTAAAATATCGAGATATAGCTTGAACATTGTGGTAATTGTCGTAAAATATCGAGATATAGCTTGAACATTGTTGTAATTGTCGTAACATATCGAGATATAGCTTGAACATTGTTGTTATTGTCATAAAACATCGAGATATAGCTTGAGCATCATTGTAATTGTCGTAAAATATCGAGATATAGCTTGAACATTGTTGTAAATGTCGTAAAATATCGAGATATAGCTTGAACATTGTGGTAATTGTCGTAAAATATCGAGATATAGCTTGAACATTGTTGTTATTGTCATAAAACATCGAGATATAGCTTGAACATTGTTTTTATTGTCATAAAACATCGAGATATAGCTTGAACATTATTGTAATTGTCGTAAAACATCGAGATATAGCCTGAACATTGATGTAATTGTCGTAAAACATCGAGATATAGCTTGAACATTGTTGTAATTGTCGTAAAATATCGAGATATAGCTTGAACATTATTGTAATTGTCGTAAAATATCGAGATATACAGCTTGAACATTGTTGTAATTGTAAAATATCGAGATATAGCCTGAACATTGTTGTAATTGTCGTAAAACATCGAGATATAGCTTGAACATTATTGTAATTGTCGTAAAATATCGAGATATAGCTTGAACATTGTTGTAATTGTCGTAAAACATCGAGATATAGCTTGAACATTGTTTTAATTGTCGTAAACCATCGAGACATAGCTTGAACATTGTTGTAATTGTCGTACAATATCGAGATATAGCTTGAACATTGTTATAATTGTCGTAAAACATCGAGATAAAGCTTGAACATTGTTGTAATTGTCGTAAAACATCGAGATAAAGCTTGAACATTGTTGTAATTGTCGTAAAACATCGAGATATAGCTTGTACATTGTTTTAATTATCGTTAAACACCATTCGAACAATGCTCTCTTTTCAGACAACGTATAAATATACGACCAAGCAAGTTATTAAACCACAGAAATGGCGACATCACAGCTGAGCCGTCTAGAGCTCTTCAAACAGAACATAACAACACATGACGTCAGACTTACTAGCGGCGACCTCGGGGTAGTTATTGGTTACTTCGTTGTCATTCTCTGTATTGGAGCAATTGTAAGTATTACTCTTTCCCACATACAACAAATCAGCTGCAGACGACCCCAACAACATTTATTTAAAATATGGTAACTCTACAAATGAAAGAACGTTTATTGAAAAAAGTTTAAAGCACTGTGGCAAAGGGGAAATTGCTAATCATGATCAATTTATCCTTTTTCGGCAAGGTTTTTAAAAGTGGTCTCCTGCACATATGTTCAGAAAGCATCTATATGTGGGAAAGGATCAATGAATTACTAAACTGATTAGTTTCAGACAGTTGAACCAGCTGGTTTAAAAGTCATCCACTGCAGATGTTTGGTATGAGGGTTTAAACAACGTCTGCATGAGAATATGTCGAACATGTTTACAGTGATCATATTGCGCTACAGTACACGCTGATCCTGGTCTTTCAATCTCGTACAATCCAGGATGTCCGTTGTTCTGTGTCGGGAAGCAGCCTTTAATATCCATTTTAACTGTGAATAACAATCACTGAGCCGAACTCTAGTAGCTCGGTGTGTAGCGATGTGGGCTATCAATCCACAGTTCGAACCCCACCGCGCCCAATGATCTCATCGACGTATGACACAAGTTAAGGCAACACGTATCATTCTCAATCGACTAATGGGCCAACTGTATATGTGGAAAAGCAACCAGATGCTCTAAATGACTTTAAAGGAATTACATGTCAGGAAACACATAGGTCCTTGCAGCCGGGATAATAATGAAATGATGATGACAATTGGGTTAAACACAACTTTATCAATCAACCATCAACTACTGTTTTAGGAATTTAGAATAAACATGATTGGTGCTTCAGTTAAACCGACTTCAACAAAACAACAAATTTGCAGCAGACTACTTTGTAAACAAATAGTCAAAACTATGGAAACTATGGAAACTCTCTTAAGTAACACTTATTAAATAAAGTTGAATTGATTGATTGATTGATTGATTGGGGTTTAACGCCGTTTTTAACAATTTCTCAGTTATATCACGGCGGCCAGTTCACCTACTTATGCATTTCCTGGTTTTCTCACACCAGTACTCCACACAACAATCTTCCCAAGCAACTGGCTGCTTTTCCACATACACTTAGCCCATTGATGGAAGACGAATGACGCATGTCGCATTGACTTTTGTCAATCGTCGGAAAAAAAGTTGGCCGAGCCGGGATTCGAACTCACAACCCCTGGATTGACAGCCCGTGTCGCTACCGACTGAGCTACCGGGGCTCGGCCTAAATAAATAAAGTTGAAATATTTAGCAAAAGGAGATATTGCTAATCATGCCTCACTGATTTCTCAAGTCGTCTGCTGTATGTGAATACGTCAGAATGCGTTTGTAAGGTAAGTGGGAAAGGGTTAATGCTTTTCTGTGCCGTAAAGGTTAATCAAATTTATTGAGATGTGTTTTGTCCCTGTAGTACGAAAGCCTATTAGGACCATCTGAGAAAAATATTGTAAAGTCGTAATAACGCGAAAAAAGGCGTTATAATGCGAAACAAGGCGAAGTAACGCGAAACAAGGCATAATAACCCAAAGTAAAGGCGTAATAATGCGAAGTAAGGTGTAGTAACGCGAAAAATAAAGGCGTATTAACGTTAATAAAAAGCGTTATAACGCGAAATAAAGGCGTAATAACGCGAAAATAAACTCGTTATAACGCGAAATAAAGGCGTTATAACGCGAAAGAAATGCGTAGTAAATATTTATTTTTTCTCAGATGGTCCTTATAGGCTTTCGTACTGTAGTACTTTGATCTTGCTAACGGAATTTTGTGTACGGTCAATAGAAATTAAGATATATTTGTGAGTTTTTGAATTTCAGGCCATGGTAAAATCTAACAGATCGACCCTTGGTGGATTCTTTTTAGCCGGGAAATCCATGTTCTTCTTACCCGTAAGCTTAAACCCTTTCTAATTGAAATCAGACCAAAACGTTTGCTGAAGTGACCGCATAAAAGGTCATCTCGAATTGACTCTATATATTGAAATATTCCTGGTGTGTATACAATTACATCACTCGATAATCCCCGCTTCTCTATCTCGTTTACTTATTTGGGTGATGATACCTAACGATTGTGTAGACCATAGTTGGGTTGTCTGACGTAAAGGTCAATCTGACACGACCTGGATCAGTCAGTCATCAGATATATATATGAACGATTGCTTAGTGCTGCAACGAGGAGTTGGTTTGTCTCCTGAAAAACAAACTGTAACACGTGTATGGTAAAAGTAGGTGTAAAGTAAGATCTATCTGTATGTTGTTTTCTTGAAACTTTCGATTCAGAGCAGTTTGATTTGATGTTAGTACCGTTACAGAATGTCTCGAAAAACCTCTTCCCAACATTGTCAATTTGGACATGACTGCTGGAATTCGAAGAAAGATCTTTATTTTACACTTTGCATAAATACTCAATGCCTGTAGAACTAAATTATCTCCATTCCCGGACACCGCCGCCGCCGAGTGGTAAGCATGGCGTCCCGAGTTCGATACCCGCACACGGCGGTCACGGTGGAGTGCCCTTGAGAAGGCACATTTCTTACCATAGTACTGGTTTGTCAGTGATCATGAATATGCAAACTATCGACGTGATATAACTGAAATAATGTTGGAAATTGCAAACTATCATTTACAAAACAAGGTTTAATGACGCGGTACTACTAGGCCTTGACGTTTACATATGGGCAGAATAAATGTACATACATGTACTTGTGTAGACGGACAGAAAAGTCTCAAACTTGCATAAGCCGTTATTGATTGTCTTTTTATCCGATGTTTCATTCTCCCGCCGATTGACGCAATTAGTTGTAACCGGCGTCATTCTTTTACCATCAATGATAGTCCGTTGGACAGTTTCTATGGAGAAATAGTGCCCAAGACATGACATACATCGGTCGGTGAACTTACCGCCGTGATATCAATGAAATACTGTTGAAATCAGCGTTGGATTTAAATCTTTAAATCAATAACTCAATGGTTTAAGATTGCACGAGCGCTAAATGTACATGTTCACCTGACGCGGTTGTGTTTCTAAACATTTTCAGATTGGAGCATCACTGTTTGTGAGTAACATCGGCACGGAGCATTTCATCGGGCTGTCAGGGTCGGGCGCTGCCCAGGGTATAAGTGTCGGGGCCTGGGAGTTTAACGTAAGTCGATCCTATTTTTTGTTTGCATACGTTGACGTATAGGAGGTATTGAATAGATTTCTTACATACCGCCAACATACCGCCAACATACAAGCGGAAAGGTTCTAGAAAACCATTGTCAACAGTGTAGATCCAACTCAGCCTGTGTATTAGTACATTCTGATCAATATCGAATCTGTTCAAATATTACTTTTATATAACTAATGTGTTAGAAGCTTCTCTCAAAACGCGTAGAAAGGACGGATCAGTTCCTACATTCTTGAGATATACCATCGTTACCTTTTCCCCATGGACGGTATATAATATACGAACACGATGTAACTTCGGGAACATATATAAACCTAATCTAACTGCCCTTTCTTCAATAAAACTGTATGTGACACTAACCAGCTGTTCAACAAATTAGTTCGGTTCTGATTTATTGTAAAATGTTTGTCGTGACAGAGTGAAATTTCATTTAAATTCCGCACAACAATAAGCCATTTAAACTGTTCCTGTTTTAGGTACGGATTGAGTTCGTAAAAACTTATGCGGGTACATGTCAACTTTCAACTTTTGAGCCGTTCCACGAGAAAACTAACATGATGGACTCTGCGTAATGCATGACTCAGATTAGGCTGATCCGGGTCGATACTTTATGCAGAGTCCACAATGTTGGTTTTCTCGTAATTCGGCTCATTTGTTTAATGATATAATCGTTGACACCGATAGACACTGATACAGAAGCATGATTCATACGTGTATATGTTATATAACACACGGAAAGAGGTGCAGTATGTTGCGCTGGTATCTAGGCGTTCACAGTAGTATCTACCTTATACATTTCAGGCTATACTGCTACTTCAGTTACTTGGTTGGGTTTTTATTCCTGTGTATTTGGCTTGTGGTGTAAGTATTCTTCCAACTGATATAAATTAAAAACTAGTAGTTAGTCTTATCATACGGGCGTACGATCTATCCATATAACTCGTATTGAATGTAAAAGGGGATATTTGTTTAAGACTTTGGGTACAACTTTGAATGATGAACACTTTCCCTCATAGAGGTAACATTTTGAATGATGAACACTTTCCCACATAGAACCACATTTCGATGAACAAGTTCATAGAGACACATTCTGATGAACACTTTCCCACATAAAGGTAAAATTTTGAATTATGAACACTTTCCCACATAGATATCAAACTTTGAATGATGAACACTTTCCCACATAGAAACACATTTTGATGAACACTTTCCCACATAGAGGTAAAACTTTGAATGATGAAAACTTTCCCCCATAGAGACACATTTTCATAAACACTTTCCCACATAGAAACACATTTTCATGAACACTTTCCCACATAGAAACACATTTTGATGAACACTTTCCCACATAGAGACACATTTTGATGAACACTTTCCCACATAGAGGTAAAACTTGTAATGGTGAACACTTTCCCACATAGAGGTAACACTTTGAATGATGAACACTTTCCCACATAGAGGTAACACTTTGAATGATGAACACTTTCCCACATAGAGGTAACACTTGTAATGATGAACACTTTCCCACATAGGGGTAACACTTTGAATGATGAACACTTTCCCACATAGAGACACATTTTGATGAACACTTTCCCACATAGAGGTAAAACTTTTAATGGTGAACACTTTCCCACATAGAGGTAACACTTTGAATGATGAACACTTTCCCACATAGAGGTAACACTTTGAATGATGAACACTTTCCCACATAGAGGTAACACTTGTAATGATGAACACTTTCCCACATAGGGGTAACACTTTGAATGATGAACACTTTCCCACATAGAGGTAACACTTTGAATGATGAACACTTTCCCACATAGAGGTAACACTTTGAATGATGAACACTTTCCCACATAGAGGTAACACTTGTAATGATGAACACTTTCCCACATAGGGGTAACACTTTGAATGATGAACACTTTCCCACATAGGGGTAACACTTTGAATGATGAACACTTTCCCACATAGAGGTAACACTTTGAATGATGAACACTTTCCCACATAGAGGTAAAACTTTGAATGATGAACACTTCCAACATAGAAACACATTTGGATGAACACTTTCCCACATTTTGATGAACATTTTCCCACATAGAAACACATTTTGATGAACACTTTCCCACATAGAAACACATTTTGATGAACACTTTCCCACATAGAAACACATTTTGATGAACATTTTCCCACATAGAAACACATTTTGGTGAACACTTTCCCACATAGAAACACATTTTGATGAACATTTTCCCCACATAGAAACACATTTTGATGAACACTTTCCCACATAGAAACACATTTTGATGAACATTTTCCCACATAGAAACACATTTCGATGAACATTTTCCCACATAGAAACACATTTTGATGAACACTTTCCCACATAGAAACACATTTTGATGAACACTTTCCCACAGACATATGTTGAATGATGAACACTTTCCCACATAGAGGTCAAACTTTGAATGATGAACATTTTCCCACATAGAAACACATATTTTTTATAAATCCAACAAATTTATGAATCCACATATAGGTACAACTTTGAATTATGAACATTTTCCCTCATAGAGGTAACACTTTGAATGATGAACATTTTCCCATATAGAGGTAACACTTTGAATGATGAACACTTTCCTACATAGAGACACATTTTGACGCGTCTTTCACAGACGACCTGTGAAAACATTGTGACAAAGGTAGAAAAATAAGCAAGTTCTCATTTTGCCACAATGTTTTCAATTTTATTTAAACAATACAATTTCATTAAAAGAGGTTTTCCAAGCAAATTCCCAGACGTTAAGTCGTCTTCTGCAAAGTAGTTGTATGTGTGAAAGGGTTAAAGACATCTATTTCGAACTCGATGTCTGTCGCCCAAAGTTAAATAAAAAATGTTACAATGATTATATATTATCCACTGTAAATTTGAAGATTTTTTAATTTACTGATACACCATGAATTGAGATATAATTGTTTAGTTAGACGTATATCATATTATGTAGGTGTTGCAATATTTATGAATATAACAACAATTATATTTTGTTTTAATTTGTTTGTAACAGACACCTCGTCTTATAAGTACAAACTCTCAGACTGTATAGTCAGCTAAGTCACCAGCCTTCTTGAATTGAGACATTTTAAACGTTAAAACGTTGCTGAGTAACCTTACAACTTGTTGCAGAACTGAATTAAAAGTTTGCACTTACGAATAAATGGCATATAAACGTATTTGGGAGAGTTCAGCCAGTTACTTGTCTAGAGAAATGATTTGGACTTCCAATTGTTATGGCCTTTTTTCTGCAGCAGTAAATAGTTTTATACTACAGTGTATATGTACAACCTCCAATAAACATTCGTCTAGGTAGTGTTACGAGTAGCTTTGTTTTACTACTGTTTTAATTAAGCCATTCGTAATGTATTACTTTGTGACTTCTGCAATGTGTCCAGTGGTGGAGTACACTTGAGAAGCACACAATGTATCATACACGACAACGAAAAACCTGATGGTTCGCTCTGAATCCTCTTTCAAATTTAATGAAAATCTTATTAGTAAAATACACGCTGGCTATAATGTTTGGTAAAAATACATGAATGCTTAGCATTCATAATTTGTGTATTACTTATTTTAAAGATTAAAAAGATTCATTTCTTTTAAAAATTGTTTAAGCAACCGGCCCATTATATAAACAAATACATATATAGATTTACGCTATATTTAAAGTAGCTAGTACCCATAGGTATGATATCCGTTGTACATTTTTTCTCAATAAACTTGTAAATCCAAGACTTTTCGTCAACGTAATTGTTAGTTTACATTGTTTATGTCAAAGAACAGTGTTTGTATCAATGATGTGATGTTCCAATCTGTAACAATCTGTTACAGACGTATACAATGCCGGAGTATCTGACAAAGCGTTTTGGTGGTACAAGACTGAGAGTTTATTTCGCAGTTCTCTCCCTTATACTTTACATCTTCACGAAATGCTCGGTAAGTAGCTTGTGTGTATATATATATAGTTAAACAGATATATATATATATAGTTAAATAGATAGATATATATATATATATAGTTAAACAAATATATATATATATATAGTTAAACAGATATATAATATATAAATAAAAACAGTCTATAATTCAACATTTCGGCCATAGGCCTTCTTCAGATTATATTTAACAAAGACCACGCACTATGTTGCGTCCATCTTGAAAGTCTTGGACATGTTCAATACTTTCAATATAAAATGTATATAGTATGTGATCTGTGTTGATACAACCTGAAGAAGGCCTATAGCTGAACTATTGAATTATGGAATGGTTTTATTTTGATCTACATATATAAATCAATTTTCTACGGAATAGAACTGTTTAACATATTTATATATACGTTGCCGCAATCCATGACTAACTTGTATACTATAAGTAGGGAAATGTAGACGAAATACACTATAATGGAATAACTTATATAATATAAGTAGGAAAATGTAGACGAAATACACAATATTGGAATAACTTGTATACTATAAGTAGGGAAATGTAGACGAAATACACTATAATGGAATAACTTGTATACTATAAGTAGGTATATGTAGACTAACTTGTATAATATAAGTAGGGAAATGTAGACGAAATACACTAAAATGGAATAACTTGTATACTATAAGTAGGGAAATGTAGACGAAATACACTATACTGGAATAACTTGTGTAATATAAGTAGGGAAATGTAGACGAAATACACTATAATGGAATAACTTGTACAACATAAGTAGGGAAATGTAGACGAGATACACTATAATGGAATAACTTGCATAATATAAGTAGGGAAATGTAGACTAACTTGTATACTATAAGTAGGGAAATGTAGACGAAATAGACTATAACGGAATAACTTGTATACTATAAGGGAAATGTAGCCGAAATACACTATAATGGAATAACTAGTATAATATAAGTAGGGAAATGTAGACGAAATACACTATAACAGAATAACTTGTATAATATAAGTAGGGAAATGTAGCCGAAATACACTAAAATGGAATATCTTGTATACTATAAGTAGGGAAATGTAGACGAAATACACTATAATGGAATAACTTGTATAATATAAGTAGGGAAATGTAGACGAAATACACTATAATGGAATAACTTGTACAACATAAGTAGGGAAATGTAGACGAGATACACTATAATGGAATAACTTGCATAATATAAGTAGGGAAATGTAGACTAACTTGTATACTATAAGTAGGGAAATGTAGACGAAATAGACTATAACGGAATAACTTGTATAATATAAGGGAAATGTAGCCGAAATACACTACAATGGAATAACTTGTATAATATAAGTAGGGAAATGTAGACGAAATAGACTATAACGGAATAACTTGTATAATATAAGGGAAATGTAGCCGAAATACACTATAATGGAATAACTTGTATAATATAAGTAGGGAAATGTAGACGAAATACACTATAACAGAATAACTTGTATAATATAAGTAGGGAAATGTAGCCGAAATACACTATAATGGAATAACTTGTATACTATAAGTAGGGAAATGTAGACGAAATACACTATAATGGAATAACTTGTATAATACAAGTAGGGAAATGTACCCGAAATACACTATGATGAAAAAACTTGTATAATATAAGTAGGGAAATGTAGACGAGATACACTATAATAGAATAACTTGTATAATATAAGTAGGGAAATGTAGACTAACTTGTATACTATAAGTAGGGAAATGTAGACGAAATACACTATAACGGAATAACTTCTATAATTAAGTAGGGAAATGTAGCCGAAATACACTATAATGGAATAACTTGTATAGTATAAGTTGGGAAATGTAGACGAAATACACTATAACAGAATAACTTGTATAAAATAAGTAGGGAAATATACCCGAAATACACTATAATGAAATAACTTGTACAACATAAGTAGGGAAATGAAGACGAGATACACTATAATGTAATAACTTGTATAATACAAGTAGGGAAATGTTCCCGAAATACACTATAATGGAAACACTTGTATAATATAAGTAGGGAAATGTAGACGAAATACACTATAACGGATATAACTTGTATAATATAAGTAGGGAAATGTAGCCGAAATACACTATAATGGAATAACTTGTATAATATAAGAAGGGAAATGTAGACGAAATACACTATAACAGAATAACTTGTATAATATAAGTAGGAAAATGTAGATGCAATACACTATAATGGAATAACTTGTATACTATAAGTAGGGAAATGTAGACGAAATACACTATAATGAAATAACTTGTATAATATAAATAGGGAAATGTAGACGAAATACACTATAATGGAATGACTTGTATCATATAAGTAGGGAAATGTAGACGAAATACACTATAATGTAATAACTGGTATCATACAAGTAGGGAAATGTAGACTAACGTGTATACTATAAGTAGGGAAATATAGACGAAATACACTATAACGGAATAACTTCAATAATATAAGTAGGGAAATGTAGACGAAATACACTATAATGGAATAACTTGTATACTATAAATAGGAAAATGTAGACGAAATACACCATAATGAACTAACTTGTATGATATATGTAGGGAAATGTAGACTAACTTGTATACTTTAAGTAGGGAAATGTAGACGAAATAAACTATAATGGAATGACTTGTATAATATAAGTAGGGAAATGTAGACGAAATACACTATAATGGAATAACTTGTATGATATAAGTAATGAAATGTAGAATAACTTGTATACTTTAAGTAGGGAAATGTAGACGAAATACACTATAACGGATATAACTTGTATAATATAAGTAGGGAAATGTAGACGAAATACACTATAACAGAATAACTTGTATAATATAAGTAGGAAAATGTAGATGCAATACACTATAATGGAATAACTTGTATACTATAAGTAGGGAAATGTAGACGAAATACACTATAATGTAATAACTGGTATCATACAATTAGGGAAATGTAGACTAACGTGTATACTATAAGTAGGGAAATATAGACGAAATACACTATAACGGAATAACTTCAATAATATAAGTAGGGAAATGTAGACGAAATACACTATAATGGAATAACTTGTATACTATAAATAGGAAAATGTAGACGAAATACACCATAATGAACTAACTTGTATGATATATGTAGGGAAATGTAGACTAACTTGTATACTTTAAGTAGGGAAATGTAGACGAAATAAACTATAATGGAATGACTTGTATAATATAAGTAGGGAAATGTAGACGAAATACACTATAATGGAATAACTTGTATGATATAAGTAATGAAATGTAGAATAACTTGTATACTTTAAGTAGGGAAATGTAGACGAAATACACTATAACGGATATAACTTGTATAATATAAGTAGGGAAATGTAGCCGAAATACACTATAATGGAATAACTTGTATAATATAAGTAGGGAAATGTAGACGAAATACACTATAACAGAATAACTTGTATAATATAAGTAGGAAAATGTAGATGCAATACACTATAATGGAATAACTTGTATACTATAAGTAGGGAAATGTAGACGAAATACACTATAATGTAATAACTGGTATCATACAATTAGGGAAATGTAGACTAACGTGTATACTATAAGTAGGGAAATATAGACGAAATACACTATAACGGAATAACTTCAATAATATAAGTAGGGAAATGTAGACGAAATACACTATAATGGAATAACTTGTATACTATAAATAGGAAAATGTAGACGAAATACACCATAATGAACTAACTTGTATGATATATGTAGGGAAATGTAGACTGACTTGTATACTTTAAGTAGGGAAATGTAGACGAAATAAACTATAATGGAATGACTTGTATAATATAAGTAGGGAAATGTAGACGAAATACACTATAATGGAATAACTTGTATGATATAAGTAATGAAATGTAGAATAACTTGTATACTTTAAGTAGGGAAATGTAGACGAAATACACTATAACGGATATAACTTGTATAATATAAGTAGGGAAATGTAGCCGAAATACACTATAATGGAATAACTTGTATAATATAAGTAGGGAAATGTAGACGAAATACACTATAACAGAATAACTTGTATAATATAAGTAGGAAAATGTAGATGCAATACACTATAATGGAATAACTTGTATACTATAAGTAGGGAAATGTAGACGAAATACACTATAATGAAATAACTTGTATAATATAAATAGGGAAATGTAGACGAAATACACTATAATGGAATGACTTGTATCGTATAAGTAGGGAAATGTAGACGAAATACACTATAATGTAATAACTGGTATCATACAAGTAGGGAAATGTAGATTAACGTTTATACTATAAGTAGGGAAATGTAGACGAAATACACTATAACGGAATAACTTCAATAATATAAGTAGGGAAATGTAGACGAAATACACTATAATGGAATAACTTGTATACTATAAATAGGAAAATGTAGACGAAATACACCATAATGAACTAACTTGTATGATATATGTAGGGAAATGTAGACTAACTTGTATACTTTAAGTATTGAAATGTAGACGAAATAAACTATAATGGAATGACTTGTATAATATAAGTAGGGAAATGTAGACGAAATACACTATAATGGAATAACTTGTATGATATAAGTAATGAAATGTAGAATAACTTGTATACTTTAAGTAGGGAAATGGAGACGAAAAAACCCATAATGGAATAACGTGTATACTATAAGTAGGGAAATGTAGACGAAATACACTATAATGGAATAACTTGTATGATATAAGTAGGGAAATGTAGACGAAATACCCTATAAAGGAATAACTTGTATACTATAAGTAGGGAAATGTAGACTAACTTATATACTATAAGTAGGGAAATGTAGACGAAATACACTATATTGGAATAACTTGTATACCATAAGTAGGAAAATGTAGACGAAATACACTATAATGGAATAACTTGTATACTATAAGTAGGGACATTTAGACGAAATACACTATAATGGAATAACTTGTATACTATAAGTAGGGAAATGTAGACTAACTTGTATACTATAATTAGGGAAATATAGACGAAATACACTATAATGGAATAGCTTGTATACTATAAGTAGAGAAATGTAGACGAAATACACTATACTGGAATAACTTGTATACTATAAGTAGGGAAATGTAGACTAACTTGTATACTATAATTAGGGAAATGTAGACGAAATTCACTATAATGGAATAACTTGTATACTATAAGTAGGGAAATGTAGACGAAATACACTATAATGGAATAACTTGTATACTATAAGTAGGGAAATGTCGACTAACTTATATACTGTAAGTATTGAAATGTAGACGAAATACACTATATTGGAATAACTTGTATACTATAAGTAGGGAAATATAGACTAACTTGTATACTATAATTAGGGAAATGTAGACGAAATACACTATAATGGAATCACTTTTTACTATAAGTAGGGAAATGTATACGAAAAACACTATAATGGAATAACTTGTATAATATAAGTAGGGAAATGTAGACGCAATACACCATAATGCAATAACTTGTATACTATAAGTAGGGAAATGTAGACTAACTTGTTTACTATAATTAGGGAAATGTAGACGAAATTCACTTTAATGGAATAACTTGTATACTATAAGTAGGGAAATGTAGACGAAATACACTATACTGGAATAACTTGTATACTATAAGTAGGGAAATGTAGACTAACTTGTATACTATAATTAGGGAAATGTAGACGAAATTCACCCTAATGGAATAACTTGTATACTATAAGTAGGGAAATGTAGACGAAATACACTAACATGGAATAACTTGTATACTATAAGTAGGGAAATGTAGACTAACTTATATACTGTAAGTAGGGAAATGTAGACGAAATACACTATATTGGAATAACTTGTATACTATAAGTAGGGAAATGTAAACTAACTTGTTTACTTCAATTCGGGAAATGTAGACGAAATACACTATAATGGAATAACCTGTACACTATAAGTAGGGAAATGTAGACGAAATACACTATAATGGAATAACTTGTATAATATAAGTATTGAAATGTAGACGCAAAACACTATAATGGACTAACTTGTATAATATAAGTAGGGAAATGTAGACGAAATACACTATAATGGAATAACTTGTATAATATAAGTAGGGAAATGTAGACGAAATACACCATAATGGACTAACTTGTATACTATAAGTAGGGAAATGTAGACGAAATACACTATAATGGAATAACTTGTATAATATAAGTAGGGAAGTGTAAACGAAATTCAAATAAATTATCAATCAATCAATGTCAAAGGCTTTATTGTATCAATTATGATGCTGATTGATGATGATGATGATGATGATGATGATGATGATGATGATGATGATTATGATGGTGATGATGATGATGATGATAATTAGTGGTGTCGATCAGTCTCACCGTATCTACCGATCTATCTTCTTCTCGGTATCTATCTGTACACACATTGTTCTATTACCAGGGTGATCTGTATACAGGAGCGTTGTTTATTCAACAATCACTGAAGTGGAACCTTTACCTGTGTATATTCATTCTTGTTGTTATCACCGGGCTTCTCACTATGGCAGGTAACGAATACTTTCATTTCTCACTATGGCAGGTAACGAATACTTTTATTTATCACTATGACAGGCAACGAATACTTTTATTTATCACTATGACAGGTAACGAATACTTTCATTTATCAATATGACAGTTAACGAATACTTTCATTTCTCACTATGACAGGTAACGAATACTTTTATTTTTCACTATGACAGGCAACGAATACTTTCATTTCTCACTATGACAGATAACGAATAATTTTATTTCTCAATATGACAGGTATGAGTACTTTCACTTCTCACTATGACAGGTAACGAATACTTTCATTTCTCGGAACGACAGGTAACGAATTCTTTCAGTTCTCACTATGACAGATAACGAATACTTTCATTTCTCACTATGACAGGTAACGAATACACTTCATTTTTACTGTGACAGATGATGAATACTTTCACTTCTTACTATGACAGGTAACGAATACTTTCATTTCTCACTATGGCAGGTAATGAATACCTCCATTTCTCACTATGACAGGTAACGACTACTTCCATTTCTTACTATGACAGGTAACGAATACTTTTAATTCTCACTATGACAGGTAACGAATAGTTTCATTCCTCACTATGACAGGTAACAAATACTTTTATTTCTAACTATAACAGGTATCGAATACTTTTTTTTCTAGCCATGACAGGTAACGAATACTTTCGTCTCTCACTATGACATGTAACAAATAACATCACTTCTCACTATGACAGGTAACAAATACTGTCACTTTAATATGTGATCGCGTGACAATATTTCATTTGATTTTTTGTGTAGTACTCAATCATACTCATGTAGTACAACTATATATGTACCGAGAGATGTATTAAAGTTGTATCATGTTATTTTATGTTATAAAACCATGTCTATTTCAGGCGGACTGACAGCTGTCATTTACACGGACACGTTACAGGCCACGCTGATGGTATCTGGTGGCCTCTTACTGATGACAATGAGTAAGCATCACGTTTTACCTTTCTCTGTTCACAGTGGACTCGCGATAACTTTAAGTTTAAACCACGTGTTACCCTGCTCTTACCGAGGAATCAGACCTGCTGCCACACCTCTTTTTCCTAAATTCGGCTCCGTTCAAGGAATGAGTTCGAGTTAAATGATATTCGAATTATTACATGTTCGAGTTATCATGAGTCCACTGTATAGAATTGTATATGTCTATGTCAACTAGCTTCGCGATTTAAACGCACTTAAAGAAAATATGCGAATATATAATAACGTTTAATAGTTTTATCTCCTAGAAAAGCAATTTTAGAAAAAGTAAATACCATCTCAGAATCAATGAAATCTTAACTGTTTTTAAAAGTCGCAAACTGATTACCAATAAATAGTAGAAGACCGATTAAATATTATACCTTACAGGTTTTAATAAAATTGGCGGTTACGACGGTCTTGTCAGAAAATACCCGGATGCAGTCACACAGGAGCAGTTCCGTCTGCCGAACAGCACGTGCCACGAAACCGACAAGAATGCCTTCAGAATGCTCCGAGAAGCAGACGATGATTATATGCCATGGCCTGGTTTCCTGTTGGGCCAGACGCCGGGATCCATCTGGTATTGGTGCGCTGATCAGGTAATATTGGAATCCAGGCAACCAGACTTTTGCTATTTGTGACGCTTAAGGATTCAAATTAGTCGGATTCGGTTTTAGTTTTGGGGGTGTATGTCGCTTTCAACAGCAAAGGTCATACTGTGGTGGACAGGAACGATGATATTGTTCCCACACCTTACATTTACATGGAGATGAAACTTTATAAGTTATGAAACCAATACCACCCCACCTGCTGGAGATCAAGACCTGCATCGTTCAGATACATTTAGCCGGCTCATACCGTTCAAGCATGGGTCAGACTGTTTTGCCATTTTGATTGCGGGGTCATCTAATTAGTCTTGTGTAACATGCCCATATCATTACATTATAGAGTCAGGCATACACTAATAATGCCGGCGTTCTTTGTGAATGTTATAGCACTAAACTGGCTATATGAGTCAGGCATACACCAATAATGCCGGCGTTTTTTGTAAATGTTGTACCACTAAACTGGCTATCTGAGTCAGGCATACACCAATAATGCCGGCGTTCTTTGTGAATGTTGTACCACTAAGCTGGCTATCTGAGTCAGGCATACACCAATAATACCGGCGTTCTTTGTGAATGTTGTACCACTAAACTGGTTATCTGAGTCAGGCATACACCAATAATACCGGCGTTCTTTGTGAATGTTGTAGCACTAAACTGGCTATGTGAGTAAGGCATAGACCAATAATGCCGGCGTTTTTTGTAAATGTTGTACTACTAAACTGGCTATCTGAGTCAGGCATACACCAATAATGCCGGCGATCTTTGTAAATGTTGTAGAACTAAACTGGCTATGTGAGTAAGGCATACACCAATAATGCCGGCGATCTTTGTAAATGTTGTAGCACTAAACTGACTATATGAGTCAGGCATACACCAATAATGCCAGCGTTCTTTGTGAATGTTGTAGCACTAAACTCGCTTTGTGAGTCAGGCATACACCAATAATGCCAGCGTTCTTTGTTAATGTTGTAGCACTAAACTGGCTATATGTGTCAGGCATAGACCCATAATGACGGCGTTCTTTGTGAATGTTGTAGCACTAAACTGGCTATGTGAGTAAGGCATAGACCAATAATGACGGCGTTCTTTGTGAATGTTGTAGCACTAAACTGGCTATGTAAGTTAGACACACACCAATAATGCAGGCGTTCTTTGTAAATGTTGTACCACTAAACTGGCTATCTGAGTCAGGCATACACAAATAATGCCGGCGTTCTTTGTGAATGTTGTAGCACTAAACTGGCTACGTAAGTTAGACATACACCAATAATGCCAGCGTTCTTTGTGAATGTTGTAGCACTAAACTGGCTATATGTGTCAGGCATTGACCAATTATGACGGCGTTCTTTGTGAATGTTGTAGCACTAAACTCGCTATATGTGTCAGGCATATACCAATAAAGACGGTGTTCTTTGTGAATGTTGTACCACTAAACTGGCTATATGAGTCAGGCATACACCAATAATGCCAGCGTTCTTTGTGAATGTTGTAGCACTAAACTGGCTATATGTGTCAGGCATAGACCAATAAAGACGGCGTACTTTGTGAATGTTGTAGCACTAAACTAGCTATATGTGTCAGGCATAGACCAATAATGACGGCGTTCTTTTTTAATGTTGTAGCACTAAACTAGCTATATGAGTCAGGCATACACCAATAATGCCGGCGTTCTTTGTGAATGTTATAGCACTAAACTGGATATGTGAGTAAGGCATACACCAATAATGCCGGCGTTTTTTGTAAATGCTGTACCACTTAACTGGCTATCTGAGTCAGGCTTACACAAATAATGCCGGCGTTCTTTGTTAATGTTGTAGCACTAAACTGGCTATGTGAGTAAGGCATAGACCAATAATGCCGGCGTTTTTTGTAAATGTTGTACCACTAAACTGGCTATGTGAGTAAGGCATAGACCAATAATGACAGCGTTCTTTGTGAATGTTGTACCACTAAAATGGCTATCTGAGTCAGGCATACACCAATAATGCCGGCGATCTATGTAAATGTTGTAGCACTAAACTGGCTATATGAGTCAGGCATACACCAATAATGCCGGCGTTTTTAGCTCGACTATTCGAAGAATATGAGAGCTTTACTACTCGCCCCGGCGTCGGCGTCGGCGTCGGCGTCTCCGTCGGCGTCCGGTTAAAGTTTTAGGGCAAGTTGGGATTTTCATTCATAAGTATTTGTGCTAGGGCTTTCATATTTGGAATATAGTTACATCTTATACCTTTCTTCACATTGAATGCTAAAGATGCTGAGTGTGACCTTCCTTTTGGGAAAAAAAAACATGATTTTCGGGGGCTAAAGTTTTAGGGCAAGTTGGATTTTATTTTTTTTTTTTTTTTTTTCTCAATAAGTACTTGTGCTAGGGCTTTCATATTTGGAATATAATTGCATCTAATACCTTTCTTTATATTGTATGCTGAAGATTCTGAGTTTTACCTTCTTTTTGGGGTAAAAGACATGATTTTGGGTGGTTAAAGTTTTAGGGCAAGTTGGCATTTTCATTTAATTTTTTAATTTTTCTCTATAAGAATTTGTGCTAGGGCTTTAATATTTAGAATATAGTTACATCTTATACCTTTCTTCACATTGAATGCTGAAGATGCTGAGTTTGACCTTCTTTTTGGGGTAAAAAACATGATTTTCGGTGGTTAAAGTTTTGGGGCAAGTAGGATTTTATTTATTTTTTTTATTTTTTTCTGAATAAGTACTTGTGCTAGGGCTTTCATATTTGGAAAATAATTACATTTAATACATTTCTTCATATTATATGCTGAAGATGCTGAGTGTGACCTTCTGTTTGCGGTAAAACACCTGCTTTTGGGTGGTTAAAGTTTTAGGGCAAGTTGGCTTTTTAGCTCGACTATTCGAAGAATATGAGAGCTTTACTACTCGCCCCGGCGTCGGCGTCGGCGTCGGCGTCGGCGTCTCCGTCTGCGTCCGGTTAAAGTTTTAGGGCAAGTTGGCATTTTCATTCATAAGTATTTGTGCTATAGCTTTCATATTTGGAATATAGTTACACCTTTAAGCTTTCTTCACATTGAATGCTGAAGATGCTGAGTGTGACCTTCTTTTTGGGGTAAAAAACATGATTTTTGAAGGTTAAAGTTTTAGGGCAAGTTGGGATTTTATTTTATTTTTTTAATTTTTCTCAATAAGTTCTTGTGTTAGGGCCTTCGTATTTGGAATATAATTATATACGATACCTTTCCTCATATTGTATGCTATAAATGCTGATTTCGACTTTCTTTTTGAGGTAAAACACATGACTTTGGGTGGTTAAAGTTTAAGGGCAAGTTGGGATTTTCATTTAATTTTTTAAATTTTCTCAATAAGCACTTGTGTTAGGGCTTTCATATTTGAAAATTAATTACATAAAATACCTTTCCTCACAGTGTTAGCTGAAGATGCTGATTTGACTTTCTTTTTGAGTTAAAAAACCATGATTTTGGGTGGTTAAAGTTTTAGGGCAAGTTGGGATTTTTATTTAATTTTTTAAACTTTTCTCAATAAGCACTTGTGTTAGGGCTTTCATATTTGAAAATTAATTACATAAAATACCTTTCCTCACATTGTTAGCTGAAGATGCTGATTTGACTTTCTTTTTGAGGTAAAAAACCATGATTTTGGGTGGTTAAAGTTTTAGGGCAAGTTGGGATTTTCATTTAATTTTTTAATTTTTCTCAATATGCACTTGTGTTAGGGCTTTCATATTTGGAATTTAATTACATATAATACCTTTCCTCATATTGTTAACTGAAGATGCTGATTTGACTTTCTTTTTGAGGTAAAAGACATGATTTTGGGTGGTTAAAGTTTTAGGGCAAGTTGGGATTTTCATTTAATTATTAAATTTTTCTCAATAAGTACTTGTGTTAGGGCTTTCATATTTGGAATATAATTACATATTATTCCTTTTTTCACATTGTATGTTGAAGATAATGGAGTGTGACCTTCTTTTTGGGGTAAAAAACATTATTTTGGTTGATTTTTGAGAATTTGAGATGAATTCATTATTTTTGGTTACATTCATTTTTAATTATGATCATTCATTTATCAAATATAGTTCTTCACCATTTCAAACGGGATTTGGTGTCAAACATTTGGAAAACCTTTTTTAAAGGTTTTGCTATTTTTGGACTCAGTCAGTTTTAACATTTGCGTTTAGCTCGACTAGTCGAAGAAAAATGGAACTTTACTACTCGCCCCAGTGTCGGTGTTCGGTTAATGTTTTAGGGCAAGCTGGCATTTTCATTTATAACTCTAATACCCTTCATTCAAATCAGTCTTCATACTTCACACATTTGTTAAGGACCATCACACAATTAGGTTACATAACTCCATTGTATCCTAAATATGGAGTTTGCCCTTGATTGACTTTGGAAATTTGATTTTTAAATTATATATATTTAAATGTATGTATCTATTCAGTTGCTTTTACATATAGAGTATATATGATTTAATAGTACTTAAAGGCAATATACGGAAATAGTGCTTAAGTGAATAAGCGTTGTAAAGTCGAGCGCGCTGTCCTCCGACAGCTCTTGTTCATTTAATTTTCTAATTATCCCCCGCTTTTTCGAAGAAAAAAGGGGGGTTATTGATTTGGGTTTGTCCGTCTGTCCGTCTGTCTGTCTGTCACACTTCGTTTCCGTACAACAACTGCCACAAATGTGAACCGTTTTTGTTCAAACTTGGTAACAAGGTTAAATGCCTTAAGGGCTAGGCCAAGTTCGATCGTCACTTTCGCCAGACTTTATTCGGTGGAGTTATGGCCCCTTATTTAACAAAAAATGTCGTTTGTTGCCGTTTCCGTGCAATAACTGCCACAAATGTGAACCATTTTTTTTTCAAACTTGGTAACAACCTAGGCCAAGTTCGATTGTCACTTTCGGCGGACTTTATTCTACAATATTTCCTGCAAGCGGGGGATATAAGTTTCATGAATTTGCTTGTTTTTCTAAATAAGTACTTGTGTTAGGGCTTCCATATTTGGAATATAATTACATGTAATACCTTTCTTCACATTGTATGTTGAAGATGCTGAGTGTGACTTTTAGGGGGTAAAAAACATGATTTTTGTTTGATTTTGAGATTTTAGATAAATTCTTAATTTTTGGTTACATTTCTTTCTAATTGCGATCATTTATTTATTAAATATAATTCTTCAACATATCAAACGGGTTTTGCATGGTGTCAAACATTAGGAAAACCTTTTTTTAAGGTTTTGCTAATTTTGGACTCAAGTCAGTTTAACATTTGCGTTTAGCTCAACGTTAAAGTTACATCATTCAAATCACTTCATACTTCACATATTTGTTAAGGACCATCGTACAATTAGGTTAGATAACTCCATTGTATCCTAAATATGGAGTAATGGACCTTGATTGACTTAGGAAATTTTGTTTTTAAATTATATTTAAATGTATGTATATCTATTCAGTTGCTTTTACATATAGAGTATATAATATGATTCAATAGTACTTAAGTGCAATATAATGAAATAGTGCTTTATGTGAATAAGCGACATGTAGTCGAGCGCGCTGTCCTCCGACAGCTCTTGTTTGTAAATGTTGTACCACTAAACTGGCTATCTGAGTCAGGCATACACCAATAATACCGGCGTTCTCTGTGAATGTTGTAGCACTAAACTGGCTATGTGAGTAAGGCATAGACCAATAATGCCGGCGTTTTTTGTAAATGTTATACCACTAAACTGGCTATCTGAGTCAGGCATACACCAATAATGCCGGCGATCTTTGTAAATGTTGTAGCACTAAACTGGCTATATGTGACAGGCATACACCAATAATGCCGGCGATCTTTGTAAATGTTGTAGCACTAAACTGGCTATATGAGTCAGGCATACACCAATAATGCCAGCGTTCTTTGTGAATGTTGTAGCACTAAACTCGCTTTGTGAGTCAGGCATACACCAATAATGCCAGCGTTCTTTGTTAATGTTGTAGCACTAAACTGGCTATATGTGTCAGGCATTGACCAATTATGACGGCGTTCTTTGTGAATGTTGTAGCACTAAACTGGCTATGTGAGTAAGGCATAGACCAATAATGCCGGCGTTCTTTGTGAATGATGTAGCACTAAACTGGCTACGTAAGTTAGACATACACCAATAATGCCGACGTTCTTTGTAAATGTTGTAGCACTAAACTGGCTATATGAGTCAGGCATACACCAATAATGCCAGCGTTCTTTGTGGATGTTGTAGCACTAAACTCACTGTGTGAGTCAGGCATACACCAATAATGCCAGCGTTCTTTGTGAATGTTGTAGCACTAAACTCACTTTGTGAGTCTGGCATAGACCAATAATGACGGCGTTCTTTGTAAATGTTGTAGCACTAAACTGGCTATATGAGTCAGGCATAGACCAATAATGACAGCGTTCTTTGTGAATGATGTAGCACTAAACTGGCTATATGAGTCAGGCATAGACCAATAATGCCAGCGTTCTTTGTAAATGTTGTAGCACTAAACTGGCTATATGAGTCAGGCATAGACCAATAATGACGACGTTCTTTGTGAATGTTGTAGCACTAAACTCGCTATGTGAGTCAGGCATACACCAATAATGCCAGCGTTCTTTGTGAATGTTGTAGCACTAAACTGGCTATATGAGTCAGGCATAGACCAATAATGCCAGCGTTCTTTGTAAATGTTGTAGCACTAAACTCGCTATGTGAGTCAGGCATACACTGATAATGCCAGCGTTCTTTGTGAATGTTGTAGCACTAAACTGGCTATATGAGTCAGGCATAGACCAATAATGCCAGCGTTCTTTGTAAATGTTGTAGCACTAAACTCGCTTTGTGAGTCAGGCTTACACTGATAATGCCAGCGTTCTTTGTGAATGTTGTAGCACTATACTGGCTATATGAGACAGGCATGTAGTAATACTGACGGCGTTATTTGTGAATGTTGTAGCACTAAACTGGCTATATGAGTCCATGTTGGGCGTTTTTTGTAAATGTTGTAGCACTAAACTTGCTATGTTGGGCGTTCTTTGTAAATGTTGTAGCACTAAACTGGCTATGTTGGGCGTTCTTTGTGAATGTTGTAGCACTAAACTGGCTATGTAAGTTACACATACACCAATTATGCCGGCGTTCTTTGTAAATGTTGTAGCACTAAACTTGCTATGTTGGGCGTTCTTGTAAATGTTGTAGCACTACACTGGCTATGTGAGTCAGGCATACACTAATAATGCCGGCGTTCTTTATAAATGCTGTAGCACTAAACTTGCTATGTTGGGCGTTCTTTGTAAATGTGTTTGCACTAAACTTGCTATGTTGGGCGTTCTTTGTAAATGTTGTAGTACTAAACTTTCTATGTTGGGCGTTCTTTATATATGTTGTAGCAATAAACTTGCTATGCTGGGCGTTCTTTGTAAATGTTGTAGCACTAAACTTGCTATGTTGGGCGTTCTTTGTAAATGTTGTAGCACTAAACCGGCTATGTGAGTCATGCATTCGCCAATAATGCCGGCGTTCTTTATAAATGTTATAGCACTAAACTTGCTATGTTGGACGTACTTTTTAAAGTTGTAGCACTAAACTGGCTATGTGAGTCAGGCATACACCAATGCCGTCGTTCTTTATACATGTTGTAGCACTAAACTTGCTATGTTGGGCGTTCTTTGTAAATGTTGTAGCACTAAACTTGCTATGTTGGGCGTTCTTTATAATTGTTGTAGCACTAAACTTGCTATGTTGGGCGTTCTTTGTAAATGTTGTAGCACTAAACTTGCTATGTAGGGCGTTCTTTGTAAATGTTGTAGCACTTAACTTGCTATGTTGGGCGTTCTTTGTAAATGTTGTAGCACTAGACTTGCTATGTAGGGCGTTCTTTGTAAATGTTGTAGCATTACACTGGCTATGTGAGTCAGGCATACACCAATAATGCCGGCGTTCTTTATAAATGTTGTAGCACTAAACTTGCTATGTTGGGCGTTCTTTGTTAATGTTTTTGCACTAAACTTGCTATGTTGGGCGTTCTTTGTAAATGTTGTAGCACTAAACTTGCTATGTTGGGGGTTCTTTATATATGTTGTAGCACTAAACTTGCGATGTTGGGCGTTCTTTGTAAATGTTGTAGCACTAAACTTGCTATGTTGGGGGTTCTTTATATATGTTGTAGCACTAAACTTGCTATGTTGGGCGTTCTTTGTAAATGTTGTAGCACTAAACCGGCTATGTGAGTCAGGCATACACCAATAATGCCGGCGTTCTTTATAAATGTTGTAGCACTAAACTTGCTATGTTGGGCGGTCTTTATAAATGTTGTAGCACTAAACTTGCTATGTAGGGCGTTCTTTTTAAATGTTGTAGCACTAAACTTGCTATGTTGTGCGTTCTTTTTAAATGTTGTAGCACTAAACTTGCTATGTAAGACGTTCTTTGTAAATATTGTAGCACTAAACTTGCTATGTTGGGCGTTCTTTGTAAATGTTGTAGCACTAAACTTGCTATGTAAGACGTTCTTTGTAAATATTGTAGCACTAAACTTGCTATGTTGGGCGTTCTTTGTAAATGTTGTAGCACTAAACTTGCTATGTAAGACGTTCTTTGTAAATATTGTAGCACTAAACTTGCTATGTTGGGCGTTCTTTGTAAATGTTGTATTACTAAACTGGCTATGTTGTGCGTTCTTTGTAAATGTTGTAGCACTAAACTGGCTATGTTTGGCGTTCTTGGTAAATGTTGTAACACTAAACTGGCTATGTTGGGCGTTCTTTGTAACACTAAACTGGCTATGTTGGGCGTTCTTTGTAAATGTTGTAGCTCTAAACTGGCTATGTTGGGCGTTCTTTGTAAATGTTGTAACACTAAACTAGATATGTTGGGCGTTCTGTGTAAATGTTGTAGCTCTAAACTGGCTATCTTGGGCGTTCTTTATAAATGTTGTAGCACTAAACTGGCTATGTTGGGCGTTCTTTGTAAATGTTGTAGCACTAAACTTGCTATGTTGGGCGTTCTTTGTAACACTAAATCCGCTATGTTGGGCGTTCTTTGTAAATGTTGTAGCACTAAACTGGCTATGTTGGGCGTTCTTTGTAAATGTTGTAACACTTAACTAGATATGTTGGGCGTTCTGTGTAAATGTTGTAGAACTAAACTGGCTATGTTGGGCGTTCTTTGTAAATGTTGTAGCAGTAAACTTGCTATGTTGGGCGTTCTATGTAACACTAAACTGGCTATGTTGGGCGTTATTTGTAAATGTTGTAGCACTAAACTGGCTATGTTGGGCGTTCTTTGTAAATGTTATAACACTAAACTAGATATGTTGGGCGTTCTGTGTAAATGTTGTAGAACTAAACTGGCTATGTTGGGCGTTCTCTGTAAATGTTGTAGCACTAAACTGGCTATGTTGGGCGTTCTTTGTAAATGTTGTAGCACTAAACTTGCTATGTTGGGCGTTCTTTGTAAATGTTGTAGCACTAAACTGGCTATATTGTGCGTTCTTTGTAAATGTTGTAACACTAAACTTGCTATGTTGTGCGTTCTTTGTAAATGTTGTAACACTAAACTTGCTATGTTGGGCGTTCTTTGTAAATGTTGTAACACTAAACTTGCTATGTTGGGCGTTCTTTGTAATGTTGTAACACTAAACTTGCTATGTGGATCAACCGGTTAACCTGAATGTAGTTGGCTTCATTATTTATGCATTGATTCCAAACATGAAGTTGTAATGGACTCCTGTAGGGTTTACGAAAATTGAGTTGGTTCATGCCAGACGTACTATATAATACGCAAAGTTCACGACTATGTTCAGAATAGGTTGTGTTTACATTCAATCGTACAGAATACTTCAAATACTTAAACAAGTATTCAATGACGCTTTCCCAAAGCAAAAAGTGTTAAGAGTCCGATTAGTTCGCGCAGACATTTAGCGTTATCTTAATAAACACTTGTCGCACATGTGCTATGGCTGCATTTTTGTCTCGATCTGTCGCAAATGAATCTTTCGTCACAAGTCTTGAGAAAGATACTATGCAATCGATAAATGTAATCTATTGTTCAACAACAAGGGTGAGATGGTAGATAATTAGCCGATTTCCCATTTGAAAACTGCTGACTACCTATCCTTACATTCAATTTAATTTGCTGACTTTGTCTCTGTCAGATTAAGTAAGTGTATCCACTTCAATCGTTAATTAAACCTTCCCTCATATGCCAAATCTACAGCAGACCACTTTGAAAAACCCAAAGCAAAATTAAATTCCATTTTTACACCAAAATACATGTAATTATTCATAGATTATTGGCATCCCCAATAAGCCTTAGATACAGAACCATAACTCTAAACGTTTACAATTAATTGTTGACACCCCCAATGTGCCTTATATACAGAACCATAACTCTAAACTATTATTATTGATTGTTGGCATTTCCAATGTGCCTTAGATACAGAACCATAACTCTAAACGTTTACAATTGATTGTTGACATCCCCAATGTGCCTTATATACAGAACCATAGCTCTAAACTATTACCATTGATTGTTGGCATTCTCCATGTGCCTTAGATACAGAACCATAACTCTAAACTATTACCATTGAGTGTTGGCATTCCCCATGTGCCTTAGCTACAGAACCATAGCTCTAAACTATTACCATTGATTGTTGGCATTCTCCATGTGCCTTAGATACAGAACCATAACTCTAAACTATTACCATTGAGTGTTGGCATTCCCCAATAAGCCTTAGATACAGAACCATAGCTCTAAACTATTACCATTGATTGTTGGCATTCCCCATGTGCCTTAGATACAGAACCATAACTCTAAACTATTACCATTGATTGTTGGCATCCCCAATGTGCCTTAGATACAAAACCATAACTCTTAACTATTACCATTGAGTGTTGGCATATCCAATGTGCCTTAGATACAGAACCATAGCTCTAAACTATTACCATTGATTGTTGGCATTCCCCATGTGCCTTAGATACAGAACCATAACCCTTAACTATTACAATTGATTGTTGGCATTCCCCATGTGCCTTAGATACAGAACCATAACTCTTAACTATTACCATTGAGTGTTGACATCCCCAATTTGCCTTAGATACAGAACCATAGCTCTACACTATTACCATTGATTGTTGGCATTCCCCATGTGCCTTAGATACAGGACCATAACTCTAAACTATTACCATTGAGTGTTGGCATCCCCAATGTGCCTTATATACAGAACCATAGCTATAAACTATTACCATTGTTCTAAGCTATTACCATAGCTCTAAACTATTACCATTGCTTATGGTGTTCACTCACATCGATTGCTATAAAGTGCAACATTCTTATATGTATAACTTATTTCAAATTACAGGTAATAGTTCAAAGATTATTGGCAGCTAAGAGTCTTTCCCACGCCCAAGGTGCCACCCTGATGGCTGGCTTCATTAAGATACTACCACTGTTTATGATGACGATGCCGGGGATGATCAGTAGAATCCTATATCCAGGTAGGATAAGTGGGCCATGACAAACTATCAAAGCACTGATAGTGTTGATAGCAAGGGGCTAACTGCAGATTACATTTTGACATGGATTTACCGATCACAAAAGTCTTAACAAGAATACTTTACAATAGCACTTAGTTATGTCAATATATTGAATGATATAGGAGTTGAACAATAAATACTGTACAGACAGTATTGGGGTCTACCGATATACTAAAATTTGACACAAATTAATTCCCTTAAGTATGCGCATCTGCTATCTGGGTAGTTCCAGTTAAGCACACCTACTAGTTTACAATGGATTTTAGCCGTTGCTTTTTAAACTGTTAAGTCATATATATCAAAATCAAAAGAAGATCTCTGCCTAACATTGAGAAATACATTGAGAGATCAATTTTAATATCAAAGCAGAAATAAAGTCCTGCGTAATCTACATGTTCTACGGCTTAATATTTAGCGTAACGGCTCAGACCTATCAAAATATACACAAGTTGATATAATCTACTAGCAATTTTGTATTAGTGATATATGAGCAGGGTAGACCCTGATATAAGACTGTGCGGATATATATCAGTTTTAAACAATCATTTAAAAGTATACCTTGATTGTTTTATAGCATTATTACGTTCTTATTAAGGACGTAACACAAACTATAACTCTTCTGCAAAGTTGTCATCCTTAAACATTTGTTTTCTGGCATAAGATGATCCCAATGCATTACCGTAACAAAACGAAAGGCAAATGCAATCATTTTAACATTTGACATTTGTATACTCCAACAGACGAGGTAGCATGTGTGGACCCTGACATCTGTAATTATGTGTGCCAGTCATCAGCGGGCTGCAGCAGCATTGCCTACCCTAGACTAGTGCTTGGTCTAATGCCTGATGGTAGGTAATCGCTTAGTTATATGTTAGAAGTAATATGTAATTGACTACGTGTCAATAAGTGTCAATACAGATTATTATCGTACTACCTTTGATATAAAGATGTATTTCTACTTTATCGTTTGCTCGATCGTTGCTTGGTAGAGAATGTCAAATCTCGAGGACAAAACTCTCCTGCCAAATAAAACATTCTTAATGAAATAGCACATTTCTACTTGAAATAAAATGGTATGTGCTGGTGAAATTTTCAACGAGAAGCAATGCCAGCATTTAAGTAAAATGTGATATGAAAGCCGAAATTATTCAAGACATAAATTTGGATAATGTCCCGCAAGATATTTTCATAACATCGCATGACCATAAACGAGTTTCTATCTTCTAATATCTATGTCTTAGCCTCCGAAGAACGTTTTTTTTTTGGATAACGGGGCCCGAATTAGTTGAGTACATGTTGTTTTGAATTATCGCCCTAGGCCTACGAGGTTTGATGATGGCGGTTATGATAGCGGCTCTTATGAGTGACCTCGACTCCATCTTTAACAGCGCCAGTACCTTGTTTACAGTCGACATATACCAGAGAATCAGGAAGAATTCTTCACAAAAAGAACTCATGATTGTTGGAAGGTAAGAACTGCTACGATCCCATTATTATCAGACAAAAATACATCATTTAACATTTAAACATTTAAATACCCATGAGCACGTGCTCGGGGTTTTCCCCCCTATAAAATCGCACGATAAAACTAGCGCTCGGTTCTATACAATCGAAAACTAGAACATTTTTTTAAGAGTCAATTTGATTGGCTGACGCAAATGTAAATTTAAGCCAACCGGTATGTCTCAGATATATATAAGAGCGAGCGAATTTTAGGTCAAGTTTAAATGAGATTTGAACATCTACTGACAAGCATGGCATATGAGCAAGTGCATGAGAAAAAAGCCGAATTGGCATTTCTAAAAAGTGTAGGTTCAGATCATCTTGTCCATCTGCCTAGACTTACCGGAATCTACACAAGTCGACAGCATTTTCTACCAAGCTTGTGTAAGTAATATGTGATCAATGTAGATAGTGAGCAGACTATGCGGATGCAAATGCTGATCTGGATATATACTGTTTAAACAAGGTGTTATTATTCGGTTTAAATATCATAGACGGTATTGACATAACCAGTTCTCATGTCAGGGCGTTGCTCTGTGCGGGGTTTAAATATCATAGACGGTATTGACATGGCCAGTTCTCATGTCAGGGCGAGGCTCTGTGCGGGGTTTAAATATCATAGACGGTATTGACATGACCAGTTCTCATGTCAGGGCGAGCTCTATGCGGGGTTTAAATATCATAGACGGTATTGACATGGCCAGTTCTCATATCAGGGCGGTGCTCTGTGCGGGGTTTAAATATCATAGACGGTATTGACATGACCAGTTCTCATGCTAGGGCGAGGCTCTGTGCGGGGTTTAAATATCATAGACGGTATTGACATGACCAGTTCTCATGTCAGGGCGAGCTCTGTGCGGGGTTTAAATATCATAGACGGTATTGACATGGCCAGTTCTCATGTCAGGGTGTTGCTCTGTGCGGGGTTTAAATATCATAGACGGTATTGACATGGCCGGTTCTCATGTCAGGGCGAGCTCTGTGCAGGGTTTAAATATCATAGACGATATTGACATGACCAGTTCTCATGTCAGGGCGGGGCTTTGTGTGGGGTTTAAATATCAAAGACGGTATTGACATGACCAGTTCTCATGTCAGGGCGGGGCTCTGTGCGGGGTTTAAATATCATAGACGGTATTGACATGACAAGTTCTCATGTCAGGGCGAGGCTCTGTGCGGGGTTTAAATATCATAGACGGTATTGACATGACCAGTTCTCATGTCAGGGCGAGGCTCTGTGCGGGGTTTAAATATCACAGACGGTATTGACATGGCCAGTTCTCATGTCAGGGCGAGCTCTGTGCGGGGTTTAAATATCATAGACGGTATTGACATGGCCAGTTCTCATGTCAGGGCGAGCTCTGTGCGGGGTTTAAATATCATCTAGACAGTATTGACATGACCAGTTCTCATGTCAGGGCGAGCTCTGTGCGGGGTTTAAATATTATAGACGGTATTGACATGGCCAGTTCTCATGTCAGGGCGAGCTTTGTGCGGGGTTTAAATATCATAGACGGTATTGACATGACAAGTTCTCATGTCAGGGCAGGGCTTTGTGCACGGTTTAAATATCATAGACGGTATTGACATGGCCAGTTCTCATGTCAGGGCGAGGCTCTGTGCGGGGTTTAAATATCATAGACGGTATTGACATGACCAGTTCTCATGTCAGGGCGAGCTCTGTGCGGGGTATAAATATCACAGACGGTATTGACATGACCAGTTCTCATGTCAAGGCGAGCTCTGTGTGGGGTTTAAATATCATAGACGGTATTGACATGACCAGTTCTCATGTCAGGGCGAGCTCTGTGCGGGGTATAAATATCACAGACGGTATTTACATGACCTGTTCTCATGTCAGGGCGAGCTCTGTGCGGGGTTTAAATATCATAGACGGTATTGACATGACCAGTTCTCATGTCACGGCGAGCTCTGTGCGGGGTATAAATATCACAGACGGTATTGACATGACCCGTTCTCACGTCAGGGCAGGGCTCTTTGCGGGGTATAAATATCACAGACGGTATTGACATGACCAGTTCTCATGTCAGGGCGAGCTCTGTGCGGGGTTTAAATATCATAGACGGTATTGACATGACCAGTTCTCATGTCAGGGCGAGCTCTGTGCGGGGTATAAATATCACAGACGGTATTGACATGACCCGTTCTCACGTCAGGGCAGGGCTCTTTGCGGGGTATAAATATCATAGACGGTATTGACATGACCAGTTCTCATGTCAGGGCGAGGCTCTGTGCGGGGTTTAAATATCATAGACGGTATTGACATGACCAGTTCTCATGTCAGGGCGGGGCTTTGTGCACGGTTTAAATATCATAGACGGTATTGACATGGCCAGTTCTCATGTCAGGGCGAGGCTCTGTGCGGGGTTTAAATATCATAGACGGTATTGACATGGCCAGTTCTCATGTCAGGGCGGGGCTTTGTGCGGGGTTTAAATATCATAGACGGTATTGACATGGCCAGTTCTCATGACAGGGCGAGGCTCTGTGCGGGGTATGCATATCACAGACGGTATTGACATGACCCGTTCTCACGTCAGGGCAGGGCTCTTTGCGGGGTATAAATATCACAGACGGTATTGACATGACCAGTTCTCATGTCAGGGCGAGCTCTGTGCGGGGTCTAACTATCATAGACGGTATTGACATGACCAGTTCTCATGTCAGGGCGAGGCTCTGTGCGGGTTTAAATATGATAGACGGTATTGACATGCCCAGTTCTCATGTCAGGGCGAGGCTCTGTACGGGGTTTAAATACCATAGACGGTATTGACATGGCCAGTTCTCACGTCAGGGCGGGGCTCTGTGCGGGGTTGAAATATCATAGACGGTATTGACATGGCCAGTTGTCATGACAGGGCGAGGCTCTGTGCGGGGTTTAAATATCATAGACGGTATTGACATGGCCAGTTCTCATGTCAGGGCGGGGCTTTGTGCGGGGTTTAAATATCATAGACGGTATTGACATGACCAGTTCTCATGTCAGGGCGAGCTCTGTGCGGGGTTTAAATATCATAGACGGTATTGACATGGCCAGTTCTCATGTCAGGGCGGGGCTTTGTGCGGGGTTTAAATATCATAGACGGTATTGTCATGGCCAGTTCCCATGTCAGGGGGGGGGGGGGGGGGGGGGCTTTGTGCGGGGTTTAAATATCATAGACGGTATTGACATGACCAGTTCTCATGTCAGGGCGGGGCTTTGTGCGGGGTTTAAATATCATAGACGGTATTGACATGAGCAGTTCGCATGTCAGGGCAGGGCTCTGTGCGGATTGCTATTTGTCGGTATGTAATTAAGACAGCATTTTGCCTTTTTACCAAGACAGTCGGTTATATTCGCTCGTAGTAATGCAAGCATGTTGAGTCAATACAATATATGATTTTATTTCGATGCTGAGTGCGTAAATTATATATAAATAACAGCTCTGTATGGAACGCCGGCACTGTCTTTAGAAGTGATGAAACTTTGTTATTATGTCTGTTTGTTATTACATTATGTACAACGATCTTTACATGTTGTGCAAACATATTTATATCATGTCAGTATATGGTTATGTGCTGTGGTTTCGTACTTATATTCTGACAGTTTGTATTATATTATGTCGGTACATCTTTACATTATTTAGATACATCTTTATATTATGTAGATACATCTTTATATTATGTAGATACATCTTTATATCATGTGCATGTTTTATTATATTATGTCCATATTTTATTATATTATGTCCATACTTTAATATATTATGTCCATACTTTATTATATTATTTGCACACAATATTATATCATGTTCATACTTATTTGTATTATGTACTCCTATGCGAATAAGGCTTATAGTTATAGTATGTAGATGTATCTTTACATCTTGTGCTTGTAGTGTTACATCAGGAGCTATGCCCGGGATTAATTTGCAAAGGAGATGTTCTTCAACACGCACCGGTAAAATGCAAGCATGTGAATGAGGTGGCACAACACAGTTGAAAGCTGATTTTCTACTTCCTGGGAAACCCGAACTTTTATTCTCTCAATATTTCTCATAATATCCATACTGGTTCGATAAAAAAGGGTTTGCCTGTATCAGAATTATAAGAAACTGACTGGAAGTCACACTGTCAGTCCATATTATGGAAAGAAGTGGCCATAAAAGTGGTCTGAAACAGGGTGAAAAAAGTAGGACAGAAAGATCAATTTGACCGTTTATTCCAAAAATCACCCAACAAAAACGCAGGGGATAAGTGTGAAATTGAAAGGCTGCTAAGACTCTCAAAACGATAGGCAATCTGTGGATGCAGTCAGAAATACCACGTTTCCAGCTCCATTTCAAGCAATTTTGGACGCGAAAGCTGGTATTCAAATTTACCTCTAAATTCACGCCTAGCTCTGCAACCAGTGTTGTCAAACCGGAAGGAGAAGTGGGTTCAACTGAAAAATTCAATCCCATGCTCAGAGCTTAATTTTCACATTTATAAACATCAAAATCAACCAATTACCCAAAATGTACCCAAAACTTACTATTTGTTATTATTTCTATTTTTGAGTGGACACAGGCTTATCGAATTGTATCTAGCCTAGGGTTAGGGTTAGGCTCAACGTTACTGGTCACATTACCGTCACATTCCGTACATTCGCGCTTTAATTTCCGGTGTCAAGGCGGAATATCACCCTGTTAAAACTATCCACAACATATATAACAAAGTTTGCACATCATATAAAGTTACCACAGATTGCACAAGATGTAATAACGTCACGACAGAATAAAAGGAAAACAACTAACTAAACAATATAATATTGTATGGACATTATCTACTATTTTGTTAATCATGGACAAATATTAATGGGATATGTTTGTCGTTTAACGTCCGTCCGTCCGTCCGTCCGTCCGTCCGTCCGTCCGTCCGTTCGTTCGTCTGCCGTCCGGTTCCATATTTAAGGCATTGGTGGATGGATTTGATTAAAACCGTATGAAAATGTTAACCTACATATTGAAAGGCTAGACGGCAAGTGAAACAAAGATTGCTTTAAAACACAAAGAGTTATGTCCCCTTAGACTTATATTTTGTATGTACTGGACATCATTTAAATTACTAGTTATCTCCCTTAAATAAACTGTGTTCGGCTCAAATTTCTTATGGAAACTGTAGAGAACATATTTTATATCAAATCAGTATCTTTATGAAAATGTATCTTCATTAAATCTAGGTCAATCTATAAACGCGAACATGTATGTTGAGTCAAAAACTAGATCACAAGGACAAGTTTCAAAATCCTTTGAACACTTCAGAGGTTCAATGTATGTTCAAATATTCATTGAAATTTATAAGAACATTAATTTCCATCAAATTCAGTTCTTGTTCAAACATTGGTCATGTTGGATCGAAAAATAAGTCACAAGTTCCAAATCTTATGTATTATTAAGTCTGGTATTTATTGAAAGGTAACCCGTTGTTTTTATCAATTCTTTCATAAATTTTGCAGTGGATCTCAATTCAACAAAGAAGTTTCGAATTTATATGAAAAAAAACCTACAGCATAATTATATTGGTATGTTCATTCATAGATAACATTCGTAAATAGTTTACCCATAACCTATGAATCAACATCACCTGCACGCTTTCATTGTTCGGTGTGGAAGCAGAATATTATCCCGCTCAAAGTATCCACTGCATAACAATAACGTCACGACAGGCTAAAATAAAAATAATCAACTACACAATATAATTAGGTATGGACATTATATAATAATTTGTGCACACACTATAATAAAGTATGCACATACTGTAACAAAGTATGCACATAATGTAATAAAGTATGGACATAATGTAATAAAGTAAACACATCACACAATAAGGTATCTACATAATATAAAGATGTACCTACACAATGTAAAGATGTATCTACATCATGTAAAGATGTACCTATATAATATAAAGATGTATCTACATAATATAAAGATGTATTTACATAATATAAAGATGTATTTACATAATATAAAGATGTATCTACATAATATAAAGATGTATTTACATAATATAAAGATGTACCTACATAATACAAGACGGATGTTTGATGCAAAGCATCACAGAGAAGCCGCAATATTTCGTTTCACATGAAGAAATAAGAAAAAAGATCATTTAAATCCACAAACATTAGAACAATTTAATCTGTAGTCAGTAATGCTGATATCGGTTATTGAAGATATAAGTTTTATGTATGATATTTAACCTGGCAGGGTTTGTGTTTTAAGTGAATGAGATAATTTAGAGTTAAACTGGTCATGAAAAGAGACATATAATACTAAAGATAAATGGACAAGAGGTTATGATAAATTTAAATTAGTGCCAAAAACAGTCAACAATTTGTATCAAATAATGACTGAAACACAAAAAATCGGTTTTTTGTTTGTATCGGTAAGTCATGATAGAAGATAAGTGTTTCTCACATAAAACAAATCTGCAGTAGACGACTTTGAAATTATCAAGTAAAAAATCTCTATAAATGATCATATGATAATTGAAAAGTGTTGAAATTATTATGGCAAATGCAGATATTGCTCATTATGAGCAAGTTCTCCTTTTGCCACAATGATTTCAATGATGTTTACCCTAACAGACTTTAAAATCATCAAGTACAAAACATAGAAAATCTCTATAAATGATAGTAAGATAATTCAAAAGAATTGAAATTATTGTGGCAAATTGAGCAATTGAAAATCAAAGCTGTCGGATTACAAACGAACAATCTCGAGTTGACGAAACTCGTTTCGTGTTTAGCATTTAGAAAATCAAGGAAACGTATTTCAATGTACACGTAATCCGAAAGACTGACAGGAGCTGCAGCGACTTTTGAAAACATTGTGTCAAAAAGAGAAATTGATCACGAGAAATTTATCCTTTTGCTACAATGGTTTCTACTTTATGTCCATAAATTATACCTTCATTTAGCAAGATGTTCCAATTTTTACTTAATGTGCTACATATCTGTTGTACATGGGAAAGGCTTAACATAGGAACTAATTTCAATTTTTTTGAAAACGTTAAACCAGAGCATGAAAATTTACTTGAATTTATTTCTTGAAATTGTAAATTTACCAGTTGATATAAGAATTGAAATGCTGTCTACATTAACAGTGATAAGTTAAATACAGTTCAGTTAATCCGATCACATCTTGTTTGTAAGAACCAGAAGATTTCATTTCATTTAAGTTTTCTGGATGTTCACATCGCATCCGTGATAAAACATGTTGTCGGCTAGGCAAAATACACCGATATCGTGTTTACCGCGATATTCATGAAATGTGAAACTGCAACAGCGAAAAAGAACGAAATTGATCTTGAAACAGATATTTCTGTGGTTTAAATCTTTTCATGTCTGCATTTTGTGATGACAATTGTACTCAAAGTTAACTTTGAATCAAGTATGTACTGAACATGAAACCTCTGTTCTTTTGGAGATTAATGTCAATTTAAACCTGTAGTTTAAAGCTCTGTTCTTTTGGAGATTAATGTCAATATAAACCTGTAGTTTAAAGCTCTGTTCTTGAGGAGATTAATGTCAATTTTAACCTGTAGTTTTAGGCTCTGTTCTTTGGGAGATCAATTTTGGTTATTTGATAATCTGTGGATCAAATACATTCTTAACAAACAAGTTACATATATTTGATTTGTTTTATTTGGAGTAGCCAACAGGAGTTAACTGTACTATTTTTAACAATAATGTATTCGCAATATTTGTACAAAAAAATGACGTATATAAAGTATTTCAAGAACTGATAGTTGAGTTTAAGAGAAAAATTGAAGACGACTTTGAACACTTCTCGCAAAAATAAAGAAAGTGACTACAAATGAAAATATAATTTTTCCTTGTGTCACAATGTTTTTAAAAGTCATCTGTTTCAATTGCGTATGTCATTGGGAACTGGTTAACATATGTTTTACTATGGAGAAACAATGTTTCCTACTACATGAACATTTACACGTTTGTTAACGTTTGTTAAAGCATAAGAGCTTTGATAAAACAGTTCAGTAAATCGAAATAAATCATACTTTACGTTTAAACAAAACATTTCAGGATATTTATATTGGCAATGGTGGGCGTGTCTATTGCATGGGTTCCCGTCGTCAAAGAGATGCAAGGTGGACAGGTCTTTATATACATACAGGAAATTACCAACTATCTGGCTCCCCCCTTCGCCGCTGTGTTCTTATTAGCAGTGCTGGTACCCAGGGTCAATGAAAAGGTAACACAGTTATCCCTTTCCCTTTTACAACACATCTACAGTAAACCGAGAAGAAAACAAATGCTGCATATGTGACAAAATGCGTCTGTATTTGGAAACAATTGTATACAGGTTTAGAATGATAATGATATACAGAGTATGATAACGTCTTAGTTCTTTAAATATAAGTTTGATAAAATGTTATGTCATTAACTCTTTCAGCCACAATGCAAACACTACATATTCATTGGAGTGATCTCGTAATGAGCTTTACCACATGAAAGCAGCATTGATTGCCTTTTAGTTATAACAAATAGTCCAATTGAATGTTTCACGATTTTGAACCTGGTATAGTTTAACTATTGTAGAAAAAAGTAGATGCTGTTCTCTGCACCTCGGTGAAGATAATCGTTTCATTGTAAAAGTGAAATGTAAATTGTTCCGATATCACTGCAAGTTGGGAACATTGTAAATAGCAATATATACATAATACGCAGGGCCAAGTTAGCACGTTTCCCCACAGGGACTTGCTCCTCTAAAAATAGATATTACCCTATATATGCATAGATATTAACAAGGGTGGACACAGCTTTCTGGGGTTTCCTCGCTTCAACTCATTTTTTTCAAAGTATTCGAACAAATATATGAAAATATATGAAATTGAAGTACGGAATCGATCAATAATGCTCTCTCGGTTTTTTTTCGTATATATATATATATATATATATATATATATATATATATATATATATAGGGTAATATCTATTTTTAGAGGAGCAAGTCCCAGTGGTTTCCCTACGATATACACTTCCTGTATGCAGGGACGTAGTAAGAGGGTAACTAAATTGTATACTAAAATATCACCCGTCACAACATATGTAGCAAGTAAATTGTCATTATGCAAATTACATTGTATTTGTAACTCTGCGTCATGTATCGATCCAGATCAGCCTGCGAAATCCGCGCAGGCTAATCAGGCCCGACACATTCCGTCTTAGGGGGATAGAGGTATAGAGTAATGATTCCTGAAATAGAAAATACACAGGAGGCGAAAAGTATCAGATCGGATTAGCCTGCGTGACATGCTTAGGCCGAGCCGTGTCGATACTTTATGCAGAGTCCACACTGTTGGTTTTATCGCGGGACGGCCCATGTATGTTTTATTTATGTGCCAAATATTACGTAAAAGTTTAATTTGCTACAAAATGTGAACATTTGGACAATTTTATTTCTCAATGTGATATTTTAAACAGATAACAGGTGTACAGGTGGAGTTGCTAATCCCTCTTATCTATGTTCCTGATGTACGTTATAATGTTTTGATAAACCTTTATTTCAGAAACCTTAAGTATTATAATTGAGTGACCAGTTGATTCGCACTAAAACATGCAAAACCCAATTTAGTTTAAAACATGCATATCAAAAGAAATTTACAAGTCAACTAATTTGCATATTTTAGGGGGCATTTTGGTCGCTCATGTTGGCATTCGTGACTGGGGTTACCCGAATGATACTGGTGTTTATTTACAACGACAGCGGCGCTTGTGGTGAAGAAGACCCCAGACCTGCCATAATAAAGAACTTCCACTACATGTACTTCTCTCTGTTCATCACGCTTTTAACAGCTGTCACCGCCATTATTATCAGCCTCCTGACCGAAAAGCCCCATGAGAAATATGTAAGTACACTCTCCTCATTAATTGTGGTTTTAATAATTACATAATGTCATTAAAATCAGAATAAAATACTTCGCTGTGCATATCTGACGACACCGCATAAAAGGTAGTATCCAATTGATCCTACTCATTTAAACATTCATTAGGCGACAATGTGATCAACTGATGCAAAGGCCAATCTGTTATCAGACCTACGAATATTTACTATTGCAGCGAAATTAATGACTGGTTTTGACGAGATAATAGTTTCAGACGAAACTGTTCATACGAGTAGTCTTGTCGAAGACTTCACTTACAGACTGTTTGTATTGTATCTAATGCGATGCTGCTTACGAAACGTAGCAATGTAGTCCTATTATTATGAAGCAAATTGAACGTGTCCCTAATTCTTCTTTTCCGAAGATCGTATAGTCAACAGCACGTGTTATTCTGTCTGCTGGTCGCGAACACGATGCAGAACAAATTTGTCTTTAGTTCAACCCCTTTCCCACATGCTGATGCTTCTGATGCCTCTGAAGTAAATGACTTTTGCAAAAGAAATGGCAAACGAAGAATTTTCTCATAATGAACATTTTATCCTTTTGGCACAATACTTTCAACTCTATTAAATAATTAAACTTTCACTTATAAATATTATCCATATCTTATCTGCCGCAGATTTGCCGGATGTGGGAAAGGGTTAACAGTTGTTTGCAATGAATCCATGCGACATCCGAAATAAGTAATCCAAATTTCTTGTTTTCACTTTCACTAATAATCCACTTGTTATGTCATATCGGCAATAAATCCGAACTGTTAATTAACTCATACAAAACGGTTCACTCTGACAAACGTGTACGTTACATTCAATCGGCATGTTTAGCGGAGTCGTAAACAATCCTAAATAGTTATCGAGTATCGTTTGTAAAATGCATTGGATTCTCGTGATTTTATTGACTGTGTATTTTTCGGCCTACAATAGCAGCAAGAATGTTTTAATAATTTTGTTATAATACTACTACTAATAATAATAATCACTTCGCCAATAATTGGAACATTTTAATGATAGAAATATAAATGGTTCCATGATCATTTACTTTTTATTTTGTTTCGTAAGAAGGAAAATAATTAAACATGGAAACCACGAAACAAGCTGATCCTGCTTTCATTTATACCACGTACACATATATCTGGTTTATATGTACATGTTATACCACGGGCACATACATCTGGTTTATATGTACGTGTTATACCACGTGCACATACATCTTGTTTATATTTACGTGTTATACCACGGGTACATACATCTGGTTTATATGTACGTGTTATACCACGTGCACATACATCTGGTTTATATTTACGTGTTATACCACGGGTACATACATCTGGTTTATACATGTATGTACATGTTATACCACGGGCACATACATCTGGTTTATATGTACGTGTTATACCACGTGCACATACATCTGGTTTATATGTACGTGTTATACCACGGGTACATACATCTGGTTTATATGTACATGTTATACCACGGGCATATACATCTGGTTTATATGTACGTGTTATACCACGGGTACATACATCTGGTTCATATGTACATGTTATACTACGGGTACATACATCTGGTTTATATGTACATGTTATACCACGGGTACATACATCTGGTTTATATGTACGTATCATACCACGGACACATACATCTGGTTCATATGTACATGTTATACCACGTGCACATACATCTGGTTTATATGTACATGTTATACCACGGGTACATACATCCGGTTTATATGTACATGTTATACCACGGGCATATACATCTGGTTCATATGTACATGTTATACCAACGGGTACATACATCTGGTTTATATGTACATGTTATAACCACGGGCACATACATCTGGTTCATATGTACATGTTATACCACGGGCACATACATCTGGTTTATATGTACATGTTATACCACGGGAATATACATCTGGTTTATATGTATGTGTTATACCACGGACACATACATCTGGTTTATATGTATGTGTTATACCACGTACACATACATCTGGTTTATATGTACGTGTTATACCACGGGCATATACATCTGGTTTATATGTGAATGTTATACCACGGACAAAATGAAACTAAAATATTTTAGAAGATCTGTTTTAGGGTTCCTAGGGTCAAGGTCAAAGTCACTGTTACTTAAAATAGAAAAACGGTAATATATTCAATATATTTAGTTAATGTGGACATAATATAACCAGCTTTTGTTTGTAATATATATCTAAGAAGGTGCTTTAATGGAATTGTATTTTGGGATCAAGGTCAAGATCACCGTTAATACAAATAGAAAAACGGTAATGTACTCGAAATCTTAGTTACAGTTAGAATAATGTAACCAAATCGTTAAGTGTGTAAATTAAATTATAAAGACTTTTTATTATATTGTGTTTGGGGGCTCAAGGAATTCTTTTTTTTTTAAAGAAAAGAACAATGGGAAGAATACTATATCTTTAGTCGTATTTGAATTATTGTGACCTAATTTAGTGTGCTGTAATTATTTACGAAAGTCTTTTGTGAGATTGTTTTTCTGGTTCCTTGGGTCAAATTCAAGAACACCGTTACTTCAATTAAATAAACATGTATATACTAATTATCTGTAGTTACATTTTACATTTTTTAGTACCCTCATTCGTACACAAAACATGCACTTATTTTGCAGCAATCTACAATATTAAACTAGTATTTTTGTCTGGATAAAAAGGATACATTTTTCAAATATATAGGGATTGGTCAACAGGCATCGATCTCATTTGGCTGTTTATGCAGACTTCTGAGCTTATTGCCTTGACAGATTGTGACAGCCATCTTTCTGACTTGAAGATCTTCCTTATCTTGGATAGGAAGTTAGATTTATTGTCATATGGTAAATTTTGATTTGATACTTGAAAAATAGCAGTTGTGTGAGGTTATTATTATACTTAAATATTCATTCAAAAGTTTATAAATGAAGCGTATACGGGTAAAACAGACGAGCATCCAGCGTGGTTCTTGCACTGGTTACTGTCAATATGAATTATCCAATAAAGTTCTGTTTTAACTTAAGCTTGCACGTACAACCTATTGGACCCGCCATTCCGATCCATGGATTGAAAAGGATGAGAGGGGTGAAGACAAAGGATTTACGAATATTGCTGCGACAGGTGATGAAAATAAGCATGTGTTCAGCGTGGAGGAGAAAAAGGTCTTCCGTGATCCAAACATGGACGTAAATAACACAAATACAGGTAATGGCTATACAAACCGCGTCAAACGTGGACATTGATAACACAAATACAGGTAATGGCTATACAAACCGCTTCAAACGTGGACATTGATAACACAAATACAGGTAATGGCTATACAAACCGCTTAAAACGTGGACTTTGATAAAACAAATACAGGTAATGGCTATACAAACCGCTTCAAACGTAGACATTGATAACACAAATGCAGGTCAGTGCCATAGAAGCAGCTTCAAATATGGACATACATAACACAAATACAGGTCATGGCTATACAAGCTGTGTCAAAAACGGACATAAATAACACAAATACAGGTAATGGCTATACAAGCAGTGTCAAACATATACATAAACAACACAAATAAAGATGTGGGCCATAGAAGATGTAACAAACATATACATAAATAACACAAATACAGGTAATGACTATACAAGCCGTGTCAAACATATACATAAACAACACAAATAAAGATGTGGGCCATAGAAGATGTATCAAACATATACATAAATAACACAAATACAGGTAATGGCTATACAAGCAGTGTCAAACATATACATAAATAACACAAATACAGGTAATGGATATACAAGATGTATCAAACATATACATAAATAACACAAATACAGGTAATGACTATACAAGCCGTGTCAAACATATACATAAATAACACAAATACAGGTAATGGCTATACAAGCCGTATCAAACATATACATAAATAACACAAATACAGGTAATGGCTATACAAGATGTATCAAACATATACATAAATAACACAAATACAGGTAATGGCTATACAAGCAGTGTCAAACATTTACATAAATAACACAAATACAGGTAATGGCTATACAAGATGTGTCAAACATATACAAAAATAAGACAAATACAGGTAATGGCTATACAAGATGTATCAAACATATACATAAATAACACAAATACAGGTAATGGCTATACAAGATGTATCAAACATATACATAAATAACACAAATACAGGTAATGGCTATACAAGCAGTGTCAAACATATACATAAATAACACAAATACAGGTAATGGCTATACAAGATGTATCAAACATATACATAAATAACACAAATACAGGTAATGGCTATACAAGACGTATCAAACATATACATAAATAACACAAATACAGGTAATGCCTATACAAGATGTATCAAACATATAGATAAATAACACCAATACATGTAATGGCTATACAAGCCGTGACAAACATATACATAAATAACACAAATACAGGTAATGGCTATACAAGATGTATCAAACATATACATAAATAACACAAATACAGGTAATGGCTATACAAGCCGTGTCAAACATATAGATAAATAACACAAATACAGGTAATGGCTATACAAGATGTATCAAACATATACATAAATAACACAAATACAGGTAATGGCTATACAAGCCGTGTCAAACATATACATAAACAACACAAATAAAGATGTGGGCCATAGAAGATGTATCAAACATATACATAAATAACACAAATACAGGTAATGGCTATACAAGCAGTGTCAAATATGGACATAAATAACACAAATACAGGTAATGGCTATACAAGCCGTGACAAACATATACATAAATAACACAAATACAGGTAATGGCTATACAAGATGTATCAAACATATACATAAATAACACAAATACAGGTAATGGCTATACAAGCCGTGTCAAACATATACATAAATAACACAAATACAGGTAATGGCTATACAAGATGTATCAAACATATACATAAATAACACAAATACAGGTAATGGCTATACAAGCTGTGTCAAACATATACATAAATAACACAAATACAGGTAATGACTATACAAACCGTATCAAACATATACATAAATAACACAAATACAGGTAATGACTATACAAGCCGTGTCAAACATATACATAAATAACACAAATACAGGTAATGGCTATACAAGATGTATCAAACATATACATAAATAACACAAACACAGGTAATGGCTATACAAGATGTATCAAACATATACATAAATAACACAAATACAGGTAATGACTATACAAGCCGTGTCAAACATATACATAAATAACACAAATACAGGTAATGGCTATACAAGCTGTGTCAAACATATAGATAAATAATACAAATACAGGTAATGGCTATACAAGCTGTGTCAAACATATACATAAATAACACAAATACAGGTAATGGTAATACAAGCTGTGTCAAACATATACATAAATAACACAAATACAGGTAATTGCTATACAAGCCACTTTGCAAAAGTATTGTTGGCACATCAGCCACAATGCTACACTAGTGACAACTGAACTACAATTAGCTACACATATATACCTATTTCCTTTTTACCGTGTGTTATCTATAAACCGTTTGTATAACCAATAAGTGTTGAAACATCGAATATTTTATCAAGGACAAAAGTTTAAAGCAATTTATCGTATTTATTGTATTTTCATATTAATTTATACTTGTCAATTTCTGTCCCTGCCTATCAAAGTTGAAAGTTCAGAATTATCCAATTAGCGAAATAAAAATCTGACATTTGAAATGCCAAGATGAGACATCAATCCCACTTAATGAGTTAATAAGTTGAGTCTGTATATGTTTACATTTACTCTTCAGTAGGCGATGATGAAAGTTGTGGATCGAAGACGTATAATTATATATGCGGATTCAGCAATAAACATGATGAGGAAGCGGAGAAAAAGATGGCGGAGCATATGGCTAGAGTTGCCTCTCTTGAACAGAACAAGGTGGCGAAGATTATACTCAACATTGGCCTCGTTATCATACTGTCTCTTGGGGTTTTCTTATATGTGTTTTGGTCATTTTGGCGGTATGAGCCGGACAATTGAAATGTACATGAGGTTTAATCTGAAGAAACTCTAAGACAGCTTCCTACATGTACCCAACATATGTAAATATGATCCGTGCCCAAGATAAGGGAGAGTGAATTGATAGTTTTACAACAATATATTTTTAAACAGGTTTTCCGAAGGAAAAATCTGGTTATTAGTTTGGCACAGTCGGCGGGCGGACGGGTGGGCGTTTGGGCGGGCGGCCGGTTGGGCGGGCGGGCGTCAACTTTCCTTGTCCGGACCATAACTTTGCCATGCATAGAGATATTGTCAAATTACTTGGCACAAACATGCACCATATCAAGACGTTGTGCCAAATGCAAAAAGTAATCTGTAGATTCAAGGTCAAGGTCACAGTGATAAGAAATAGACTTTAATTGAACTTTTCTTGACCGGATCATAACTTTGTCATGCATACAGATATTTTCAAATAACTTGGCACAAACATGCACCATATCAAGACGATGTGCCAAATGCAAAATTATGTAGATTCAAGGTCAAGGTCACAGTGATAAGAAATAGACTTTAATTGAACTTTTCTTGTCCGGACCATAACTTTGTCATGCAAAGAGATATTTTCAAATAACTTGGCACAAATATGAACTATATCAATATGAAATGTCACATGCAAAAATTTTGTCTGTAGCTTCAAGGTCAAGGTCACAGTGACAACAAATAGACATCAGTTGAACTTTTCTTGTCCGGACAATAACTTTTTCATCCATAGAGATATTTTCAAATAGCTTGGAACAGATATACACCATATCAAGACGCTGTGTCATATGCACAATGTATGTGTTTAGCTTCCAGGTCAAGGTATTTAGCTTCCAGGTCAAGGTCACAGTGACAGAAAATATACTTTACTTGAACTTTTTTTGTTCAGAGCATAACTTTACCATGCATATAGATATTTTCAAATAACTTCGCGCAAATATGCTCCATATTAAATGACTTGAAAGAATATAGCATAGATATGAGTAAGTTTCATAACCTCGGGCCCTGGATCTAGTTTGTTTGCAAAGGCATAAACGCGTTACTATCAAGTAAAGGGTTAAGGCAGATCACTGATTATCAACCTGGCATTAGGGATCCTAAAATGTGGCTGCTTACAACAAAAGGTTGCTTAATATCTGTTATCTATTATATGTTCTTAATAAATGAGGCCGTCAACACACGATTGACTGTATTGAACTGATATGTGTTAGATAAAATTGTGATATATTTAATTGACAAAGTAATTATGATTATTCATCAATAGAAATATTCCCTGTTACTTGAATTACTAGCTTTGATTAACTATTAACAGAAAGATTTGACAGATCTGTTAATTCTTAATCAAACACCTTCCATTATAGAAAACCTGGTTTCATGGAATTTCCATGTCTTGTTAATTATTCAACCATACCATATTTCGTTGGTGCTCAAACGAATCGTCACACATCATAGGGCTTGAGTGAAGGACATAAACAAATGCCTCTTATTAAGCTCTCTGTGTCTGGCGATTGAACGTTTAAATGGGTCTGCGTTCGGTTAAGAGGCTGATGAACCTGTGTTTCCGCAAGGTCTAACCAGAGTCCTCACTGACAGTCTCAGAGATATATTAACCGTTATGTATCTTTAGATCAATAATCTAGAAGTATAGCCCCACGTAACAGTATTTATTCAGTATATTTGTGCCATTTAAGAACTCCGGTAGCTCAGTCGGTAGTTACACGAGCTGTAAATACAAGGGTTGTAAGTTAAAACCCTAGCTCGGCCAACATGCCCTCCGACTTATAACAAATAGTAATGCAACAAACGTCATTCGTCTTCCTGAATCGGCTAACAGTCTATGTGTAAACGCACTCAATGGCTCGTAAAGACTGTAGTGCCACGTGCTGATGTTAAACAATCAGAAAAGGTGGGTTAGGTGAACTGGTCATACTTATTAAACTATTTTGACACTGGTGAATATTTCCAATATCATATGCGGGCTTCCTTATCAGATATTTCAGGTGACATCTTGTAACATCTGGACTATTCAAAAGTGTTGACAAATATTGGGAAAAAGGGATCAATTGCTTTTTATATGCATTGTTTTGCCACAATACTTTCAAAGGTCGTCTCTCGCAGACTGGTCAAAACCATTACTACCATTTCTACCAGGCAAAGAGTTTTAAACAGGCTTGCTTCGGTATAAGATGGGTGATGTATATTGTTTATAGCCGAGACAAAAGACAGTATATGTGTGTTATAATTTTACTAGGAAAAGAACGGGAAGAAGAATGAGATTGCCTCAATATCATATTTGTTTAGAACTGCATTCTGAGTATATCCTACAAACTTCATGCTTTTACCATAAATAGCACACTTGATTTACGAAAACGTTTGAATAAAGCCGTAATACACGCATTTAAACTATATCGTTTTCTTCTCATACTTCAAAATGTAGCAAAACCTACGCCACACATATACGTATGTTGTATTAACTTATAGTCAATCTGTATTGGTAATAACCATTGCAGAAGCTATGCGTTAAGCAAAGAGAGACAGAGAGAGAGACAGAGAGAGAGAGAGAGAGAGAGAGAGAGAGAGAGAGAGAGAGAGAGAGAGAGAGAGAGAGAGAGAGAGAGAGAGAGAGAGAGAGAGAGAGAGAGAGAGAGAGAGAGAGAGAGACAGAGAGAGAGACAGAGAGAGAGAGAGAGAGAGAGAGAGAGAGAGAGAGAGAGAGAGACAGAGAGACAGAGAGACAGAGAGACAGAGAGAGACAGAGAGACAGAGAGAGACAGAGAGACAGAGAGAGACAGAGAGAGAGAGAGAGAGAGAGAGACAGAGAGAGAGAGAGAGACAGACAGACAGACAGACAGACAGACAGACAGACAGACAGACAGACAGACAGAGAGAGAGAGAGAGAGAGACAGACAGACAGAGACAGAGACAGACAGAGACAGACAGAGACAGAGAGAGAGAGAAAAAGTTCACACCACTTGGTCACACGTCAATTCAATACAGATGTAAATAATTTCCCGAAACAACTAACTAGAGTTATACCACGATAATTATTAAAGTCATTTTCGTCACCTTTTTTGTATACCGGTACGATGATACTATTTGATCATTACTCTGGAAAGAAGCCACTCTCAAATATAGTGTTAAATAAATCAGTTATATGACTTGATAACAGAATCAGAATCAGAATATATTTTATTGACTCAAACTTTACAAAGTTAATTTCATGGGACTCGCAACTGTCATTTCTCTTGCGCCATACATATATTGTATGCATCAATGATTTAAATAAACAATTTAGCTGATATAGTGTTTCAAGTGTACAATTCAATTTAACCGTTTTCTCAATGTTTTAAACGTTTAAAGGTTTTCATTGTTGCTTCAGACATGGAAAGGGTCAAATAGCTTTTATTGCATGTAGATTTAAATCCCGAACTGTATGCGATTTGAGGCGATTCAGGACGACAATCGGGCCGACCAAAAAAAATGATTCATCGAGGACAATCTGGTCCAGATCAGGCCGATTGGAAGAAACAATCCTTGGTGAAATGCAGCCATAATAAGTTACAAGCTGCCCGACCGCGCCAGAGGTTACCAGATTGTTATTCTCACTACTTTAGTGTTAAAGAGTTAAACATCTTTAATGGTGATCGGTTGAAAAACAGTAGCAGATCAAAAATCGTCGGCCCGTGCTCGTCCGAGAGTCCCCTGAAGGTCCCCTTGTCTCGCCCACCCTCTGGAGCGTTTGTATAGCCTCTGCCGCTCTCTACCGAGGGTCGTGAGAAGCGGGTCTCTACCGGACCTTTGCCGTGTACCTGCGGGTACTTGCGCCCCGGAAACGTGTCGATTGCGCGAGGAACGTCCGTGGTTCGTCCCTCCCCCGCCATGGTCCATTGGTCAGGACTCAATCGGGTAAAAAAAGGGGACGATTGGAGGCGATTCAGAACGACAATCAAGCCGATCAAAACAATTATTCATCGAGGACAATCTGGTCCAGATCGGGCCCATTGGAAAATACAATCCTTGGTGAAATGCATATAGAGAAGCAATACAAACTTGGAAATGAAAGCAAACATTTCAACGAAAGTTATCGTTCGCGCGAGACCTCGGATATTATTTTATCTGAAAACAAAAAGAATAACTATGTTTCTATATTGACATAGCTTCATGTTCTGGTAATATATTTATTATATCAATGATTTGCTGAAAAATATAACTGCATTTCTAAATCATTTCTTATTATCTGTTGAGAACCGTTCCACGATGCTTTCGTCACATCGCGTGTATTGTTTTTGTCTGTATCTGTCATTTGAAGCCGAAGCCATCCTGTAAAATGTTGACCCCGCTTAAGAAAACAGCTTAAATATCATATCCTCGACTGTCCAGTTGTATTAACCTTAATACTTTTATCTATATATTGCAGTAAATGTAGCAAACAAACAAAATTACAGTCAATTTCAAATTATTTGCCTTAAATTTACATTGTTTGACATTGTACAGTTTATGTGTATGACCTACTCTTTGTCAAATTTTGAAAATAAGACCAGAATCAGTGCACCCTGGTTTTGGGGTATATATAGTAAATGTCTTAAGCCATATATCCTCCAACACTTCCATGCCTTCAAATGAGTCCATTGTTTGAAAGAAATGATGTCACATATGGGCATCAGTAAGACACATACATTTTGTTTCAACAGGCTGACATTCTAGTAGATTAATCTTTTGATTAATCTTTTGTGTTATCCAAAATTTGTTTATTGATCAAACTGTAATATCAGATTGGACAAAATTATTATTAAGAATTTAAACATTATTTTCTCTAGGTTATTAAAAATACTCTGCATGTATGTTATTAAACTATATTTACAAAAGATTCAAAAGCTATTGAAAGCAATATGTTCATACTTGAGACCATATCAACCAATGATGCCATAGAACTCTGCAAATTGAAGAGCAAAATGAACTGATATGATTTGTGTTTATTTTCGCCGTGCAGAATGAACTATTTGGCGATTAAAAGCAAATGCAAAATAAAAAGCCTGTTAAGGTCACCGATTTAGTTCCATCTACGAAACAGGGAAATTTACACTAACTATATCAAACTTATAGGATTATATATCACATGTACCAATACTCATTGTATAGTTGACATGTTCGTTATGTATTACTTCAGACTGCGTTAAACAGTAAAAGGAACAAGATCTCATTTAAAACTTAAATAATGTAAAATCAAACTGAACATTTAAACCTGCAGATAAAGAGGATTAATCCCTTTTTAAATTTAATAAAAACTAAAAATACTTTTTATTCGATAAATATATAGAAACATTTTGAAAAAAACAAACTTATCATGTATTTAAGTTTAATTAGTACATATGTTAAAACAACACTAGAAGGCATTTCAGTATGGTTTTCTTTTACAAATGCCAGTTATTTGTAAACTAGTAATACATATAACTGGAAACTGACTCTTACATTTTTTTCAATGGAATTTCAGTTCACCTAACATTTTCCCCCTGGCTTTCTAGAAAAAAGCCAAGGCAACTGGCTACCTTTGCATGATCTGGCTGAATGTATGTTCTTGGGACAAAGATGAAAACACTATGCATAAAGACTGAGAAAAATACTTTTTGTCAAATATTTTCAAAAGTCCCATGTATAAGATGTTTCAATATTGTGTGTCTATATAAGGAAAATGAGTTCAATTCTGTCGGATGCATAGAAATTCCCCATATTATTCTTTAAACTATTTAACAGATATGCGGCTTTAAATAGAATAGAATAGAATATATTTTATTGATTATAAACATACATACAATGTTTCAAACCAAATACAATAAATTTACAGATGAAAATACAAGAAAAAACAAAAAACAAAAAAAATAAATAAAAACAGAACAAAAAAGAACAATAAACAATACAAAATCAAATCAAATTATGAGAAATGTTTGATTCGGTCAAGCATTATTATAAAGTTGTTCATTTCTTTCTTTATAACATTTATGAATATACATACATACATTTATTATTTCAGTTTTCCTTGCAGAATTTAATAAGCTTAACAATTTATATACACTTGGGTTTTTCCAATATTTCTAGTTGATATATTTTTTCCTGTTATGAAGGTGCATATCACATATTAAAATAAAGTGAAATTCGTCATCAATTACATTGGCATTACAATACACACAAATTATGTTTGATTGCTCAATTCTGTTTCTTCCATATCTGCCAGTTTCAATCCTTAGTCTGTGTGCTGAAACACGCATCTGGGTCAGCAAATGTCTATACTGGCTATTGCTTATCATATCTAAGTATGCTTCATATTTAAAGTCAGTTTTTACATGCTTATAAATAAGAAGGCTACCATTACTTAACATATCACCTCTCCAATTGTGTACAAAACAGTCATTTAATCTTTGTTTCAAACCATTTAGAACGCATGATTTGTCTGCATAATGTGGATTTTGCCATATATAACCATAGCCATTTTTGCATAAAATATTTCTAACTCTATTGGCCCAGTTTTGTTTTCCATTAATACAGTCTATCAAAGAGCACTTGTATGATTCTTGAATTATACAATTATTAGAATTGACAACTTTAAACCAATATTTAATAACACGTATTAACTGGTTGATGTATAGAGGATATCGTCCAGTTTCTCCATATATACTAGCATTGCTTGTTCGAGGTTTCACACGTAGTAGTCTTTTACAGTATTTCTAGTGTAAACGCTCAAACTCTAAGTTGTTGGTACTGCACCAAATTTCACAGGAGTAGTTCAATATTGATCAAACAAAGGAATCAAATAATTGAAGATACGTGTTTATTGTTAAGTCATATTTCTGTGTGTGAGATAATAAAGCGTTCATGGCTTTAACACCTTTCCCGATAACTGTATTACGATGCGAAGTGAACGACCCGGTGTAATATATCACAGTGCCTAGGTAATTGAAACTGTTCACTACTTCAATCTCTGCTTTATCGTAATATAACTTTTCCTTATCCGTTATTTTACCTCTTTTTCTGAACACCATTATTTTTGTTTTGTCTACATTTACTTGAAGACCCCACATATCAATTTAATCATGTTTAATAACTATTCATAATATCATATTATCATTTATTATCATTTATTATCATTTAATTATCATTATAATCAGTTAATATCATTTATTAACACTTCTTATTAGTACTTATATTGATTGAAGTCTAGTGACTCATAAGCCATTTGTATGGCTGGGTAATACGCCCAATATGTACAATTATTACTAACAAATGTGAATGTTATACTGTTGTATTATTATATTGTATGTATAACTTGTATTACGTGTCACTTAAATAAAATATAAAACTACTACTACTACTATCACAATATTGTTTAAGTTTATGTAGACTAGTTTGTAAGTCGGGCACAGTATCGCTAAGTATACACATGCATATGCTAATAGAATGACGGTTATTTGAAAAAGCGTTATCCCGCTATTTATATCGGTAGTTAAGAATAGCTCTAGATCTTCAATAAATAGCGAATATAACATGAGCATACTTCACCCTGTTTTAATCCAACTGATATTGTCTATGATTTCAGAGTAATTACCACAATGTTTGACCCTACATTTCACATGTTCATACATCGATCTTAATATTCTAAATATTTTACCAGATATTCCCTTTTTATATAACTTGTACCATAGTGCGTTATTGTATACTGAATCGAATGCCTTTTTCATGTCAACAAATGCTACATATAACATAACCTTTTCCCATTGTTTAAATAGTGTTCTATCAAATTGTTTAGGCAAAATATAGCATCTGTGGTAGAATAATTCTTTCTAAAACCGAACTGTGAGTCGGATATAATGTCATATTTGTCACACCACTTTGTCATTCGTAAATTCAAAACAGATGTAAATAATTTCCCGAAACAATTAACTAGGGTTATACCACGATAATTATTAACGTCATTTTCGTCACCTTTTTTGTACACCGGTACTATGATACCATTTGACCATTCTTCTGGAAAGAAGCCACTCTCAAATATAGTGTTAAATAAATCAGTTATATGACTTGATAGTATGTCGCTACTTTCTATAAAATACTCGTTTAGTAAAGTGTCATATGCACATGCCTTGTTTTTCTTCAGATTTTTAATCCCCCTTATATTCGCGCTTTTTTAAACTACACGTTTCGTCAAATCATTCAGATTTTCTATTGCTAGAACACCTCTTTCCTATTTTCACATGACGTTTCGTCTCAAACAAAGGTTTTGCTGCTGCATTTACCAAGCCTGAAAAACTCTCAACACATGTCGTAACAGAATCTTGATCTAATTTATATCACAATCCATGATAATATTGTTAAATTGGGGTAGACGTACTATTATGCTGCTTCTGAATGCATCTCTCTTTTCACTATTCCATTTCACGCTTCTTTCCAGATTGCCTTGTATGTTGTTTATTGATACGCATTTATTGATTTTTAACCCAAAATGTAACGGGGCATGGTCAGATAATTCATTAAAAACAGGTGATTCAAAGAATGCTAGGCATGAAAAGTCTCTTTGATTTGTTATAAGATAGTCTATAAGGCTACAGCCGTTATGCCCGCAAAAAGTAAACTTTCCCGTGTCACCGATTCGACCGTTACAAATTCTCAGCTCATTTGCCTTACAAAGGTCAAGTAACACCTTGGCTGTTATAATGATGATCCTCGGAGGCCCTTGTAAGAGGTATGTCGGGAACATAGTCATAATTATCACAGTACTCATTATTGGAGTCATTCACGATATAATCGGGTTTTAAACCTATCCTACTGTTCAAATCCCCCGTTAATATTACGGTTCCGCATTGTTTATAGTGTGTTATGTCATTATCAAGAATTTCAAATAAATTACAGCCGATTACCTCATACACAGGGGAGTCTTCACATATGCAGCGCATACGTAAATATCCTCTTCCAATCGAAAAACGGATTTGTCAATTTTAATCCATATAATTGTGTCAAAATGTGACCGCACTATTTGTATGCCTTCACTTATTAACTTACTTATATAAAGCACTATTCCCCCGCTAGGTCTTTTTGCATTTCTATGCTGATACTTTCTATAGAAATTGTGACACACATAACCCGGTATCTCCAAATAACTATCTTTTCTAGCCCAACTTTCATAGATAAACGCTATTTGCCCTTGACAAATATTTTTTATAAAATCTTTATTTTCTATTTTTTCTGACGTTAATCCGTTACAATTCCAAGAAACACTACTCAAACACCCCTCTTCTCTTTCCTATCTTGTATCGCCGTATTTACCGTTGACGTACAGCTTTCCATTCACATATAGCTTGTTGTATCTGATGTACGCATTTTGATTCTCGGCTCTTGCCGTTTTCATCACTTTTAAACATAGTTTACGTTGTTCAATTACTTCTTTCGTGTAATGCTCATTTAAATATATTTTGGTATCACGCAGAAGCTGTCACCTTTTCTTTCGATTTCAGCTCACCGAATGTAACGAAAATACTTCTTGGGCTTTTTTCACTCGATCCCGTTCTGTGTATTTGATCGAACTTCATACGTGATACTGCCTCTTGTGCTAGTTTAAGCTTTTCTTCTAGAGAACCTCGAAATACTCTCTCCGTATCCTCTGGCTTTTCATTTTCCGATTCAGGTATCCCTACCACAAACACATTATTCTTAAGAGCTTTTGACTGAATATCGCTTATTGTGTCCCTTAGATTTCGGCTTTGTTTATGCAATTCTTCGATCTCTTCCCGGGCCTTCTCGGCGGCCATATTGGATGTCGCCGCTCCCGTTTGGTGAAATGCTGACATTTTATTTAACTCACCCCCTGCTATAATATTTCCGGTTGGTGTTGTTACTCCTCCATTCAAAAGGGTTAAGAATTACCCACTGCTGTAATCAATAGTTCTATCTACTCTTTCATTCACTAAGTCTATTGTTGCTTCACTACAATTTCCCGCTTTTTTTCGTTCTTTGTTCTTATTTATGAGACTCAACTCGTCACTTTCACTGTCCTTTTTCCTTTTATTTCTTCTATTTTTTTTCCCACTCGCCATTATATTATGTCCATTATACATTCATACACATTTTACATTAAGTATTATTCCTTATATTCTCCAAATAATGTATTTATTCCACATTTGCAAGGTTTTACGACAATTCGTAAAACCAGTTAATTTGCATAATCAACAAGATTTTGATTGGACGATAATTTTGATATTACTACGCCAGTATATTTAATGAATTTCGCGGGAAATATCTGCACAGTATTTGTTTGACAGTCGGTTTTGTTACATTGAAAGTTTGTTAAATTATTAAGTTGATAATTTGGCTCTTAGTGGAGTTCTTAGTCTTTACTGTGGCTTTGATCTCGGTTTTAAATTTGTTCCTGTGCTCGCTTAACTAAGAAGTACTTTTTTGATAGAGTTCCGGTGAAGCTATTTGGGATCCGGCATTATTGCGGGCGCCGCAAATTTTGTTTAAAACTGATTCCATTGTGTTTTAAGTATTTATTAAATTCGTTGATCGCATTATGGCGAATTCAAGACCTTCCAGAGGCAAACCTATCGTCGATTACGGCCGATTGAATGAAAGAGGATTCACTTTGGATACCAATTCTTTAACGGACGATCCCTGTGTAGATGAGGAACCAAACTTAAGCTGGGAAAAGGCAAAACTTTCTACTTCCGGTGTGGCCTACTTGGAACAGAAAGATCAGTTGGAGGAGCGATTGAGGTTTTTGGAAGAAGAAGAAAGACTCGAAGAACTGCGCGAGAAGATTCGAGCAAAGGAGGACTCTCTTGCAAAGCTTCGCCGGGAATCGGTAGTGGCGAAATCTTCACCAAAACAGAAAGGTAATACGTTTACTGTTGACAATTCAAGAAATGATCCCAATTTGCTTATCCAAGCTCGGAAGGAATTGAGACATTTAAATCTGCTAGACGGGTCGGGTACAGAGGAACAGTCAGACGATGACAGCGACGAAAGCCAGCCGGTGTCGGTGAAACATGGAAAATCACGGGCTAAGAAATCTGGTTTAAAGGCAAAAGCTTCTGACTCTGTTATTTATCCTCAGAAATATCCCCATGCTCATCTTAGGTTTGAGTTCGTCAACCATTCAGTTGAATTTGACGATCTTGATATAAATATGTTCGTGGCGGGTGAGTTAGAGATCATATCTAATCATTCATTGCCAGCCAAAGAAAAATCTGCCCGGCTTGAACTATTGAAGAGACTTATGTACCTTAATAAGTCAGTGGATTTTAAGGTTATTAAATCTTTGTATGCAGCAATACTACGTGAAGTTGAGTTGGGCTATAGAAAGTGGGGAGATGATTTTAATTATATTGAAAATACTGTTCTTGCCTCTTCCTATAATAAATATAGCTTTAGGCCAAAATCTGACTTTTCACTGGGTGCGAATGCACACAAATCAGAGGACAAAAATTGGTTTTGTTCTCAATTTCAAAGGAATAAGTGTACTTTTAAAGAGTCTCACATGGTTATTGTTAAGGGGAGAAACCGTTTAGCAAAACACATTTGTGCCGCTTGTTGGCAGAAGGACAGGAAGGAATTGAACCACCCTGAATGTTCTTCGACTTGTTCTTATAACATTGCCTGACTCTTTTCTATTTCCAAACAACGCCTTGCATTGATGGAAAAAGCTGCTGATTTTATTTTACCAAAATTTTTAAAAGCTAAGTTTAACCATGTCAATCAAACTCAAAATTTTTGTAATCACAGCAGTAAATGTTTAATTTGCAACAGGGTAAAACCCATTTTAATTGATGACTCAATTAAAAAACTTGATATGCATAGGTTAGTGAAAGCATCAGGTAAATATAATTTTGAATGTAAAAAAATCCCTGTTAATTCAAAATTCAATACTAATTTTATGAGAAGAATGCTTCACGGATATAATGACTTACAGGTTTGTGAATTACTAAAATATGGGTTTCCAATAGGGTTTGTTTCAGACACAAAGAAAATTAACAAAAATTCAAAGGTTAAAAATCATAAGGGAGCTGTAGAATTCCCGAAGGAAATTGAAAAATATTTAATGAAGGAGGCTTCTTTCAGAGCAATTATGGGTCCTTTCAAAAATAACCCTTTTACAGAAAATATTATTTTATCTCCGTTAAATTCTGTACCAAAATCACTTTCTGAGAGAAGAATCATCTTGGATCTTAGTTTCCCTAAGAAAGGGAATAGTGTAAATAGTTATGTACCAAAGGATCAGTATTTAGGCGACAGTGTAGATTTGTTTTTTCCCAATGTTGATGATTTTACTTCTTTAATTTTAGCCAAGGGTCAGGGTGCCTTATTGTATAAGCTCGACTTGAGGAGAGCCTATAGACAAATAAGTATTTGTCCATCAGATTATAATCTTGTTGCATTTAAATGGAAAAATCACATCTTTTGTGATACGGTACTACCTATGGGTCTTCGTTCTTCAGCTCATATATGTCAAAGGGTTACCAATGCTTTTTCCTTTATGATGTTAAACATAGGTTTGGCAGTTCTGAATTACTTGGATGATTTCGGAGGAGTAGAGCAAGGAGACGTGGCTTGGTTTGCCTTTTCTGCTATGAGGAACATTTTTCTTCAGAGCGGTTTGGAAGAAGCTTTGGATAAAGCTTGTGAGCCTTCTGAACGTATGGTTTTTTTGGGTATTCTTTTCGATACTATTGAGATGAATATGTCAATTCCATTAGAAAAACTAAATCAAACCCGTGCTTTGGTCTTCAGCTGGTTGTTCAAAAGTCATGCCACTTTGAAAGATCTCCAAAGTCTTTTGGGAAAATTGAATTTTGTTGGTGCTTGTGTAAAATCCAGCAGAGTTTTTGTAAATAGGATTTTAAACTGGCTTAGACAGTGTTATTCTGATGACATGCACACATCCTTCATGTTTAAAATTCCAGAGGATGTCAAGAAAGATCTGTTTTGGTGGAATCAATTCTTACCTATTTATAACGGTATTTCGTTAATAGATCATGGATCTTGGTCTGAACCGGATTTGATATTTAGCTCAGACAGCTGTTTATCAGGTTGTGGTGGTTTTTTAGAAAATAAATATTTTCACAGTGAATTTCCTGCCTTTATTATAGAACAGAATTTACACATCAGTGCGTTAGAACTTCTATCAGTTATAGTATGTTTTCATGTATGGGGTGTCTTAATGAAGGGTAAGAAAATTCAAATTTATTGTGACAACATGGCTGCTTGTATCGTAATAAATTCAGGAAAAGCCAAATGTCCATTTTTACAAAATTGTTTAAGAGAATTATGCTATTGGACATCATTGTATGATATTCATTTTAGAGCTGTTCATCTTGAGGGCTCTCAAAACAGATTGGCGGACTATTTATCACGTTTCCACTTAGATAATAAGTTTAAAGATAAAAAATTTTCTCTTGTTACCGATATTTCTGTTTTAAGTCAGTATCACGTGAATGAGGACCATTTTCGTTTTACTCATCCATGGTAGATGAAGATTAATTCTTTTTTCAGATGAGGAGCTTCTACTTCTTAAAGGTCAATTGAGACAGTCGACAAAATCAGCCTTTGCTGTAGGCTCCCATAAGAATTTATTAATCCAGTGGGAAACTTTCATGATGTTTTGTATTCATTTTCAACTTGGTTATCTACCAGCTTCATCTAACACTTTACGTTTATATGCACAATTCTTGTCCAGATCCTTTAAATCAGTGAACAGTATACGAAATTATATCTCAGGAGTTAAAACACTGCATGCTATAGCAGGTTTTGACACTGAACAGTTCTCTGATTTTTCATTACTTCTTACATTCAGAGGTCTAGCTAGATTAAATCCGCATTGTGTTAAGCAAGCTAATCCGATTACACTGGAAATTCTAATCGGTATTTATAATAATTTAGATTTCTCAGACAAAAGTAACATAGTATATTGGTGTTTGTTCCTTTTTGCCTTTTTTCTTGTCGCTCGTAAATCGAATTTAGTGCCTTCGTCAAAACAGGATCTGAGTGATGGAAAAATTTTACAAAAAAATATGGTTTCAGATTATTCTGAATTTTTACTAGTCAAATTTGACTGGTCAAAAACTATACAGTTTGGCGAAAGATCACTTATTAGTCCTTTAATTCAATTCAAAGATATTCGACTTTGCCCTGTGAAGGCTTATAGAGACTTAATGATGTTAAACTTTTTTCATTCAGCTGGAGCTCTGTTTGCTTTACCTGACGGAAAGTGTATTACTTATTATTTGTTTCAAAAAAAATTAAGAAATTGCATTTCACAGTTGAAGTTAGACTCATTCTTATTTACTACTCATTCATTTAGAAGAGGTTTTGCCACTTTGGCTTTTCAGTCGAAGGTTTCGCCTGAAAAAATTCAAATTCTTGGTGATTGGAAATCCGACGCCTATAAGTTGTATTTGGAGTTATCATGGAGAGATAAAATGAATATTTTGAATGATATGTTTGAGAATTTGTAATGTCTCTTTGCAGATATACAAGTCCACATCATTTCGGATTCAATAGCCAAACATGTAACCGGTATCAATTTCACCGTACTACATGCCTTTCCTGGCATTAATATTTCTAGACTGGCAAAGAGATTAGAACGTTTTCCAGAATTGTTACATGTTGATCATATTATCCTACATGTGGGAACTAATGATATTACTTCTTTATCTGTGCCGGAAATTCTCAGTGCTTTTAACAATTTGTTTACTATTATTTCTGGTTTGTCTGCTACCAAAATCATTGTTTCTAGTATCCTTCCAAGACCACTTGATCATCAAAAGTTTGGAGAGAATGTGAAATCGGTAAATTCCGGTCTGAAGAAGATATGTTCTCAGCGTAAGCTGCAGTTCCTGCATTCTTTTAGACCGTTTTTTAAGTTTGGTCTGCCGGTCCGAGAGTTATTTGCAGTTAGAGATGGTGGTTTACATTTAAACTTGGAAGGTACCAGACGCTTAAAATTAGTCTTCATTAATACAGTTTCTCATTTATTAAAGAATTTGTAAATTTACACTTAATTGATACAGGATGATCATCATTACATTTGGGAAATTATTACCCTTTTAAAGGAGGTATTCACTTCTTTAAGGTTTTTTTGGGGGGCCCTCTTTAATGAAGGTATATTACTTTATTGGAGGTTGTTTTCGGTGGTGATAGTACTTGATATTACTCCGGAATAGGGTTGGGGGTGGGAGTGTTGATCATCTGTTCAATTAATTTTGTATGTTGTTTGTATGTTTTCATTTTTACATGTATGCTTATTTGTTGTTGTTTTTATTTCTATTTTTATGTTGCTTTTGCTTCCTTTGGGGGAGGGGCTTGGTTTTGGGCAGTTATATAGGCTTGCAGATGGTCATATGTATATTGTCATTATCATAATTGTATATTGTTTCATGTTTTATTCATCTGCTGTATTGCTTTAATAATGTGTGCTTATCTGTGTTTAAGCTACAGCTTTGTTTATATAGTTGTTTAGTTGCATAAGCCTGTATGAAGCTTTTTGAGTTTGTAACCGACTGGCAAGCTTAATTACATTCTAGTAAAATCATCCTCTCGTATTTGTGTGTTTCTCTTTCTTTCTTGCTTGTGCTAGTGCTAATTTGCAAGGTTTTACGACAATTCGTAAAACCAGTTAATTTGCATAATCAACAAGATTTTGATTGGACGATAATTTTGATATTACTACGCCAGTATATTTAATGAATTTCGCGGGAAATATCTGCACAGTATTTGTTTGACAGTCGGTTTTGTTACATTGAAAGTTCCCTCCCACCTCTCCCCTACAGTTATATAGGCTTGCAGATGGTCATATGTATATTGTCATTATCATAATTGTATATTGTTTCATGTTTTATTCATCTGCTGTATTGCTTTAATAATGTGTGCTTATCTGTGTTTAAGCTACAGCTTTGTTTATATAGTTGTTTAGTTGCATAAGCCTGTATGAAGCTTTTTGAGTTTGTAACCGACTAGCAAGCTTAATTACATTCTAGTAAAATCATCCTCTCGTATTTGTGTGTTTCTCTTTCTTTCTTGCTTGTGCTAGTGCTAATTTATTGAACCGGCCATTTATTTAGCCTTGTCAACTTGATCACGTGACAAAGGCAAACTTAGTAATCACCCATTGAAAGACAAAGAAAGGTTAAAGGCATTTTGAGTTAAAATTGTTGACGCATATGCAGCAGACAACTTCTGAAAACACTGTGGAGAAAAGGACCACATGCTCATGATCAGTAATTTCTCCTTTTGCCACAATGTTTATTTATTTCTATTCATTAATTAAACTTTGGCTTTCCTTTTTTTACCTCAACATTGTCAATGTCATCTGCTGCAGGTTTTTGATGTATATTGGAAAGGGTAAAGTTTAGCCCTTTGCCTGATGTAAATGACTTGATGTCTTTGACTAATCTGAATACATTGTCGGAATGGTGTAATTGCTCCAAAATGAAAAAAATCTTCCTATCCAACAATATCTTCAATTTGAACCCCTTTCTCCTTTGCTTGTTTTTAATTTGCACATGAAACAGCATCAGTTTATTTAATAATAAGTACAAGTGTCAACAACTAATTATGTATACATGTATATGAAATATGTCGTTTGACAATATGGATAGGGAAGGATATGTTCAGACCTTGAAAATGTGCAGCTTCTCAGAGTCATCATTGTTGATCAAGTTCCTTTTTCTGATTGTTATTGACTCTTGAGCATTAGCGTCAGCTGCATGTCTAATCTGGGACGAATAAGTAATCCCGCGCTAGCTGGATTCCACCCGGATTTATGGCAGCTGGCTGCAATGTTCAGGTGAAAGCGCTTCAAACTGACTTCGTGTTGCATGATGTCCGGTTTTGCTCAGTTGTGTCAGCCGGATGCCATGCCCTGCCGGAGTGGGAATTTTCCGACATAGTCCCGACTTCGCACCTGTCCTGTTCGAATTAGAGACTCTGGCTGTATATTGCTCGAATTAGAGTTTAACTGGCATTCTGACATAATTTATGTCGGATGAAAGTGACACACTCTTGCTTCCAGTAACGCTTGCCGGATTCCAACCGGATTTATTACAGCCAGCTGCAAAACCCAGCCGGAGTTGGGCCTACAGAGTGGCTTCCATCCCCGTATTGGCGTGCCTATTGTTCGAGATAATTCATGAGAAAATTCCACATAATATGTCAGTAAGTGATATTCTTAGTGAGACTAACTCAATATTGGACACTGATAGTTTATATGAGTGTGACAGTAGGGTTTCCGTAGAGAGCGATAGAACAACAACTAGGGCAGAAAATCCGATCACGGAAAATTCAAAGATGGCGTCAAATATTCAGCCGAGCAATGGCACCTCAGTATGAATGGATTATAAATTGGACAAGATAATAAACGTTATGTCTGATCTGGAAAGTGAAGTGACAGATGTGATAAATAGCCGATAATCTATGAAGCGTATGTTCGAATCTAAATTGGATGAATTAAGGGTCGATTTGATGGCAAATGTTGATACTAAAATTCGCGCTTTACGCGATGAGCTATGTCTTGACCCCAGCATAGAGACAAATCGTGTATACCAAGTATTGAGTACCATTCAGTCTTTAAAGGACCGCACGAAAACATTGCACAACACAGACGTAACTTCCGGACTGGGCGATAACGGTACCACTAACGGGCAGTATGAACGTCCTACACATATGGACCCCCCTCATCGACCCCGACATAACGATCATCGCCAGCGGCATCCCAATTACAGAATCAGAGGACCCCATCATAAGGCAGAATACCTTATCAGAGCTCTGGGTCAAAACGTGTCGTCAGATCATTTAAGTAAACATACTATCCGAACAAAACGTAAATATGAAAAAGATGATGATGTATTTTGGAATTTCAAGAAGCGCGATCTGGCAAAAAATAAGAAAAAACGCATTGACGAAGAAATAAAAGCAGCCGATATAAATTACAAACGTGTTTCAACCCAAGCTTTCACACCTGAAACGATGTCTGTTGCCGAAATAAAGACAATGCTTAAGGATCGAGGTATCGCAGCCAAAGTGCGAAACAAAGAAAAGGCTTATTGAAATACTTAAATTAAATATGTGATTAACTGCGAATAAAGTTGAAAACATTGTGACAAAGGGCGAAAAAGCTCGTGTTGAGTAATTTATGCTTTGTCACAATGTTTTCAAAATGGTCTGATGCAGATGCGTCAGAAAGCGTATGTATGTGGGAAAAGGTTACGATAAAATCCACCTTACTATGTTGTGAATTAAAAACTAAAATTCAATCAACTCTATTGACCGCAATTTACAAATATCAGACTTTACCCATACATACGCATGTTGACGCATCAATAGTTCACTGGTTTTACAAACAATGTATACATTGGAGACAGTAATCATTAATTATTAATCATTAATTAACTAATGATTTCCATTCTATTCAATTGTTATTTAATTTATTTCAACATTTAGTCATGGAAATTTTGCATAATTTTGCATACTTATATGTATAGCATTAGTCTATTTGTTAGTTTTCATCATGGAGATGCTTATGTATATACTGGTTAACATGAAACGTGTGTAAATGAATACTATTAATTTACAGATGTTTTGGTTTTATCTATATTAAGCTATAAATCAGTTTATTTGGCTAACTGTCCGACACGACTATCCCCGAGGCGTTAATTGTTTTATTACCCCGTTCACAGCGTGTGATCAATATCGGTAAATAACGGAACCTAACGGAGATTAACGAATGAATTGTTTCAGACCGCAGATAGGCTTATCGATATTTGATATTTATCTGATGATCAAAATTCTTCGGTATGGTTACAGTAATTCGAGCCGTGCGTCTACCTACAAGATTGAACAACAAACCCGGTCTTGTGAAAATCAGAGTGGAAAATCTTCAGGCAAAAGAAGGTAATTTTAAAAGAAAAGTGGAAACTTAAGGACAGAGATTATTAACGAGCGTATATCGAAAACAGTAAATCTCGCGTAGAACGCTTGATAGAAACAAACGCTCGGGCAATACTAAGGACTTTACCGAAGGGTCATTCATTGAGAGCGAGTGCTAACGGTCGGATAATACCACGTGACACCCAACGACATCAACAACAACAACCTACAAAAAACATCTAGGATACATCCCGGCCCCATGAGTCGTATAAGTTATGTCATATACACGTTTTTGGTTGGACCCAAGAAAACAATAAATTAAGGGTAAATCTTATTCTATCATTACAATGTGATATAGTAGTATATGTATGTGAAACACACTTAGATGATCAAAAAAAAAAACATTCATAGATATGGTTTTATGCGGCTCGGATTTAATAGACCTGATATACACAAAAAAGCTCCAAAACATTCTTGTGGAGTAGGCGGCATGTATCTGATCAATATAACGTATCTGTCATTGATAAATCATTCGATGGAATTCTCGGTCTTAAATTCGAACATATGGACAATGACTCGAATTGTATTGTTTATGCCTGCTATCTACCCCCAGAGAACTCTACCCGAGGTCGCGATGCACATAGTTTTTATTCTCATTTGTTGGCGCAGATTTACATTAACAATGACTGTGTTTCCGAATTCGTGGCGACAGACTTTAATTCCAGAACTAGGTCAATATCAGATATTATGAGTGATATCGATGAAATATCGAACAGGATCTGTGTAGACAACACAGTAAATCAACATGGCCATGCATTTATTGACTTTTTGAATGAAGCTAAGTTTTGCGTTCTAAATGGAAGGTCTTTAACGGCAGTGAATACACGTCCATACATAGAAAGGGTCGAGCTGTGGTGGACTATATTTAGGTTCCGCATGAGGACTTTAAGAAGTGTCATTAAATGTAATAACGGTACAATCACTAGTGGATAAATACGATTTGCACGTACTTTTAGGTGAAAGGTCAAGACTCTCGGGCTATTCGGCGTTAATCACGGATATTACCGTTACAAACTATAATTACGAAAGTGATTCACATGTGGGCGATCAAGAAATTAAATCAACACGATTTAAATTAACAAGAGCTGTCGGAGGACAGCGCGCTCGACTTTACAACGCTTATTCACTTAAGCACTATTTTAGTATATTGCCTTTAAGTACTATTAAATCACAGACATTAACCGGACACCAACACTGGGGCGAGTAATAAGGTCCTCATTATTCTTCGAATAATCGATCTAAAAACGAAACTTTAACGTTGAGCTAAACACATATGTTAAAAAATAGCAAAACCTTAAAAAAAGGTTTTTCAAATCTTTGACAACAAAACCTGTTTGATATGTTGAAGAATTCTATTTGATAAATGAATGATCACAATTAGAAAGGAATGTAACCACAAATTATGAATTTATCTCAAGTTCTCAAAATCAAACAAAAATCATGTTTTTTACCCCCAAAAGGTCACACTCAGCATCTTCAACATACAATGGTGAAAAGGGTAATTATATGTAAATATATTCCAAATATGAAAGCCCTAATTCAAGTACTTATTGAGAAAAAGTAAAAAAGATAAATGAAAATGCCAACTTGCCCTTAAACTTCCCCCAAAAAACGATCACTCAGCATCTTCAGCATACAATATGAAGAAGGGTATTAGATGTAATTATATTCTAAATATGAAAGCCCTAGCACAAGTACTTATTGAGAAAAAGTAAAAAAAAAATGGAAATTCCAACTTGCCCTAAAACTTTAACCACCCAAAATCATGTTTTTTATCACGAAAAAAAGTCACACTCAGCATCTTCAGCATTCAATGTAAAGGAAAGTATAAGATGTAACTATATTCCAAATATGAAAGCCCTAGCACAAGTACTTATTGAGAAAAAGTAAAACAAAAAATTAAATTCCAAGCCATGATTCATTAACGGACTTACGGAATGATATGAGGATAAAGAAATAAACATTTTTAAAGTGTACCGATAGTAAACGCGTGAAAAAGAATATGTTAGCCAGAAACCATTTTGATAAACTATTAAGGTAAACGGAACGAGCTTACAGACGATTACAGATCGTGGAAATAGAGACTATGTCTACCAACAATCCTAACGAGTTTTGGAATAAGATTTATTCTTATTGATAGACATGATAGAACTATACCCATGGAGTTTATTGATAGTGAAGGGAATACTGTGTGCACCGAGAGAGACGTTCTGGAAAAATGGCGGCAAGATTTCAAAAATGTGTATAATGGCGTGGACAATAATGAATTTACAATGTACACTATAATCGAACAAATATGCATACAATTTTATTAGAAAAACGAATGGATGACCTCCTATACTTAGACAATGAAAATTTGAACTGTTATATAACTATAGAAGAGATGACAGTAGTAATTATGAAAGCTAAATCGCGATCAGCCTGCGGTTAAGATGAAATCCCGTATTCTGTACTTAAGAACCCACCAATTACCTCTATATTACAACAGTTATTCCAATTAATGTTCGATACAGGTATAATCCCATGTATTTGGAGAAAGGCTATTATATGCCCACTTTTGAAAGACCCTACGTCCGACAAACGCATGTACCGATGAACTATAGAGACGTCAGTTTACTGTCGTGTTTTAACATAACATAACATAACGTACAGTTTATTAGCATTAAATTAACAAAATGTGTAGCCATAAACAAATACAAATCTGAAGTCATGGAGAAGACAGGTTACACACATACATGTATACAATTTTCAAGAAGAGCATAATATGATGTTAACTAGCATATTTGCGTTAATAATCGTACAATGTATATTCAACTCATATATTCATGTAATGGATACGAATTATATATTTATTTTAATAATATATGAACTTTTTGTTTACCCTCTTGATTCAAATGCTTTATGTAAATATTTTCCTATATTGTTTAGTGTTTTAACTGGTGTAGAGGACATTAAAGAAATGAATTTATTAATATTTGGCCATTTGCAATAATAGCTTTTAAAGTATTGTTTTCTTAAAACAGTAAATCTTGGACATATTAGTAAAAAATGGTATTCATTTTCGATCATACCCATGTTACAGTTTGTGCAAAGCCTTTGGTGTTTGTCCTAGTCTCAAGTGTCGTCCTTGTTCAATTGCTAATTTGTGACTGGAGAGTCTGAACTTTGAATAAGATAATGCATGTTAGACAGTTTTCTAATTCAAATTCAAATTTTAATAATCTATAGGATTCTAATCTGTGGGAGCTGTTTATTCTACTGTACCAACTTTGTTTGTATATGTCTAAAATACGTTGCTTTATTTGACTGTAGGTAGTTTCTGTTGAATTTTGATTCATCCATATATAGCTTAGTCATGTATTATCTAATATTTGTTTAATGTTATAAACCCAGTTAGCACCATTTAACGACATTAGACTTTAAACATTGTGCCGATTTTGGATTATTGTTCTGGTTTGTGGGGATACCGCAAGTATCAGGCAATAGACAATCTACAATATAGGGCTATTCGATAGTAAATTGTTGTTCACAGATTTGCACCGCTCACTGCTATAACCGGAGTCATAGGATATAGACGCTGAACCAATCTAATTCGTTACTGATTAAGTTTGAATATAATCGTATTACAAAACATACATTTAATCAAGACTATAAACTGTGTTGCAATAATTGGAGTAGTGATCTGAAGGACGTGTTAATCAAGCTCGACTTAATCAGTTTTTATATCACTAAGACAATAATCAATTTGAAAACAGTGAAGGAAAAGATAAACTCTTACTATAGTAATAGTTGGGCGAATAGTCTGCAAACAACTCAATTAAGGACCTATATACAATTCAAAAGTGAGTTTAAAAATGAACACTTAACACTACTATTAAACCTTCAGAAATATGAGCAATCACTTCTTGCGCAATTCGGGTGTAGTATTTTATCTCTTAGAATCGAGACTGGACGATATATCGGAGAAAGCCCTGACCAAAGACTATGCAAAATGTATCAATCAAACTCTGTAGAAGACGAAACTCATTTTTTGATAAAATGTGATTTTTATATAGACATTCGAAATAATATGATCTTAGATCAGTTAAACGACTTAATTTTCAATGAATTAAGTGATTACGAAAAACTGTCATTTCTGATCAATGCTCACCTCCATAAATGTGCGAAATTCATTGTTAAGAGCTACATAAGGAGGAGGTCAGCTGTGTATGGTAGAGAAATTACCTTGGGAGTAAACCCTTTTTACCCCGGTAAATTAGCTACCTGAGTCATTAGGGAAGATCGTGTTTCACTGTGTGAAAATAGACATTGCATATTGAGTGCGATGTCTCATTCCACACACTGTTACCAAATTAGTGTATATATGTAAATAACTCATTTCATGTGACTTTATGAGTTAGTATTATGTACATATTTTATGGTGACCAAATGGGCCGGTATGGTTAAATTTCTAGAACATTTGTCAATCATGTATGTAAATTCACACAGGTCACGTTAAGCAATAAAAAATTTGTTAATAAGCAATTTTCTTATCTTATCTATCTTGTATATATATATATATATTGGATTCGCTAATGATAGGACATCTTAAATTGTCAATTTGATTATTATTATTATTACTATATTGTAATCATGGCGTTATTTGGGAAAGTTACGAGTACTACTGGTTCATTTATCCTGACACCAACATGGAGGTCTTAATGCTTACCCCACTACCCCTAGCGCCAAGGAGAGCAACCATTGCTACAATTTAGTTATGGTCTATGGAATGACCCGGCCGGGAATCAAACCCGTGACCTCTAGATGTACATTATTTTCAGCAACGTAATGTTCCATGCTAATATTGTAATTTGTGTTAAAATAAGGACCTGATTCCAGTCTATCAATAGATACGTATAACATCATCCTCGTAGCAAGAGGACAATGGTAATCCTATAAAATTCTCCGGATTTAACAAAATTTCAATAGAAGTCGCAAATCAAGTTCAACAATATATACCTGATGCAAGAGATGTATTTAACCCGTCCATGAGAAACGGTAACATTGGCTGATGTGAACAGTGTAGATCCAGATCAGCCTTTGTATCAGTTCAGTCTTATTAATAGTGTCATTAATGACGACTAGTGGTGAACGACATCATGGACAGTGGCTTCATAAACCATGACAGAACCCCCACCCCGAAACGATGACAGAACCCCCACCGCCGAAAAAGAACCCCCTGCCCCGAAACGATCTTATTAAAGTTTACACTAGTCAACATTGCGATAATTTCTCCTATGGTAGACGCCCAACATGCTATCATCACGATGGACTTCGTCCGTTTAAACCGTCCTTCCGCAGACGATTACGAACAGTTTGACCACTGACAGTTTTGTATTTACATGATATAGAGGTATTGACCACGCGTTGTAACACGCAAATATTTTGTATTGCTTGACTAGAACTCCTAACAACGTCTTCTGTTGATATGTCCGCATCAAGAATGCCAATGCACGTTCGTGTAAATCATTGGGTACTCTTGGCATACTTAAAATGCTACAATGTAAAACATGTTGTTGTCCTTTACAAGTTTCGTTCACTTGGCAACAGTGTCAGTTAGACGAGTAAAACAAATTGACCGAATACCGCAAGGGACATGTTGAACAATTCATGCACGTGAAAATCGAGTTTCACATTGTCGACAATTAACAGTGCAAACATGAAACCTGATAACACAGGCCAAAGCTAATATTACCTTTCTGTTTTCTAGAACACAGCGAACAGTATGTGTACAAATCGGAAGTTTCTATTTTGTTGAGATTTATTTGGGTGCTGTGTTCAAAACATTGTGGTAAAAGGTAACATAAAGAGAGAGCCAATGGAAAAGGTAAAGGTTGGCTTTATTTGTACAGTGTAGATCCAGTTCTTCACTGTTCACATATAAATTGCAAAATCGTGTTAAAGTCTCGAAAAGTCAGGTTTCGTTTGACAAGGCCCATTATTTGATATTTTTTTTAATTTATATGAAAATATTATAAAAATAGGTCTTAACTTTTCGACATATATGTACATGTAAGTGGTACTCTGCGAAAACCGACCTTAAGATAATTGTAAACATAAATCGTAATCTATAATTTTCGTCAATTGATGGGCTTACGAAACTTCTGATTTGTTTGTTGGTTTTAATGGACTTTAACGCCACTTTCAACATGTTACATCACGGCGACAGAACACTCATGTATGGTCCCTCGATAAACATACCAGTGCTAGGCAGAATCGGGCCTTGCCAAACGGGACTCCATCATGACCGCAGTGTGCCTTGAACCCGAGACACCAACGCTAACCACTGGACTAAGGCCGAGTCCTACGAACCATCTTGAACGTAGTATCCATGTTTACCCTTCAGTGTTGCTGCACATGTATATTGTTGTTAGCATGTGTACTCAAGTTGCTTGATTCCCAGTCGCGGTCATGTTAGAGTGTCCTTGTGCAAGGCACATTTCATAGATTAGCATAATGTCGCCGTGATATATCTGAAATAATGTTGAAAATGACTTCAAACCAACACGATGGTGTACGGTCCACGGCACACGATAACCGACCTTCTGGTTATTCTACTTGTCGATATAGTCTGGTCTGATGTGGTCACAACCTCGACTCTGATCATACACACACCCGGAAAACCTCGAAAGAAAAGCTATGACCAATATCGACTATATATATATATATATGTGTGGGTGTGGGTGTGGGTGTGTGTAGATATATATATATATGTGTGTGGGTGTGTGTAGATTGGTGTCCGCGTTGCAAAGTTCGCCTATTCAAGGAATCCGCCTTGGTCGAGTGGTTAACGACGAGGATTTGAGACCGGGCGTCCCGGGTTCGATCTCCAGTCGCGGCACAACGTTTACGGTGGAGTGCCCTTGGGCAAGGCACATTTTCTAGCCTAGTACTGGTTTGTTTACCAAGGGATCATGAATTAGTGAACTGTCGCCGTGATATAACTGAAATAATGTTGAAAACGGCGTAACACCCCAATAAAACAAACAATCGACTATTCAATGATAGTTCACCTATTCAATGATAGTTCGCCTATTCAATGATAGTTCGCCTATTCAATGAAAGCTATTCAATGATAGATCGCCTATTCAATGATAGTTCGCCTAGTGTATGATACTTCGCCTATTCAATGATAGTTCGCCTATGCAATGATAGTTCGCCTATTCAATGATAGTTCGCCTAGTCAATGATAGTTCGCCTATGCAATGATAGTTCGCCTATTCAATGATAGTTCGCCTATTCAATGATAGTTCGCCTAATCAATGAAAGTTTGCTTATTCAATGACAGTTCGCCTATTCAAAGATAGTTCGCCTATTCAGTGATAGTTCGCCTATTCAATGATAGTTCGCCTAGTCAATGATGGTTCGCCTATTCAGTGATAGTTCGCCTAGTCAATGATAGTTCGCCTAGTCAATGATAGTTTGCTTGTTCAATGACAGTTCGCCTAGTCAATGATAGTTCGCCTAGTCAGTGATAGTTCGCCTATTCAATGATAGTTCGCCTAGTCAATGATAGTTCGCCTATTCAATGATAGTTCGCCTAGTGAATGATAGTTCGCCTAGTCATTGAAAGTTCGCCTAGTGAATGATAGTTCGCCTAGTCAATGACAGTTCGCCTATTGAATGATAGTTCGCTTATTCAATGATAGTTCGCCTATTCAGTAATAGTTCGCCTAGTCCATGATAGTTCGCCTATTCAATGATAGTTCGCCTAGTCAATGACAGTTCGTCTAGTCAATGATAGTTCGCCTAGTCAATGATAGTTTGCTTGTTCAATGACAGTTCGCCTAGTCAATGATAGTTCGCCTAGTCAGTGATAGTTCGCCTATTCAATGATAGTTCGCCTAGTCAATGATAGTTCGCCTATTCAATGATAGTTTGCCTAGTGAATGATAGTTCGCCTAGTCATTGAAAGTTCGCCTAGTGAATGATAGTTCGCCTAGTCAATGACAGTTCGCCTATTGAATGATAGTTCGCTTATTCAATGATAGTTCGCCTATTCAGTAATAGTTCGCCTAGTCAATGATAGTTCGCCTATTCAATGATAGTTCGCCTAGTCAATGACAGTTCGTCTAGTCAATGAAAGTTCGCCTAGTGAATGATAGTTAGCCTAGTCAATGACAGTTCGCCTATTGAATGATAGTTCGCTTATTCAATGATAGTTCGCCTCTTCAGTGATAGTTCGCCTAGTCAATGATAGTTCGCCTATTCAATGATAGTTCGCATAGTCAATGACAGTTCGTCTAGTCAATGACAGTTCGCCCATTCAATGATAGTTCGCCAATTCAATGATAGTTCGCCTATTCAATGATAGTTAGCCTATTCAATGATAGTTCGCCTAGTCAATGACAGTTCGTCTAGTCAATGACAGTTCGCCCATTCAATGATAGTTCGCCAATTCAATGATAGTTCGCCTATTCAATGATAGTTAGCCTATTCAATGATAGTTCGCCTAGTCAATGATAGTTCGCTTATTCAATGACAGTTCGCTTAGTCAATGATAGTTCGCCTATTCAATGATAGTTTGCCTATTCAATGATAGTTCACCTAGTGAATGATAGTTCGCCTAGTCAATGATAGTTCGCCTTGTCAATGACAGTTCGCCTATTAAATGATAGTTCGCTTATTCAATGATAGTTCGCCTATTCAGTGATAGTTCGCCTAGTCAATGACAGTTCGCGTATTCAATGACAGCTCGCCTATTCAATGCTAGTTTGATTATTCAATGATAGTTCGCCTATTCAATGATAGTTCGCCTAGTCAATGACAGTTCTCCTAGTCAATGACAGTTCGCCTATTCAATGATAGTTCGCCTATTCAATGATAGTTAGCCTATTCAATGATAGTTCGCCTATTGAATGATAGTTCGCTTATTCAATGATAGTTCGCCTAGTCAATGACAGTTCGCCTATTCAATGACAGCTCGCCTATTCAATGCTAGTTTGATTATTCAATGATAGTTCGCCTATTCAATGATAGTTCGCCTAGTCAATGACAGTTCGCCTAGTCAATGACAGTTCGCCTATTCAATGATAGTTCGCCTATTCAATGATAGTTCGCCTATTCAATGATAGTTCGCCTAGTCAATGATAGTTCGCTTATTCAATGACAGTTCGCTTATTCAATGATAGTTCGCCTATGCAATGATAGTTTGCCTATTCAATGATAGTTCACCTAGTGAATGATAGTTCGTCTAGTCAATGATAGTTCGCCTATTCAATGATAGTTCGCCTAGTCAATGATAGTTCGCCTAGTCAATGATAGTTCGCCTAGTCAATGACAGTTCGCCTAGTCAATGACAGTTCGCCTATTCAATGACAGTTCGCCTAGTCCAAGACAGTTCGCCTATTCAGTGATAGTTCGCCTAGTCAATGATAGTTCGCCTAGTCAATGATAGTTCGCCTAGTCAATGATAGTTTGCTTATTCAATGACAGTTCGCCTAGTCAATGATAGTTCGCCTATTCAGTGATAGTTCGCCTAGTTAATGATAGTTCGCCTATTCAATGATAGTTCGCCTAGTCAATGATAGTTCGCCTAGTCAATGATAGTTCGCCTAGTCAATGATAGTTCGGCTAGTCAATGACAGTTCGCCTATTCAATGATAGTTCGCTTATTCAATGATAGTTCGCCTATTCAGTGATAGTTCGCCTAGTCAATGATAGTTCGCCTATTCAATGACAGTTCGCCTAGTCAATGACAGTTCGTCTATTCAATGACAGTTCGCCTATTCAATGACAGTTCGCCTAGTCAATGACAGTTCGCCTATTCAATGACAGCTCGCCTATTCAATGCTAGTTTGATTATTCAAAGACAGTTCGCCTATTCAGTGATAGTTCGCCTATTCAATGATAGTTCGCCTAGTCAATGACAGTTCGTCTAGTCAATGAAAGTTCGCCTAGTGAATGATAGTTCGCCTAGTCAATGACAGTTCGCCTATTGCATGATAGTTCGCTTATTCAATGATAGTTCGCTTATTCATTGATAGTTTGCCTAGTCAATGATAGTTCGCCTATTCAATGATAGTTCGCCTAGTCAATGACAGTTCGTCTAGTCAATGACAGTTCGCCTATTCAATGATAGTTCGCCTATTCAATGATAGTTCGCCTAGTCAATGATAGTTCGCCTAGTCAATGACAGTTCGCCTAGTCAATGACAGTTCGCCTATTCAATGACAGTTCGCCTAGTCCAAGACAGTTCGCCTATTCAGTGATAGTTCGCCTAGTCAATGATAGTTCGCCTAGTCAATGATAGTTCGCCTAGTCAATGATAGTTTGCTTATTCAATGACAGTTCGCCTAGTCAATGATAGTTCGCCTATTCAGTGATAGTTCGCCTAGTTAATGATAGTTCGCCTATTCAATGATAGTTCGCCTAGTCAATGATAGTTCACCTAGTCAATGATAGTTCGGCTAGTCAATGACAGTTCGCCTATTCAATGATAGTTCGCTTATTCAATGATAGTTCGCCTATTCAGTGATAGTTCGCCTAGTCAATGATAGTTCGTCTATTCAATGACAGTTCGCCTATTCAATGACAGTTCGCCTAGTCAATGACAGTTCGCCTATTCAATGACAGCTCGCCTATTCAATGCTAGTTTGATTATTCAATGACAGTTGGCCTAGTCAATGATAGTTCGCCTATTCAATGATAGTTCGCCTAGTCAATGACAGTTCGCCTAGTCAATGATAGTTCGCCTATTCAATGATAGTTTGCCTATTCAATGATAGTTCACCTAGTCAATGATAGTTCGCCTAGTCAATGATAGTTCGCCTATTCAGTGATAGTTCACCTAGTCAATGATAGTTCGCCTATTCAGTGATAGTTCGCATATTCAGTGATAGTTCACCTAGTCAATGATAGTTCACCTAGTCAATGATTGTTCGCCTATTCAGTGATAGTTCACCTAGTCAATGATAGTTCGCCTATTCAGTGATAGTTCGCCTATTCAGTGATAGTTCACCTAGTCAATGATAGTTCACCTAGTCAATGATAGTTCGCCTAGTCAATGATAGTTCACCTATTCAATGATAGTTCACCTATTCAGTGATAGTTCGCCTATTCAATGATAGTTCACCTAGTCAATGATAGTTCACCTATTCAATGATAGTTCACCTAGTCAATGATAGTTCACCTATTCAATGATAGTTTACCTAGTCAATGATAGTTCGCCTATTCAGTGATAGTTCGCCTAGTCAATGATAGTTCGCCTAGTCAATGATAGTTCGCCTAGTCAATGACAGTTCGCCTAGTCAATGATAGTTCGCCTAGTCAATAACAGTTCGCCTTTTCAATGACAGCTCGCCTATTCAATGCTAGTTTGATTATTCAATGATAGTTCGCCTATTCAATGATAGTTCGCCTAGTCAACGACAGTTCGCCTAGTCAATGACAGTTCGCCTATTCAATGATAGTTCGCCTAGTGAATGATAGTTCGCCTAGTCAATGACAGTTCGCCTAGTCAATGACAGTTCGCCTATTCAATGACAGTTCGCCTAGTCAAAGACAGTTCGCCTCTTCAGTGATAGTTCGCCTAGTCAATGATAGTTCGCTTAGTCAATGATAGTTCGCATAGTCAATGACAGTTCGCCTAGTCAATGACAGTTCGCCTATTCAATGACAGTTCGCCTAGTCAAAGACAGTTCGCCTATTCAATGATAGTTCGCCTAGTCAATGACAGTTCGTCTAGTCAATGAAAGTTCGCCTAGTGAATGATAGTTCGCCTAGTCAATGACAGTTCGCCTATTGCATGATAGTTCGCTTATTCAATGATAGTTCGCCTATTCATTGATAGTTTGCCTAGTCAATGATAGTTCGCCTATTCAATGATAGTTCGCCTAGTCAATGACAGTTCGTCTAGTCAATGACAGTTCGCCTATTCAATGATAGTTCGCCTATTCAATGATAGTTCGCCTAGTCAATGATAGTTCGCCTAGTCAATGATAGTTCGCCTAGTCAATGACAGTTCGCCTAGTCAATGACAGTTCGCCTATTCAATGACAGTTCGCCTAGTCCAAGACAGTTCGCCTATTCAGTGATAGTTCGCCTAGTCAATGATAGTTCGCCTAGTCAATGATAGTTCGCCTATTCAGTGATAGTTCACCTAGTCAATGATAGTTCGCCTATTCAGTGATAGTTCGCATATTCAGTGATAGTTCACCTAGTCAATGATAGTTCACCTAGTCAATGATAGTTCGCCTATTCAGTGATAGTTCACCTAGTCAATGATAGTTCGCCTATTCAGTGATAGTTCGCCTATTCAGTGATAGTTCACCTAGTCAATGATAGTTCACCTAGTCAATGATAGTTCGCCTAGTCAATGATAGTTCACCTATTCAATGATAGTTCACCTATTCAGTGATAGTTCGCCTATTCAATGATAGTTCACCTAGTCAATGATAGTTCGACTATTCAGTGATAGTTCACCTAGTCAATGATAGTTCACCTATTCAATGATAGTTTACCTAGTCAATGATAGTTCGCCTATTCAGTGATAGTTCGCCTAGTCAATGATAGTTCGCCTAGTCAATGATAGTTCGCCTAGTCAATGACAGTTCGCCTAGTCAATGATAGTTCGCCTAGTCAATAACAGTTCGCCTTTTCAATGACAGCTCGCCTATTCAATGCTAGTTTGATTATTCAATGATAGTTCGCCTATTCAATGATAGTTCGCCTAGTCAACGACAGTTCGCCTAGTCAATGACAGTTCGCCTATTCAATGATAGTTCGCCTAGTGAATGATAGTTCGCCTAGTCAATGACAGTTCGCCTAGTCAATGACAGTTCGCCTATTCAATGACAGTTCGCCTAGTCAAAGACAGTTCGCCTCTTCAGTGATAGTTCGCCTAGTCAATGATAGTTCGCTTAGTCAATGATAGTTCGCATAGTCAATGACAGTTCGCCTAGTCAATGACAGTTCGCCTATTCAATGACAGTTCGCCTAGTCAAAGACAGTTCGCCTATTCAATGATAGTTCGCCTAGTCAATGACAGTTCGTCTAGTCAATGAAAGTTCGCCTAGTGAATGATAGTTCGCCTAGTCAATGACAGTTCGCCTATTGCATGATAGTTCGCTTATTCAATGATAGTTCGCCTATTCATTGATAGTTTGCCTAGTCAATGATAGTTCGCCTATTCAATGATAGTTCGCCTAGTCAATGACAGTTCGTCTAGTCAATGACAGTTCGCCTATTCAATGATAGTTCGCCTATTCAATGATAGTTCGCCTAGTCAATGATAGTTCGCCTAGTCAATGATAGTTCGCCTAGTCAATGACAGTTCGCCTAGTCAATGACAGTTCGCCTATTCAATGACAGTTCGCCTAGTCCAAGACAGTTCGCCTATTCAGTGATAGTTCGCCTAGTCAATGATAGTTCGCCTAGTCAATGATAGTTCGCCTAGTCAATGATAGTTTGCTTATTCAATGACAGTTCGCCTAGTCAATGATAGTTCGCCTATTCAGTGATAGTTCGCCTAGTTAATGATAGTTCGCCTATTCAATGATAGTTCGCCTAGTCAATGATAGTTCGCCTAGTCAATGATAGTTCGCCTAGTCAATGATAGTTCGGCTAGTCAATGACAGTTCGCCTATTCAATGATAGTTCGCTTATTCAATGATAGTTCGCCTATTCAGTGATAGTTCGCCTAGTCAATGATAGTTCGCCTATTCAATGACAGTTCGCCTAGTCAATGACAGTTCGTCTATTCAATGACAGTTCGCCTATTCAATGACAGTTCGCCTAGTCAATGACAGTTCGCCTATTCAATGACAGCTCGCCTATTCAATGCTAGTTTGATTATTCAATGACAGTTGGCCTAGTCAATGATAGTTCGCCTATTCAATGATAGTTCGCCTAGTCAATGACAGTTCGCCTAGTCAATGATAGTTCGCCTATTCAATGATAGTTTGCCTATTCAATGATAGTTCACCTAGTCAATGATAGTTCGCCTAGTCAATGATAGTTCGCCTATTCAGTGATAGTTCACCTAGTCAATGATAGTTCGCATATTCAGTGATAGTTCGCCTATTCAGTGATAGTTCACCTAGTCAATGATAGTTCACCTAGTCAATGATAGTTCGCCTAGTCAATGATAGTTCACCTATTCAATGATAGTTCACCTATTCAGTGATAGTTCGCCTATTCAATGATAGTTCACCTAGTCAATGATAGTTCACCTATTCAGTGATAGTTCACCTAGTCAATGATAGTTCACCTATTGAATGATAGTTCACCTAGTCAATGATAGTCCGCCTATTCAGTGATAGTTCACCTAGTCAATGATAGTTCGCCTATTCAGTGATAGTTCGCCTATTCAGTGATAGTTCACCTAGTCAATGATATTTCACCTAGTCAATGATAGTTCGCCTAGTCAATGATAGTTCACCTATTCAATGATAGTTCACCTATTCAGTGATAGTTCGCCTATTCAATGATAGTTCACCTAGTCAATGATAGTTCACCTATTCAGTGATAGTTCACCTAGTCAATGATAGTTCACCTAGTCAATGATAGTTCGCCTAGTCAATGATAGTTCGCCTATTCAATGATAGTTCGCCTATTCAATGATAGTTCGCCTATTCAGTGATAGTTCACCTAGTCAATGATAGTTCGCCTATTCAGTGATAGTTCGCCTATTCAATGATAGTTCGCTTATTCAATGACAGTTCGCTTATTCAATGATCGTTCGCCTATTCAATGATAGTTTGCTTATTCAATGATAGTTCGCTTATTCAATGACACTTTTTTTTATCAAAGAGGCTTAAAGTAAAAAGACGCAGTTACGTTTATTTCTAATCTTTTATTTCTAGACTTAATTTCAAATCGGATACATTCCTAACAAAAATGTCTCAAAATATCTTCTCTTTACTCAACACATGGGCTACATTATCACATTATTTACGTCAGTTTTAAGTAGACTCTTTTTTGTTCAATAAGGGGCGTGTCCATTTCTCTTGTGATGAGATTGTTGAATATGTTTATACCACCTGTATAAAAGGCAAAGAATGCTGAGTTCAGTTGAGACAGCTCGTCACGAACTGACTCACCTGAATCTGTATGATTTGCAAAAACCTCAGTATCACCTTCGGCGCTGAAAGATTGAAGGTAATATATATTTTTTTATTTTTTTTATATTTTATTATGCAAAAATGAAGTGCAATCCATCAGCATACATGTATTAATGCATTTGACAATTTAACAATTTCCGGCCGAATTAAAGAATAAACAAGAGGTTACAATACACCAAATAAATTCCTTCCTTGTTTCCATGTAAATCGACCAGTTTCAGTCCTCAATTGTCTGACTTTCTAAGCGTTTCTCCTTTAGAACACACACATATCAGTTATAAGAGTTACCTCTAAGCTTTGAAACAATCCAAAAAAAGTAAGGGTGTCATGTATTATGCAAGAAAGAACTCACCAGGCGAGAATGGTTACCGTCATTTTGGACCAAATCGGGCCCGGACAAAACCGGTGTTTAGCATTCTCTACTTTCACTTTCAAACAAGGTCAAAATACTCAAAGTGATCAAATCAATCATTTCCAGTGCATCCTATACACATTTACAATGAATTTAAACTCAATGTCATATATTCAATACGATCTGGTGATGGTATACACTCATTTCTACGCAAACAATGGGACTATTTAGGTGTAGATCAGAATGACAGCTGACCAATATGTTAACATGTATCTTAGATCCTCAGTTATTCATACACTCACCAATTATCTTTCATTTTAATGGTGAACATGTATCTCTGATTGATATTTATCCAGACTGAAATATCAGTATGAGCCCGTCCATTGGAACAGTACACTTCAATTTGTGTGAACAGTGTAGACCCAGATCTTCATGTGTAACCTTTAAACTATGTTTAACATCTACACTATTCAAAGATTACTCACATAAGCGTCTGTCAACGTATGTAGAACCTGATAAAACGGAGCAAAGGTCTATACTGATCTCGACTTCACTCTTCAGAAACATAAACGTGTACATTTTACTGTTAGACGGGGTCTAATGATGATTTATCATTTTAATCGAGGTCAATATTCACCAAACATTCTCACTCATAAGTAACAGGAGTTCAAATGTGCCAAACCGTATAGTTAAACCAGGGACGAGTAGATCTGATCTACGTTCCTGGTTAAACCCATGAGAAGTGATAACTCTATGAAATAAAAAATAGAACTAGAATAATACTTAGGACGGTTGGTGAATAAGGATTCATTGAGAATATAAGATCTCCTGAATAATACTTAGGACGGTTGGTGAATAAGGATCCATTGAGAATATAAGATCTCCTGAATAATACTTAGGACGGTTGGTGAATAAGGATTCATTGAGAATATAAGAGCTCTTGAATATTACTTAGGACGGTTTGTGAATAAGGATCCATTGAGAATATTAGATCTCCTGAATAATACTTAGGACGGTTTGTGAATAAGGATTCATTGAGAATATAAGAGCTCTTGAATATTACTTAGGACGGTTTGTGAATAAGGATCCATTGAGAATATTAGATCTCCTGAATAATACTTAGGACGGTTTGTGAATAAGGAACAGTTGAGAATATTAGATCTCCTGAATAATACTTAGGACGGTTTGGGAATAAGGATCCATTGAGAATATTAGATCTCCTGAATATTACTTAGGACGGTTTATGAATAAGGATCCATTGAGAATATTAGATCTCCTGAATAATACTTAGGACGGTTTGTGAATAAGGATCCATTGAGAATATTAGATCTCCGGAATAATACTTAGGAAGGTTTGTTAAATAAGGATTCATTGAGAATATAAGAGCTCCTGAATAATACTTAGGACGGTTTGTAAATAAGGATACATTGAGAATATTATATCTCCTGAATAATCAGATACGTCTGGTTCCGCCCATGAGTTCTACAACAACATAAATTTATATATCTAAACTAAAACTAAAGCTGTGTGTTTCAGTCTTCTTTCGAATCCCGCACATGGTCCTTGTTGTTGTCCATATCTGAAATAAAGTGGTTATTATCAACCATTTCCCACGTTGTAGTTACAGTTTGACGCATTAACAACACATCTTTTGAAAACATTATGGCGAAAGGATATTATCAAAGTCGTCTGTTGCATATTTATATATATGTGGGAAAGGTTTAAGAGTGAACGATAAACGTTTAGGCCACATCACAATCAGTATTGTTGTGACCTGTTCGCCCATTCGGCTTGAGTATTGTTGTGACCTCTTCACCCTTTCGACGCGAGTTTTGTTGTGACCCCCTTCACCCATTCGACGCGAGTATCGTTGTGACATATTCATACATTCGACGCGAGTAGTGTTGTGACATCATCTCACATTCGACGCGAGCATTATTGTGACCCCTTCACCCATTCGACTCGAGTTTTGTTTTGACAAATTCACCCATTCGACTCGAGTTTTGTTTTGACAAATTCACCCATTCGACTCGAGTTTTGTTTTGACAAATTCACCCATTCGACTCGAGTTTTGTTTTGACAAATTCACCCATTCGACTCGAGTTTTGTTGTAACATATTCCCTCATTCGACTCGAGTATCGTTGTGACCTCTGCACACATTCGACGCTAATATTGTTTGAAATTATCACACAATCGACTCAAGTAGTTTTGTGACATATTTACCCGATCAACATGAGTATTATTGTGACCTCTTCACACTATCGATGCGAATATTGTTGTGACCTCTTCACACTATCGATGCGGGTATTGTTGTGACTTCATCACACTATCGATGCGGGTATTGTTGTGACGTCATCACACTATCGACACGAATATTGTTGTGACCTCTTCACACTATCGATGCGGGTATTGTTGTGACCTCTTCACACTATCGATGCGGGTATTGTTGTGACCTCTTCACACTATCGATGCGAGTATTGTTGTGACGTCATCACACTATCGATGCGAGTATTGTTGTGACGTCATCACACTATCGACGCGAATATTATTGTGACCTCTTCACACTATCGATGCGGGTATTGTTGTGACCTCTTCACACTATCGATGCGAGTATTGTTGTGACCTCTTCACACTATCGATGCAAGTATTGTTGTGACCTCTTCACACTATCGATGCGGGTATTGTTGTGACGTCATCACACTATCGATGCAAATATTGTTGTGACCTCTTCACATTATCGATGCGAATATCGTAATCATACGTTCGGCGCGAGTTTTGTTGTGACCTCTTCACTCTTTCGACGCGAATATTGTTGTGAGGTCATCACACTATCGATGCGGGTATTGTTGTGACCTCTTCACTCTTTCGACGCGAATATTGTTGTGAGGTCATCACACTTTCGACGCAAGTATTGTTTTGACCTCTTCAAACTTTCGACGCGAATATATTGTTGTGACGTCATCACACGTTCAACGCGAATATTGTTGTGACCTCTTCACACTATCGATGCGGGTATTGTTGTGACCTCTTCACACTATCGATGCAAATATTGTTGTGACCTCTTCACACTATCGATGCGGGTATTATTGTGACCTCTTCACACTATCGATGCGGGTATTGTTGTGACCTCTTCACACTATCGATGCGGGTATTGTTGTGACCTCTTCACACTATCGATGCGGGTATTGTTGTGACCTCTTCACACTATCAATGCGGGTATTGTTGTGACCTCTTCACACTATCGATGCGGGTATTGTTGTGACCTCTTCACACTATCGATGCAAATATTGTTGTGACCTCTTCACACTATCAACGCAAATATTGTTGTGACGTAATCACACTATCGACTCAAATATTTATATGACGTCATCACACTATCGACGCGAATATTGTTGTGATCTCTTCACACTATCAACGCGAATATTGTTGTGACCTCTTTACACTTTCGACGCGAATATTGCTGTGACCTCTTCACACTATCGACTCAAATATGTATGTGACGTCATCACACTATCGACGCGGGTATTGTTGTGACCTCTTCACACTATCGATGCGGGTATTGTTGTGACCTCTTCACACTATCGATGCGGGTATTGATGTGACGTCATCACACTATCAACGCGAATATTGTTGTGACCTCTTCACACTATCGACGCGAATATTGTTGTGACGTAATCACACTATCGATACGGGTATTGTTGTGACCTCTTCACACTATCAATGCGAGTATTGTTGTGACCTCTTCACACTATCGATGCGAATATTGTTGTGACCTCTTCACACTATCGATGCGAGTATTGTTGTGACCTCTTCACACTATCGATGCGGGTATTGTTGTGACCTCTTCACACTATCGACGCGGGTATTGTTGTGACCTCTTCACACTATCGATGCGGGTATTGTTGTGACCTCTTCACACTATCGATGCGGGTATTGTTGTGACCTCTTCACACTATCGATGCGAGTATTGTTGTGACCTCTTCACACTATCGATGCGAGTATTGTTGTGACCTCTTCACACTATCGATGCGGGTATTGTTGTGACCTCTTCACACTATCAACGCGGGTATTATTGTGACCTCTTCACACTATCGATGCGAGTATTGTTGTGACCTCTTCACACTATCGATGCGGGTATTATTGTGACCTCTTCACACTATCGATGCGGGTATTGTTGTGACCTCTTCACACTATCGATGCGAGTATTGTTGTGACCTCTTCACACTATCGATGCGGGTATTGTTGTGACCTCTTCACACTATCGATGCGAGTATTGTTGTGACCTCTTCACACTATCGATGCGGGTATTGTTGTGACCTCTTCACACTATCGATGCGAGTATTGTTGTGACCTCTTCACACTATCGATGCGGGTATTGTTGTGACCTCTTCACACTATCGATGCGGGTATTGTTGTGACCTCTTCACACTATCGATGCGGGTATTGTTGTGACCTCTTCACACTATCGATGCGGGTATTGTTGTGACCTCTTCACACTATCGATGCGAGTATTGTTGTGACCTCTTCACACTATCGATGCGGGTATTGTTGTGACCTCTTCACACTATCGATGCGGGTATTATTGTGACCTCTTCACACTATCGATGCGAGTATTGTTGTGACCTCTTCACACTATCGATGCGGGTATTATTGTGACCTCTTCACACTATCGATGCGGGTATTGTTGTGACCTCTTCACACTATCGATGCGGGTATTGTTGTGACCTCTTCACACTATCGATGCGGGTATTGCTGTGACCTCTTCACACTATCGATGCGGGTATTGTTGTGACCTCTTCACACTATCGATGCGGGTATTATTGTGACCTATTCACACTATCGATGCGAGTATTGTTGTGACCTCTTCACACTATCGATGCGAGTATTGTTGTGACCTCTTCACACTATCGATGCGGGTATTGTTGTGACCTCTTCACACTATCGATGCGGGTATTGTTGTGACCTCTTCACACTATCGATGCGGGTATTGTTGTGACCTCTTCACACTATCAACGCGAATATTATTGTGACGTCATCACACTATCAACGCGAATATTATTGTGACCTCTTCACACTATCGATGCGGGTATTGTTGTGACGTCATCACACTATCGATGCGGATATTGTTGTGACGTCATCACACTATCGACGCAAATATTGTTGTGACCTCTTCACACTATCGATGCGGGTATTGTTGTGACCTCTTCACACTATCGATGCGGGTATTGTTGTGACGTCATCACACTATCGATGCGAGTATTGTTGTGACGTCATCACACTATCGACGCGAATATTATTGTGACCTCTTCACACTATCGATGCGGGTATTGTTGTGACCTCTTCACACTATCGATGCGGGTATTGTTGTGACCTCTTCACACTATCGATGCGGGTATTGTTGTGACCTCTTCACACTATCAACGCAAATATTGTTGTGACGTCATCACACTATCGATGCGGGTATTGTTGTGACCTCTTCACACTATCAACGCGAATATTATTTTGACCTCTTCACACTATCGATGCGGGTATTGTTGTGACGTCATCACACTATCGATGCGGGTATTGTTGTGACCTCTTCACACTATTAACGCGAATATTGTTGTGACCTCTTCACACTATCGATGCGGGTATTGTTGTGACGTCATCACACTATCGATGCGGGTATTGTTGTGACCTCTTCACACTATCGATGCGGGTATTGTTGTGACCTCTTCACACTATCGATGCGGGTATTATTGTGACCTCTTCACACTATCGATGCGAGTATTGTTGTGACCTCTTCACACTATCGATGCGGGTATTGTTGTGACGTCATCACACTATCGATGCGGGTATTGTTGTGACCTCTTCACACTATCGATGCAAATATTGTTGTGACGTCATCACACTATCGATGCGGATATTGTTGTGACGTCATCACACTATCGACGCAAATATTGTTGTGACCTCTTCACACTATCGATGCGGGTATTGTTGTGACCTCTTCACACTATCGATGCGAGTATTGTTGTGACCTCTTCACACTATCGATGCGGGTATTGTTGTGACCTCTTCACACTATCGATGCGGGTATTGTTGTGACCTCTTCACACTATCGATGCGGGTATTGTTGTGACGTCATCACACTATCGATGCGGGTATTGTTGTGACCTCTTCACACTATCGACGCAAATATTGTTGTGACGTCATCACACTATCGATGCGGGTATTGTTGTGACCTCTTCACACTATCGATGCGAATATTGTTGTGACCTCTTCACACTATCGATGCGGGTATTGTTATGACCTCTTCACACTATCGATGCGAATATTATTTCGACCTCTTCACACTATCGATGCGGGTATTGTTGTGACCTCTTCACACTATCGATGCGAGTATTGTTGTGACCTCTTCACACTATCGATGCGAGTATTGTTGTGACCTCTTCACACTATCGATGCGGGTATTGTTGTGACCTCTTCACACTATCGATGCGAGTATTGTTGTGACCTCTTCACACTATCGATGCGGGTATTGTTGTGACCTCTTCACACTATCGATGCGGGTATTGTTGTGACCTCTTCACACTATCGATGCGAGTATTGTTGTGACCTCTTCACACTATCGATGCGGGTATTGTTGTGACCTCTTCACACTATCGATGCGAATATTGTTGTGACCTCTTCACACTATCGATGCGGGTATTGTTGTGACCTCTTCACACTATCGATGCGAGTATTGTTGTGACCTCTTCACACTATCGATGCGGGTATTGTTGTGACCTCTTCACACTATCGATGCGGGTATTGTTGTGACCTCTTCACACTATCGATGCGAGTATTGTTGTGACCTCTTCACACTATCAACGCGGGTATTGTTGTGACCTCTTCACACTATCGATGCGGGTATTGTTGTGACCTCTTCACACTATCGATGCGGGTATTGTTGTGACCTCTTCACACTATCGATGCGGGTATTGTTGTGACCTCTTCACACTATCGATGCGGGTATTGTTGTGACCTCTTCACACTTTCGACGCGAATATTGTTGTGACCTCTTCACACTTTCGACGCGAATATTGTTGTGACGTCATCACATTATCGACGCGAATATTGTTGTGACCTCTTCACACTATCAACGCAAATATTGTTGTGACGTCATCACATTATCGACGCGAATATTGTTGTGACCTCTTCACACTATCAACGCAAATATTGTTGTGACCTCTTCACACTTTCAACGCGAATATTGTTGTGACGTCATCACATTATCGACGCGAATATTGTTGTGACCTCTTTACACTATCAACGCAAATATTTATGTGACCTCTTCACACTATCGACGCGGATATTGTTGTGACCTCTTCACACTATCAACGCGAATATTGTTGTGACCTCTTCACACTATCGATGCAAATATTGTTGTGACCTCTTCACACTATCAACGCGAATAGTATTGTGACCTCTTCACACTATCAACGCGAATATTGTTGTGACCTCTTCACACTATCAACGCGAATATTGTTGTGACCTCTTCACATTATCAACGCGAATATTATTGTGACCTCTTCACACTTTCGACGCGAATATTGCTGTGACGTCATCAGATTATCGACGCAAATATTGTTGTGACCTCTTCACACTATCAAAGCGAATATTGTTGTGACCTCTTCACACTTTCAACGCGAATATTGCTGTGACGTCATCACACTATCGACGCGAATATTGTTGTTACCTCTTCTCACTATCGACGCGAATATTATTGTGACCTCTTCACACTTTCGACGCGAATATTGTTGTGACGTAATCACACTATCGACTCAAATATTTATGTGACGTCATCACACTATCGACGCGAATATTGTTGTGATCTTTTCACACTATCAACGCGAATATTGTTGTGACCTCTTTACACTTTCGACGCGAATATTGCTGTGACGTAATCACACTATCAACGCGAATATTGCTGTGACGTAATCACATTATCGACGCGAATATTGTCCTTACGTCATCACACTATTGACACTATTGACGCGAATATTGTTGTCACCTCTTCACACGTTCGACGCGAGTAATTTGATTGTCGCGAAAGCAGACACTGAGAATTAAAGATAAATAGAGGATCTTACAATTTAATGTTTGCAGTTCATTCGGTAAGAATACAACTTTGTTATTAATAAAATTATTAACATAGCAAACAAGAGTTGCTGCAGTTCGATGTTAGCGCGGGAATCAGCATTTCATGGCTAAAGAAATACTGTTTGATTCGAAAAACACGAAATTGCTTTTAAATATATGATATATAAATATAAGATAACAATAGCTTTTTAGTTAAATACGTAAAACTAAAACAAAAATACCTTTTCCCAACGTGTTGACCTGATCTTCCAAAATTATTGAAAACATTTGTCTGCGCATGCGCGTCCTTTTTATGCCCCGGCATACGAAGTATGAGGGGCATATAGTTTTCCGGTCTGTTAGTCCGTCCGTTCGTCCGTCCGTCCGTCCGTTCGTCCGTTCGTCCGTCCCGCTCAGGTTAAAGTTTTTGGTCAAGTTAGATTTTAGTGAACCTGATGTCCTATCATTATGAAACTTCACACAAATGACAATCAACATATCATTGTTTAAAAAATTGTATCAATTTGAGGTTGGACCAACTGTTCATCCGTCTGTTCGTCCATTCCATTCTCAGGTTAAAGTTTTTGGTCAAGTTAGATTTTAGTGAAGCTGATGTCCGATCATGATGAAACTTCACACAAATGACTATTAACATATCATTCTTTAAAAAATTGTATCAATTTGAGGTTGGACCAACTGTTCGTCCGTCTGTTCGTCTGTATGTTCGTCCATTCCATTATCAGGTTAAAGTTTTTGGTCAAGTTAGATTTTAGTGAACCTGATGTCCTATCATTATGAAACTTCACACAAATGACAATCAACATATCATTGTTTAAAAAATTGTATCAATTTGAGGTTGGACCAACTGTTCGTCCGTCCGTTTTAAAATATAGTTAACAACCGGGGCATCCGTGTTCCATGGACACATTTTCTTGTTTCTTCTTAATATATTTTTAAAATCGCAAAATTTAGCACAATAACTTCGCATTTATGAAAATATTCCCATTTTCCTGTTATTACAACCCCGGTGGTTCCCAGTGATGTTATATAGATTACTTTCTGGTATACTGCTTGTGTTCAGTTGTGTGACTTCGGGTCGAAGTCAAGAGAAAAGAGGGAGAAATGTAACGGGAACGGGTATAAATATCACTTCTACAGCCTTGCTTTGGAAGCCTGCTTCCGACGTTGGCAGAGTGGTTGACCTTTTCGTAAAGTTAAGCAACTTTCATCGCTGTTACTGCCTGGATGGGTGACCCGCGATGGCTTATCGCCGGTACAACTTTTACATTTTAATTATAAAAAAAACTACTCGCATACAAACTCGAACGAAAACCAGTCTAGTGACGAACTGCTAAGGAAATATCCGAGAGCTGACGGTAAAATACGGCGCATGCGCGATCAAGACGATTAACATTGCGCATGCGCAAGCCCACTGCACCAGTGACAGTTTTTTCACGTCCAATATATGCACTGGTGCTGTGGCACCCGCGCAATAAATGATAAACAGATGTTCGTGAAACCATATAAAAACCCTTATCCTGCTTTACCCGACTTTATACAACATGTATGTATCTTACTATGCAAGACACACGTATCAACAGCCTTTATGAACATTATAAACCAAGATGGTCCGTCACATTTGTGCAATCTCATCTGGTTGTACATAGCGCGAATTTATATTGTTCAAGCAAAGATTAATCAATACATGTGTCAGCCCACGGAAAAGGTACAACATGGCCCTGGCGACATGTGCAGATCCCGATCAATATGTGCATCTGCGCAGTCTCATCCAGATCCACACTTAAACAAACTTTAATTTCTTGTGGAGTGGATGATTCTGTTTAGTTTTCAAAGATTTACATGTTAAAAGGAACAAATATTATTCACAAATGCAACCATTTATAAATAATTAATATGTGCAAGAACTAGTTATTAACCGTGGATGACGAATCGCAAGAATTTAGCAAGATAAAGGATTATTTCAATATCTCTCTGGAATTATGAGCCTAGCCCCGGTAGATTAAAAGTTAGAGACGCGGGCTGTCAATCCACTTGTTGTTAGTTCGAACCCCTTTTCCGCTCACAATCTCACTAATGTGAATTGGCAGCCGTCATGAGACTGAACAATTGTTGAAAATGGAGTTAAACCAAATTCAATAAATTGTTTCGAATTTAAAAAATAATATCGTCGAATTGAAGAGGTCTTGACTGTCCGATGTATACATTTCTGTCATAAATTTAGTCATCGCCATCGGACTTGAATTATCCTTAGTATCCAGGTACGTTCTCGAATAAATTCAGGGAATCAATAGGGAAACGAAAAATGTCAATAACACGTTTAAAGAAATGTCTGGAATCTGAAATAATATCTTTCATAAAGACGCTTAGAAAAACGGTGATGACCTAAATACCTACTTGAGACAAAATAAAACCTCTTTATGGTGTTAAAATAATAGCCATTAGTGAGAAGTAATCCGGCTGAAAACACCAATCGGATTTGTCTCATCACTGTCTGTCAAAGTGGATTGTTTCAACATTAGCCCCTTGTGTTTCTACAACACCGCCCCTTGTGTTTCTGCAACCCGCCCCTTGGCTCATTGTGTTTCTGCAACTTCGCCCCTTGGTCCCTTATGTTTCTACATCATAGCTCTTAAAGTTAACATGTATTTGCTTACGATCGATATATGAAAGAGGAATATAATCAGACTGGACGAATTTAGCACACTGGCTGTTCTTGGCTTATAATTGTTCACAAATGCTGTATAAAGTGATGTATAGAATGATAAATCATTGTTGTTTAAAGTGGTGTATGTCATGATAAAACAATAGTGTTTAAAGTGGTATATAGCATGATAAAGCATTGTCCTGTAAAGTGGTATATAGCATGATAAAGCATTGTTGTGTAAAGTGGTATACAGCATAATAAAGCATTGTTCTGTAAAGTGGTATATAGCATGATAAAGCATTGTTGTGTAAAGTGGTATATAGCATGATAAAGCATTCTTGTGTAAAGTGGTATGTAGCATGATAAATCATTGTTGTGTAAAGTGATATATAGCATGATAAAGCATTCTTGTGTAAAGTGGAATATAGCATGATAAAGCATTGTTGTGTAAAGTAATATATAGCATGATAAATCATTGTTGTGTAAAGTGGTTTATAGCATAATAAAGCATTGTTGTTTAAAGTGGTTTATAGCATGATAAAGCATTGATGTTTAAAGTGGTAAACGTCATGATAAACCATTATTGTTTAAAGCAGTATGTAGCATGATTTTAAACAACATTGGTGTATCATGCCTTATCACTTTAAACAACATTGGTTTATCATGCTAAACACCATTGTTAGCATAATGATGTTTATAGTGGTGTGAACAATAATAAATCATTGTTATTACAAGTGGTCTGAAACATGCCCACGATCGTTGTTTGAAATGACCATGATCAAAATGATATATAAAGTGGTGTATATAGTGATAAATGATCGTTGTTTAAAGTGGTGCATAGCATGACAAACCAATTTGTTCAAATGGTGTATAGTATGATAAACATTTGTTGTTTAAAGTTTTGTATAGCATGATAAGCCATTCTTGATTTGGGTAGTGTTTACAATGATAAGCCATTCCTAAGTTAGGCAGTTCATACCATGGTAAACCATTCTTGATTAAGGTAGTGTATACCATGATAAGCCATTCTTGATTAAGTTAGTGTATACCATGGTAAACCATTCTTGATTAAGTTAGTGTATACCATGGTAAACCATTATTGATTAAGGCAGTGTATACCAAGGTAAACCATTATTGATTAAGGAAGTGTATACCAAGGCAAACCATTCTTGATTAAGGCAGTGTATACCATTGTAAACTATTATGATTAAGTGAGTGTATACCATGTTAAAGCATTCTTGCTTTATGTAGTGTATACCATGATAAGCCATTATTGATTAATGTAGTGTACATGTATACCATGAAAAGCCGTTCTTGATTAAGATAGTGTATATCATGATGAACTATTCTTGATTAAGATAGTGTATACCATGATAAGCCATTCTTGATTAGGGTAGTGTATATCATGATAAACCATTCTTGATTAAGATAGTGTATACCATGAAAAGCCGTTCTTGATTAAGATAGTGTATATCATGATGAACTATTATTGATTAAGATAGTGTATACAATGATAAGCCATTCTTGATTAGGGTAGTGTATATCATGATAAACCATTCTTGATTAAGATAGTGTATACCATGAAAAGCCGTTCTTGATTAAGATAGTGTATATCATGATGAACTATTATTGATTAAGATAGTGTATACCATGATAAGCCATTCTTGATTAGGGTAGTGTATACCATGATAAGCCATTTTTGATTAAGGTAGTGTATACCATGGTACACCATTCCTGATTAAGGTAGTGTATACCATGATAAGCCATTCTTGATTTAGGTAGTGTATACCATGGTACACCATTTCTGAATAAGGTAGTGTATACCATGATAAGCCATTCTTGAATTAGGTAGTGTATACCATGGTACACCATTTCTGAATAAGGTAGTGTATACCATGATAAGCCATTCTTGAATAAGGTAGTGTATACCATGATAAGCCATTTTTGATTAGGGTAGTGTATACCATGGTACACCATTCCTGATTAAGGTAGTGTATACCATGATAAGCCATTCTTGATTTAGGTAGTGTATACCATGGTTAACGGTTACTATTGCTGTTTATCTTGATGTATATCATGAAAAACTCTCGTGATAAACATATGTTTATTAAACTGATGTAATACATGGTAAAGACATGATGATTAAACTGATGCAATACATGGTAAACAAGCATTGCTTAATGTGGTGTAAAGCGTGATAAACCATTGCTGTGTATTGTGACGTATTCATCCATTCATATCTTTCTTTCCTCGAAGTTTATCTAAATGTACCAAAGAGAACACATGGTAAAACTTAACTCCTGTTGGAAGTGGGGTAAAAAAAGGCAGTCAAGCCCTAACAAGCCTAATATATGATTTCTTTGAACTGTATAATATTCTATAAATTTAGATTGTGAGTGTGTTGATATGGTTGTTAAATACGGGCCCCGTTTGTAAACATAAAGAGAGTAAAGGTATACGTACCAATACAAATCATCCGCCTAGCTCGTCTGGCCCACACACATCGCCCTTCTCCACCGTCGCACAGCTGTAACAAGTAGTTATGACACGTTTATATACTTGCCAAACGTTTCCAGATAATGTGTGTCGTGATAACTAATTACACGTGAAGTTAAATATTTCCGTGAATTTATTTCATTTTCCTTTCAAATTCCAGAGAATCCGTCACAGTTTCTATGACTTGTTCATAATAAGAGGAGATCCGGATAAGTCTACGGGTGAGAGCAGAGATATCGGGGTCAACACATTCTAGTAAATACCCGGTGGATGTTTTCTCTCTCAGTTGAGTTCTCTCGCGTTACTTTAAATGTCCTGTTCAGTCATTGTCCATTGACCAAATAACCACAATGCATGATATATAAGTCTGATCTTAGGCAAGACAAATTGCTTTAGATAGATTGTATAACATGCTTATAATTTATTTAGATAAAATTACCTTCCCGCTATCCTAGATTTAAAATGAATGGCCTACGATTTGTTGTGTAAATGTTAATTTCGATTAAAAATTCAGATCAGAACACAAGTTCCCAGTCTTCATCTGGTCTTTAACAACATTACAACTTCATGTATTGACACTGGTCAGACGACTAGTTAAGGACGTGTAATCAGGTATTGCTTCCAAAATATCTCTAATAGCACTTAATAAACCCTTTGCTTCGGGTATTCAGCAGAATCGTCAAACATTGGATGTTAGAATGTGTTAATCGCCGCCTAGGCTCTGATCTAGGGCTTGTGTACGATATGTGTATATACAAAACTAGATATCTGACTTGTGTACGATATGTGTATATATAAATATAAATATCTGACTTGTGTACGATATGTGTTTATACAAAACTGTTGACAGAGAGCTCTGTACCAGGACATGTACTCTTAGAGTATCTGCGACAGGTTTAGCTCAGCACATATAGTTTTATGTGTCAATGGCTAGCATATATTCAACACACTATTACTGAAAACAGTGAATATGTACGTTGCTACTGAAAAAAAAATTAGTACGTAATTATTGTACTAGTGTCGACTTGCCCGCGCACTCATGCCAATGATCCAAATGGATATTGGTTTGCAGATGTTTCTTCAAACCTTCTATGGGTGAATAACGATTATTGCTGAGAAAGATCAGACTTAGTAGATTCGCTGGCTGATCCGTATCTTGTTTGGTTGCGAATGCCTGACGCTTAGTTTTCGCTGATATACATGTACGCTTGTATGTACAAGCCTGTAGTGTATTCATTGCACAAATGTTATACGTTTCACTTTAGGATGATTGAGGTAACTGTAGAAATGTTTAAACGCAAATGTAGAAATGTTTAAACGCAAATGTAGAAAAAGAATTAAACGCAAATGTGGAAATGTTTTAATGTTTAAACGCAAAATACCTGGTTACTCCTCTTGCCCCTGCACAGCCACACATCAGCGTCTACACTGTCCACCTCGTGACTATCACGTTCTCCAGTTCTCTCCACACTCTCTGAATTATCGCCACTCTCACAGAGTGTGATCACAATCAGCAGACTAACCAGCGTCTGAATTAGATATAAGCGGTGTCTAGGTACGTGGGGTCTAATTACGGAGTTACCACAACTACCATAATTATCTCCCTTGTCTGCCATTTTGATAGGCAACTATGATGAGCATTAATTCAATTCAATTCAATATATTTTATTGCATAAAACAACAAACAGTATGTTTATAGCAAATAAAGAAATTATAAAATGTACAAACGGAGAAATGGATTTTCCAGAAGAATTTGCAATAATTTAACATTATGAGTGTTCTTGTTAAAATTGCTCTATTGTAGAAGTATGATGTATACATTAATAGAGAATATTTAAAAAACATGTCAAAATTAGGAAAACACCAAATAACTTGAGTTTGACAACCATATGTCGTTGATGCCTTTGTTCTGATTATATCGAATTCTTGATTTAATTAGTTTTGCACAGGTAATTGTTTAATATAATTATAGTTGATATTTCTTTATTCAACATGAAGTAAATTTGCTTATCAAAATGGCCGACAAGGGAGACAACTATTGTAGTTGTGATAACTATGTATTGACGCCACGCTCAGTAAAGGGATCATATAAAGGTAATTTGTTTTACAATTAATGAATTCACAAATCTTTCCTTTTGACAAAAGATGCAACGATGTCTTAATTACATATATACGGATTGTGAAGGCTCTAATGAGACAGTGCAGATACACAGGCTCGCCCGAATCTTCACTGTACGCAGAATCATTAAGACGACTAATTTATAGACGCGGCTCATGAAGTGTAAGGTTGAACCTGGTACAACAGATTAGACGTATATGAGACAACGGATAGAGTAAACAATATTGCTAGATACTGTATACAAGACAACGGATAGAGCAAACAATATTGCTAGATACTTTATATGAGACAACGGATAGAGCAAACAATATTGCTAGATACTGTATACAAGACAACGGATAGAGCAAACAATATTGCTAGATACTGTATACAAGACAACGGATAGAGCAAACAATATTGCTAGATACTGTATACAAGACAACGGATAGAGCAAACAATATTGCTAGATACTTTATACGAGACAACGGATAGAGCAAACAATATTGCTAGATACCGTATACGAGACAACGGATAGAGCAAACAATATGGATAGATACTTTATACGAGACAACGGATAGAGCAAACAATATTGATAGATATTGTATACGAGACAACGGATAGAGCAAACAATATTGATAGATACTGTATGCGAGACAACGGATAGAGCAAACAATATTGATAGATACTTTATACGAGACAACGGATAGAGCAACAATATTGATAGATATTGTGTACGAGACAACGGATAGAGCAAACAATATTGATAGATAATGTATACGAGACAACGGATAGAGCGAACAATATTGCTAGATACTTTATACGAGACAACGGATAGAGCAAACAATATTGATAGATACCGTATACGAGACAACGGATAGAGCAAACAATATTGATAGATATTGTATACGAGACAACCGATAGAGCAAACAATATTGCTAGATATTGTATACGAGACAACGGATAGAGCAAACAATATTGCTAGATACTTTATACGAGACAACGGATAGAGCAAACAATATTGATAGATACTTTATACGAGACAACGGATAGAGCAAACAATATTGATAGATATTGTATACGAGACAACGGATAGAGCAAACAATATTGCTAGATACCGTATACGAGACAACGGATAGAGCAAACAATATTGATAGATATTGTAAACGAGACAACGGATAGAGCAAACAATATTGCTAGATACTTTATACCAGACAACGGATAGAGCAAACAATATTGCTAGATACCGTATACGAGACAACGGATAGAGCAAACAATATTGATAGATACTTTATACGAGACAACGGATAGAGCAAACAATATTGATAGATACTGTACACGAGACAACGGATAGAGCAAACAATATTGCTAGATACCGTATACGAGACAACGGATAGAGCAAACAATATTGCTTGATACTTTATACGAGACAACGGATAGAGCAAACAATAGTGCTAGATACTTTATACGAGAAAACGGATAGAGCTAACAATATTGCTAGATACTTTATACGAGACAACGGATAGAGCAAACAATATTGCTAGATACTTTATACGAGACAACGGATAGAGCAAACAATATAACTAGATACCGTATACGAGACAACGGATAGAGCTAACAATATTGCTAGATACTTTATACGAGACAACGGATAGAGCAAACAATATTGCTAGATACTTTATACGAGACAACGGATAGAGCAAACAATATTGCTAGATACTTTATACGAGACAACGGATAGAGCAAACAATATTGCTAGATACTTTATACGAGACAACGGATAGAGCAAACAATATTGCTAGATACCGTATACGAGACAACGGATAGAGCAAACAATATGGATAGATACTTTATACGAGACAACGGATAGAGCAAACAATATTGATAGATATTGTATACGAGACAACGGATAGAGCAAACAATATTGATAGATACTGTATGCGAGACAACGGATAGAGCAAACAATATTGATAGATACTTTATACGAGACAACGGATAGAGCATCAATATTGATAGATATTGTGTACGAGACAACGGATAGAGCAAACAATATTGATAGATAATGTATACGAGACAACGGATAGAGCGAACAATATTGCTAGATACTTTATACGAGACAACGGATAGAGCAAACAATATTGATAGATACCGTATACGAGACAACGGATAGAGCAAACAATATTGATAGATATTGTATACGAGACAACCGATAGAGCAAACAATATTGCTAGATATTGTATACGAGACAACGGATAGAGCAAACAATATTGCTAGATACTTTATACGAGACAACGGATAGAGCAAACAATATTGATAGATACTTTATACGAGACAACGGATAGAGCAAACAATATTGATAGATATTGTATACGAGACAACGGATAGAGCAAACAATATTGCTAGATACCGTATTCGAGACAACGGATAGAGCAAACAATATTGATAGATATTGTAAACGAGACAACGGATAGAGCAAACAATATTGCTAGATACTTTATACCAGACAACGGATAGAGCAAACAATATTGCTAGATACCGTATACGAGACAACGGATAGAGCAAACAATATTGATAGATACTTTATACGAGACAACGGATAGAGCAAACAATATTGATAGATACTGTACACGAGACAACGGATAGAGCAAACAATATTGCTAGATACCGTATACGAGACAACGGATAGAGCAAACAATATTGCTTGATACTTTATACGAGACAACGGATAGAGCAAACAATAGTGCTAGATACTTTATACGAGACAACGGATAGAGCAAACAATATTGCTAGATACTTTATACGAGACAACGGATAGAGCAAACAATATTGATAGATATTGTAAACGAGACAACGGATAGAGCAAACAATATTGCTAGATACTTTATACCAGACAACGGATAGAGCAAACAATATTGCTAGATACCGTATACGAGACAACGGATAGAGCAAACAATATTGATAGATACTTTATACGAGACAACGGATAGAGCAAACAATATTGATAGATACTGTACACGAGACAACGGATAGAGCAAACAATATTGCTAGATACCGTATACGAGACAACGGATAGAGCAAACAATATTGCTTGATACTTTATACGAGACAACGGATAGAGCAAACAATAGTGCTAGATACTTTATACGAGACAACGGATAGAGCTAACAATATTGCTAGATACTTTATACGAGACAACGGATAGAGCAAACAATATTGCTAGATACTTTATACGAGACAACGGATAGAGCAAACAATATAACTAGATACCGTATACGAGACAACGGATAGAGCTAACAATATTGCTAGATACTTTATACGAGACAACGGATAGAGCAAACAATATTGCTAGATACTTTATACGAGACAACGGATAGAGCAAACAATATTGCTAGATACTTTATACGAGACAACGGATAGAGCAAACAATATTGCTAGATACTTTATACGAGACAACGGATAGAGCAAACAATATTGCTAGATACCGTATACGAGACAACGGATAGAGCAAACAATATGGATAGATACTTTATACGAGACAACGGATAGAGCAAACAATATTGATAGATATTGTATACGAGACAACGGATAGAGCAAACAATATTGATAGATACTGTATGCGAGACAACGGATAGAGCAAACAATATTGATAGATACTTTATACGAGACAACGGATAGAGCAACAATATTGATAGATATTGTGTACGAGACAACGGATAGAGCAAACAATATTGATAGATAATGTATACGAGACAACGGATAGAGCGAACAATATTGCTAGATACTTTATACGAGACAACGGATAGAGCAAACAATATTGATAGATACCGTATACGAGACAACGGATAGAGCAAACAATATTGATAGATATTGTATACGAGACAACCGATAGAGCAAACAATATTGCTAGATATTGTATACGAGACAACGGATAGAGCAAACAATATTGCTAGATACTTTATACGAGACAACGGATAGAGCAAACAATATTGATAGATACTTTATACGAGACAACGGATAGAGCAAACAATATTGATAGATATTGTATACGAGACAACGGATAGAGCAAACAATATTGCTAGATACCGTATACGAGACAACGGATAGAGCAAACAATATTGATAGATATTGTAAACGAGACAACGGATAGAGCAAACAATATTGCTAGATACTTTATACCAGACAACGGATAGAGCAAACAATATTGCTAGATACCGTATACGAGACAACGGATAGAGCAAACAATATTGATAGATACTTTATACGAGACAACGGATAGAGCAAACAATATTGATAGATACTGTACACGAGACAACGGATAGAGCAAACAATATTGCTAGATACCGTATACGAGACAACGGATAGAGCAAACAATATTGCTTGATACTTTATACGAGACAACGGATAGAGCAAACAATAGTGCTAGATACTTTATACGAGACAACGGATAGAGCAAACAATATTGCTAGATACTTTATACGAGACAACGGATAGAGCAAACAATATTGCTAGATACTTTATACGAGACAACGGATAGAGCAAACATTATAACTAGATACCGTATACGAGACAACGGATAGAGCTAACAATATTGCTAGATACTTTATACGAGACAACGGATAGAGCAAACAATATTGCTAGATACTTTATACGAGACAACGGATAGAGCAAACAATATTGCTAGATACTTTATACGAGACAACGGATAGAGCAAACAATATTGCTAGATACTTTATACGAGACAACGGATAAAGCAAACAAAATTGATAGATACTGTACACGAGACAACGGATAGAGCAAACAATATTGCTAGATACCGTATACGAGACAACGGATAGAGCAAACAATATTGCTAGATACTTTATAAGAGACAACGGATAGAGCAAACAATATTGATAGATACTGTACACGAGACAACGGATAAAGCAAACAATATTGCTAGATACCGTATACGAGACAACGGATAGAGCAAACAAAATTGCTAGATACTTTATACAAGAAAACGGATAGAGCAAACAATATAGCTAGATACTGTACACGAGACAACGGATAGAGCAAACAATATTGCTAGATACCGTATACGAGACAACGGATAGAGCAAACAGTATTGCTATATACTGTACACGAGACAACGGATAAAGCAAACAATATTGCTAGATACTGTATACGAGACAACGGATAGAGCAAACAATATTGCTAGATACCGTATACGAGACAACGGATAGAGCAAACAATATTGCTAGATACTTTATACGAGACAACGGATAAAGCAAACCATATTGCTAGATACTTTATACGAGACAACGGATAGAGCAAACAATATTGCTAGATACTTTATACGAGACAACGGATAGAGCAAACAATATTGCTAGATACTTTATACGAGACAACGGATAGAGCAAACAATATTGCTAGATACCGTATACGAGACAACGGATAGAGCAAACAATATGGATAGATACTTTATACGAGACAACGGATAGAGCAAACAATATTGATAGATATTGTATACGAGACAACGGATAGAGCAAACAATATTGATAGATACTGTATGCGAGACAACGGATAGAGCAAACAGTATTGATAGATACTTTATACAAGACAACGGATAGAGCAACAATATTGATAGATATTGTATACGAGACAACGGATAGAGCAAACAATATTGATAGATATTGTATACGAGACAACGGATAGAGCGAACAATATTGCTAGATACTTTATACGAGACAACGGATAGAGCAAACAATATTGATAGATACCGTATACGAGACAACGGATAGAGCAAACAATATTGATAGATATTGTATAAAAGACAACGGATAGAGCAAACAATATTGATAGATATTGTATACGAGACAACGGATAGAGCAAACAATATTGCTAGATACTTTATACGAGACAACGGATAGAGCAAACAATATTGATAGATACTTTATACGAGACAACGGATAGAGCAAACAATATTGATAGATATTGTATACGAGACAACGGATAGAGCAAACAATATTGCTAGATACCGTATACGAGACAACGGATAGAGCAAACAATATTGATAGATATTGTATACGAGACAACGGATAGAGCAAACAATATTGCTAGATACTTTATACCAGACAACGGATAGAGCAAACAATATTGATAGATACGGTATACGAGACAACGGATAGAGCAAACAATATTGATAGATACTTTATACGAGACAACGGATAGAACAAACAATATTGATAGATACTGTACACGAGACAACGGATAGAGCAAACAATATTGTTAGATACCGTATACGAGACAACGGATAGAGCAAACAATATTGCTTGATACTTTATACGAGACAACGGATAGAGCAAACAATATTGCTAGATACTTTATACGAGACAACGGATAGAGCAAACAATATTGCTAGATACTTTATACGAGACAACGGATAGAGCAAACAATATTGCTAGATACTTTATACGAGACAACGGATAGAGCAAACAATATAGCTAGATACCGTATACGAGACAACGGATAGAGCTAACAATATTGCTAGATACTTTATACGAGACAACGGATAGAGCAAACAATATTGCTAGATACTTTATACGAGACAACGGATAGAGCAAACAATATTGCTAGATACTTTATACGAGACAACGGATAGAGCAAACAATATTGATAGATACTTTATACGAGACAACGGATAAAGCAAACAAAATTGATAGCTACTGTACACGAGACAACGGATAGAGCAAACAATATTGCTAGATACCGTATACGAGACAACGGATAGAGCAAACAATATTGCTAGATACGTTATACGAGACAACGGATAGAGCAAACAATATTGCTAGATACTTTATACGAGACAACGGATAGAGCAAACAATATTGATAGATACTGTACACGAGACAACGGATAGAGCAAACAATATTGCTAGATACCGTATACGAGACAACGGATAGAGGAAACAAAATTGCTAGATACTTTATACAAGACAACGGATAGAGCAAACAATATAGCTAGATACTGTACACGAGACAACGGATAGATCAAACAATATTGCTAGATACCGTATACGAGACAACGGATAGAGCAAACAGTATTGCTAGATACTGTACACGAGACAACGGATAGAGCAAACAATATTGCTAGATACTTTATACGAGACAACGGATAGAGCAAACAATATTGCTAGATACTTTATACGAGACAACGGATAAAGCAAACAAAATTGATAGATACTGTACACGAGACAACGGATAAAGCAAACAATATTGCTAGATACTGTATACGAGACAACGGATAGAGCAAACAATATTGCTAGATACCGTATACGAGACAACGGATAGAGCAAACAATATTGCTAGATACTTTATACGAGACAACGGATAAAGCAAACCATATTGCTAGATACTTTATACGAGACAACGGATAGAGCAAACAATATTGCTAGATACTTTATACGAGACAACGGATAGAGCAAACAATATTGATAGATACTTTATACGAGACAACGGATAAAGCAAACAAAATTGATAGCTACTGTACACGAGACAACGGATAGAGCAAACAATATTGCTAGATACCGTATACGAAACAACGGATAGAGCAAACAATATTGCTAGATACGTTATACGAGACAACGGATAGAGCAAACAATATTGCTAGATACTTTATACGAGACAACGGATAGAGCAAACAATATTGATAGATACTGTACACGAGACAACGGATAGAGCAAACAATATTGCTAGATACCGTATACGAGACAACGGATAGAGGAAACAAAATTGCTAGATACTTTATACAAGACAACGGATAGAGCAAACAATATAGCTAGATACTGTACACGAGACAACGGATAGAGCAAACAATATTGCTAGATACCGTATACGAGACAACGGATAGAGCAAACAGTATTGCTAGATACTGTACACGAGACAACGGATAGAGCAAACAATATTGCTAGATACCGTATACGAGACAACGGATAGAGCAAACAATATTGCTAGATACCGTATAAGAGACAACGGATAGAGCAAACAATATTGCTAGATACTTTATACGAGACAACGGATAAAGCAAACAAAATTGATAGATACTGTACACGAGACAACGGATAGAGCAAACAATATTGCTAGATACCGTATACGAGACAACGGATAGAGCAAACAATATTTGCTACATACTTTATACGAGACAACGGATAGAGCAAACAATATTGCTAGATACTTTATACGAGACAACGGATAGAGCAAACAATATTGCTAGATACTTTATACGAGACAACGGATAGAGCAAACAATATTGATAGATACTTTATACGAGACAACGGATAGAGCAAACAATATTGATAGATACTTTATACTAGACAACGGATATAGCAAACAAGATTGCTAGATACTTTTTACGAGACAACGGATAGAGCAAACAATATTGCTAGATACTGTATACGAGACAACGGATAGAGCAAACAATATTGCTAGATACCGTATACGAGACAACGGATAGAGAAACAATATTGCTAGATACTTTATACGAGACAACGGATAGAGCAAACAATATTGCTAGATATTGTATACGAGACAACGGATAGAGCAAACAATATTGCTAGATACTTTATACGAGACAACGGATAGAGCAAACAATATTGCTAGATACTTTATACGAGACAACGGATAGAGCAAACAATATTGCTAGATACCGTATACGAGACAACGGATAGAGCAAACAATATTGATAAATACTGTATACGAGACAACGGATAGAGCAAACAATATTGCTAGATACTTTATACGAGACAAAGGATAGAGCAAACACTATTTCTAGATACTGTATGCGAGACAACGGATAGACCAAACAATATTGATAGATATTGTATACGAGACAACGGATAGAGCAAACAATATTGCTAGATACTTTATACGAGACAATGGATAGAGCAAACACTATTGCTAGATACTGTATGCGAGACAACGGATAGAGCAAACAATATTGCTAGATACTGTATGCGAGACAACGGATAGAGCAAACAATATTGCTAGATACCGTATACGAGACAACGGATAGAGCAAACAATATTGATAGATACTGTATGCGAGACAACGGATAGAGCAAACAATATTAATAGATATTGTATACGAGACAACGGATAGAGCAAACAATATTAATAGATACTGTATGCGGAAAGCATTTGAGGTATTGCTAACACAAGTTATAGTACCGTATTTCAATAAAACAAATATTCTTTGAACTTTTTTTAAAAATATAAACGTCATCAGGACACCATTGTATATCATTAACAATCGTATCAAACCATAGTCGACTCCTTTATTTGTGAAACCAAGATTTGGTTAATTTCTATTTTCCCTCTCTTTTCATAAGGAATTTAAATTCTATTTTCCCTCTCTTTTCATAAGAAAGTTCATTTCTATTTTCCCTCACTTTTATTAAGGAAGTTCATTTTCATTTTCCTCTCTTTTATTACGGAAGTTCATTTCCATTTCCTCTCTTTTATTAAGGAAGTTAATTTCCATTTTCCTCTCTTTTATTAAGGAACTTCATTTCCATTTTCCTCACTTTTATTAAGGAACTTCATTTCCATTTTCCTCTCTTTTATTAAGGAAGTTCATTTCTATTTTCCCTCTCTTTTATTACGGAAGTTCATTTCCATTTTCCTCTCTTTTATTAAGGAACTTAATTTCCATTTTCCTCTCTTTTATTAAGGAACTTAATTTCCATTTTCCTCTCTTTTATTAAGGAAGTTCATTTTCATTTTCCTCTCTTTTATTAAGGAACTTAATTTCCATTTTCCTCTCTTTTATTAAGGAAGTTAATTTCTATTTTCCTCTCTTTTATTAAGGAAGTTAATTTCCATTTGCGTGTGGTCAACATGACGCACTGTCATTTAAACACGAATGTGGGGTTTCAGATTTAGAACTTTTGAAAAAAAGGGCTGACTATCAGTAGAGTCATATAGGTACCTCAAGAAGAAAAGAAGAAGAAGAAGAAGAAGAAGAAGAAGAAGAAGAAGAAGAAGAAGAAGAAGAAGAATCTGAGTTGGTAACTTACCAAACATAGAACCCCTCTCATGACTACAAATATCTCTCTGACAGAAACAAACGATTCTAACAATCTTTCCACTCGATGCGATTCTAGCGGACTGGCAGGCTTTGACATATAGGACATTAGTTTTTATAGGCTCGATTCTTTTTATAGAATCGAGGATGGTTCTTATGACCCAGAATGCCTTCTCTCGACTTAGAATTTCGAGCTCTAGATAAGGGCCTTACTTTATGGTCAGAATGTTTATATTACCTTTAAAGCTTATGTTGTGGGAACTTAGATGAGCCGTCTCAGAAAGACAGTTATTTTGAGTACCCACCCCATAGGATTAATTGACTAATACAGGAGATATTGTAATTGATATATCGTTACCTGAAATATAATTCAAAGACTAATTTAGATATCCTTACCTTCATGTAGGTATCTATAAATGACAAGCTTTATACCAAACAATGGCTGGAACAGAGGATGCAACGCCCTTTTCAAATTGCTGTAAATAACAAAAACTCTCAATCCTTTGGTTTACTTTTTAACTTTGTAAGAGAAACTTTTCTCGTATTGCTTTTATTCTTAATAGCAAATCATGTACGGGAGAATGTTTTGTTTCTAGGACTTACAAGAGATATAAGAAGCTTTCGATGATTCGATCTAACTACTCTAAATGGACGTACATCCATATGATATAGGAATTTAGGTACGGTCGTTTAGCGTTCAGCAAATAAATTAGTTTTTTGATGTTTGACAAGTGAGAAACGATGTCCCTCTCAATGGGATATATCATTTAATCATATCTAAGATGATTTAAGTCGAGCCAAACGACGTTGAAATCTCTCATAACGATACTGCTATAAGGAAAATATAGCTGGACATTTACTTGATCACTTCAAGCGAAATGAAGGAGAATAGCCTGATGGATTAATTACTACACACCTGAACGACAAATCGTGATATAAGAGCCGGTATATCACTGAAAATGAGATTTATTTCTATTCTAGCACTTTTTTTTTATAATTTAAAGGGATACAACTTAGGGAGGAACAATGTTCTAACATTACGTTGCTTTCCTTCATAAAATCACGCGTATTCTATTTTTACTCCCCAAAGTAATTGTTTTGGAAATATTCACGGATTTTTTCAACTAACAAAACATTTTTAAATCAGTTTGATTAACAGTCTTTGAACATTTTATATTTATCAAATTTGTATATACTCATCATTGGCAATTGTTTACTGTCTCCTGCTAACACAACGTGTTTCACCGGTTAACTGTATACTGAAACATGGCACGCGCGTCTTAACTGTTGCTCATGTGCATGACGTCATTTAAAACAAATCGTCACTGTTATAATTCAACTTTTCAAACGGCATTTGCACAAACGTTGTATGAAAAATACGCGGGAGGGAATTTCAACAGCCAAAAATAGATCCAGAAGTTTAGAGTGATGTACTTTATGATATATCACGATTAAATTCCTCTTTGTTGTATTGGGGTTTTACGCCTCTTGTTAAATCCCCCTTTGTGTATAGAAGAGAAATTGTCAATAGTGTTAGAATTCCTAATTATATTACGACACCAGCTGGAGTGTCCCTTGGTTATACAGCAATAACACCGGTTAAAACATGACGTCATTTAAAATAACGTCACGGTTATAATTCACCTTTCCAAACGGCATTTGCATCAAAATCACGTTTTAATATTGCAACAAATAAAATGTCAAGACCAGCGTAGTAACGCATGCGCACTAAGAAACTTTGTATGAAAAATACGCGGGTTGGAATTTCCATAGCCAAAAATAGTTCCGGAAGTTTAGAGTGCTATAGGCCTACTATATAATTATGGACTTTTCAGCTGTTATACATGATGTGATATGCACCAAAAAAAATCAATAATGATTATTTTGGTACATATCAACATCATGTATAACAGCTAAAAGCCCATAGCTGTTTTATTATATAACCCTCAAAGCGCTGGTGGCGGTTCATTTTCCATTTTAGAGTGCTATACTCAAAGACCTAATAACACATGTGTTATTAGGTCTTTGGCTATACTATACAATTATGGATTTTTCAGCTTTTTTACATGATGTGATATGCACCAAAAAAAAAATCAATAATGATTTTTTGGGTATATATCAACATCATGTGTAACAGCTGAAAAGCCCATAACTGTTTTATTATATAACCCTCAAAGCGCGTTGGTGGCGGTTCATTTTCCATTTTAACAGTTATTTGGAAACACAGGAAATGATCAATGGAAGTCAAACGCTTGATTGCATTTAATCATGATCATCCAAACGAGCTTCGGAAGTTTCCGTGGTCATTCGGAACGTGCCTCGGGAAATTCCGTAGCGTACGGATAAAGGCGAAGGATATTAATAGGCGGCTCATGGGATTCCCCGGTCTTCCCCTATTACTATTTATAAAACTGGTTCCTATCAGAAAAAAACCGGTGCATATCGCAAGATAATTTTTCTAAAAAGTGACTTTTTAGCCAATGAAAAAGCGTCTATTTACAGGTTATAAAATAATATAAGTTATTAACCCTGTATTGTGAAATCACCCTTGGACCGAGTTCTTGGGTTGACGTTGCCGAGCTTATGAGGCCACGTTCGCCAAAGAACGAGGTACAACAATGATTTCACAGTACAGGGTGAATAACCATTTTATTGCATACTTTTATATTGTAAACTATATCTACCTCCCTGACTATATAGAGTTGATAAATCTGCTTCCGAAATCGAAACAAACTGTTTGTTTACATAAGTAGTCATTTTGTTGCAAATGCTGTTTGAAATGTTGAATTATAACGGAGAGACGTTGTTGTTTTAAATGACATCATGGACTAGGGGGTGTAACTATGTTTTGACATGACGTTGTTTTCCTTGATAAAATCATGTGTAGGCTATTCTATCTGTACTCCCCATTGTATTTGTTTTAGAAATATTCGATTTTGTCAACTAACAAAAAAAAAATGAAATCAGTTTCAATAACAGTCTATGAACATTATATTATTATTATACCTTTTTCAAATGTTCATATACTCATCATGGGCAATGTGTTACTGACACAACGTTTTTGACCGGTAAACAGTATGCTGTTATATGGCACGCGCGTCTAAAATGTTGGTCATGCACGTGCATGACGTCATTTAAAACAATTACGTTACCGTTATAACCGCATTCAAAACAAAAGCTCGTGACTTGAAATCATAAAATGTCAAACCCAGCGTTGAAACGCATGCGCACTTAGAAACGTAGTATGAACAATACACGGGTGGGAATTTCAACAGCTAAAAATAATTCCGGAAGTTTAGAGTGATATAATCAGGGACGTAGATAAGAGGGATAGGCAACTCCACCTGTACACCTGTTATCTGGTTAAAATAACACACATAGAAACAAAATTGTCCAAATTTTCACATTTTGTAGCAAATAAAACTTTGAAGTCACATTTGGCACATAAACAAATAATACATATTCTGAAAGCTGAACATTTCAACTAAAGTCAGAGATACAATAAATAACTGGAATTTCTTTGTATTTTGATCAATGACTGTTTTAAAAGACACCAATATTGGGATTTCTGAATTATATTATTTTTTTCCAAAAATTAATAGACTGATATTTTTCATACGGATAACATATTATCAAAACCTGTAATATGTTAAAATAGTTTTATCTACTGCAAAAGAAGAATGTTTAAACTTCCAGAAAATATATTTTTTATTTTCATATCTTGAATAGTTTTTGAGTTTTACTTGCTACAAATGTTGGCACGGGTGATATTTTAGTATATAATTTAGTTACTTATCCCTCTTATCTACGTCCATGATATAATATAGGTTATTGAACCTGTACTGTGAAATCATCGTTGGACCGAGTTTTTGGGTTGATGTTGCCGGCGCGAAAACATGTAGGTACATGCTTAGTTCAAACACAGCGGATACAAATTCCGTATTAAATACGGTACAAAATATGATAATGGTACGTCACAGGTATATAATGTGACGTCATTGAAATATCAATTAACGTCTTTCAAAATGAGGCAGTGAGGAGTGGTTCATGAATTATAGATTGTATTTATGTGAAAATTGTGTTATTACGTAATGTAAAATATAGAAATGTGTATATTTTTCTTTATTCTGTCTTAAAAGTTATACATGTATATAGGCCTATTAAAAGGAAAATCATGTTGCATTAGCGAGACATGGTATTGAATTGTCTACTTAGGGCGTGGTCTAATTGACATCTCTCAAGATCTTCGGTCTTTCGAGATATCAATTTTCCACGCCCCTCGTAGACAATACCAAACCCAGTATCGCTGCTGTAACAAAATATTCCCTACTCAGTTAAAGCATGTTCAAGTAAATAATTTTATCATGCAATGAGCAGATTACGTGACGTATAACACTGGTATGATAAACCTTTTGTTTACATGTCTACTGGTATGATAAACTTTTATCTTTATCAGTCTACTTATTTTTAGAAATGACGTAATCGCTGGAACTACTTTTTCTGAAATATAAATGAGCCGTTCCACCAGATAATTATCGAACCGGATCAGCCTCAGCATGCCGCGCAGGCTAACCCGGTCAGACACGTTTCGCCTCCTGTGGATTTTCTGTTTAAGGCATCATTGCTCAATACCTCTATCCCCCTGAGACGGAATGTGTCGGACCGGATTAGCCTGCGCAGGCTGATCTGGATTGATACATTACGCAGAATCCATAATGTTGTTTTTTATCGTGGAACGGCTCAATTATGTTGATAGTATAACAGTCAAAGCAATGAACAAACATAAAATAACAATCAGAAATAAAGTTATTATTGTTTTAATTACATTTAAACACATTTTACAATGCAAATACAAATCGAAAAGAATATCGTTATATAAATCACACGGGATCTGCATGTTCAGTCTTACTTGATGAACTGTCTTTCTTCGTTGAAAATGTCGCATACATAGACCCATTTATTCTCACGTGATCAGTTCATAGGTAACCTTGTTTAAATACAATCTGAAGCGAGTAATGTCCTATAATGAGAAGCATATCTATGTTTCCACAAGTCATTTTAATGCACTTAAATGACTCCCACGTTAAACGACAAATGTTTAATTTCTATCGTCAGTCTGTGTTTTACCACGAGAAAGGGTTCACGAACATCGATCCTAATCTACCCACGGATTCCTCTTCCATACAGCAGTTCCGACAGAAAATCATTTTACGTTTAGGCGAGATAGCCAGAAAATGTTTCTTCTAGTTAAATAACTTATCATTTACGTACAGCTAGTGTTTACATGATTCTTAAAACTAAAAGTTTCGTAACGTGTCTTCGACATGTCTACCCACAACAGTGATGGTATCCTTTTCCAAAAATGAATGTCTCCAATTTAAACGACGACTAAGCCTGAGCATCACACTTGTCTTGAATATAGTCATCTGTATTTAAACTTTGAGTGTTACTTGAACTTCCTTAGCCTGAACTAACTTTATACATTGACTTTCAGATCCAACACAACTATTCATTTTCAAAACACGGCGGTTGACATACATGTTGACCTATCGTGTGTACTGAAGCGACGGCCAATCCGCAATACTTACACTTCTACTAAGAATATGTTCGAGTTAATATTGGCATTTTAAGGTATTACGTCACACCAGATATACAAATTAAGTAGTAATAATCGAGAAATATGGAGTTTAAGTCGGAACTCTTTAGCTTCCGTATGTCGTGTGTACACAATGTAATTCGGCGCAGATTTATGCACGCGCGTGACGTCATTCTTTTTTAGGTGAGGTCATTCATGAATGGGCTTTTGTAATTGTGTATGTTATTTATTAAAACTAATTAAAATCAATGTAGATTTACCTGAAACCCTTATTTTACATGCAAGATAAATAGAATATTACGTCCCTGACGTAAGATATGAACTTTATCAGACTCGGCTGTGAGAAAGGATAATTGTCTCGCCAAAGGCTCGCCAATTATCAATTCTCCCAACCTCGTCAGATAAAGTTCATATCTTACGTCAGGGACATAATATTCTCTATATATACTTGAAAATATGTGTTTCAAGCAGAGTCATACTAACGTCCTATGCACCTCGTATAATTAAATTACCAATATGAACCGTCTACACTTGAAGGTACAGGTTGGTGTAAAGTATATATTCATATCATCATATTGTAAGGTACAGGTCGATCTAAAGTGTATATTCATATCATCATTTTGTAAGGTACAGGTCGGTGTAAAGTGTATATTCATATTATCATGGTGTAAGGTACATGTTGGTGTAAAGTGTATACATATCATAATGTTGTAAGGTACAGGTTGGTGTAAAGTGTATATTCATATCATCATTTTGTAAGGTACAGGTCGGTGTAAAGTGTATATTCATATCATCATGTTGTAAGGTACAGGTTGGTGTAAAGTGTATATACATACCATCATGTTGTAAGGTACAGGTTGGTGTAAAGTGTATATTCATATCATAATATTGTAAGGTACAGGTTGGTGTAAAGTGTATATTCATATCATCATGTTGTAAGGTACAGGTTGGTGTAAAGTGTGTATACATACCATCATGTTGTAAGGTACAGGTTGGTGTAAAGTGTATATTCATATCATCATGTTGTAAGGTACAGGTTGGTGTAAAGTGTATATTCATATCATCATGGTGTAAGGTACAGGTTGGTGTAAAGTGTATATTCATATCATCATGGTGTAAGGTACAGGTCGATGTAAAGTGTATATTCATAGCATAATGCTGTAACGTACAGGTTGGTGTAAATTGTATATTCATATCATAATGTTGTAAGGTACATGTTAGTGTAAAGTGTATATACATATCATCATGTTGTAAGGTACATGTTGGTGTAAAGTGTATATTCATATCATCATGTTGTAAGGTACATGTTGGTGTAAAGTGTATATTCATATCATCATGTTGTAAGGTACAGGTTGGTGTAAAGTGTATATTCATATCATAATGTTGTAAGGTACAGGTTGGTGTAAAGTGTATATTCATATCATCATTGTGTAAGGTACAGGTCGATGTAAAGTGTATATTCATATCATAATGCTGTAAGGTACAGGTTGGTGTAAAGTGTATACATATCATCATGTTGTAAGGTACAGGTTGGTGTAAAGTGTATACATATCATCATATTGTAAGGTACAGGTTGGTGTAAAGTGTATATTCATATCATCATGTTGTAAGGTACAGGTTGGTGTAAAGTGTATATTCATATCATCATGTTGTAAGGTACAGGTTGGTGTAAAGTGTATACATATCATCATATTGTAAGGTACAGGTTGGTGTAAAGTGTATACATATCATCATGTTGTAAGGTACAGGTTGGTGTAAATTGTATACATATCATAATGTTGTAAGGTACAGGTTGGTGTAAAGTGTATATTCATATCATAATGCTGTAAGGTACAGGTTGGTGTAAATTGTATATTTATATCATCATGGTGTAAGGTACAGGTTGGTGTAACGTGTATATTCATATCATAATGCTGTAAGGTACAGGTTGGTGTAAAGTGTATATACATATCATCATGTTGTAAGGTACAGGTTGGTGTAAAGTGTATATTTATCTCATCATGGTGTAAGGTACATCTTGGTGTAAAGTGTATATTCATATCATCATGGTGTAAGGTACAGGTTGGTGTAAAGTGTATACATATCATAATGTTGTAAGGTACAGGTTGGTGTAAAGTGTATATTTATCTCATCATGTTGTAAGGTACAGGTCGGTCTAAAGTGTATATTCATATCATAATGTTGTAAGGTACAGGTCGGTGTAAAGTGTATATTCATATCATAATGTTGTAAGGTACAGGTCGGTGTAAAGTGTATATTCATATCATAATGCTGTAAGGTACAGGTTGGTGTAAATTGTATATTCATATCATCATGTTGTAAGGTACAGGTTGGTGTAAATTGTATATTCATATCATCATGTTGTAAGGTACAGGTTGGTGTAAATTGTATATTCATATCATCATGTTGTAAGGTACAGGTTGGTGTAAAGTGTATATACATATCATAATGTTGTAAGGTACAGGTTGGTGTAAAGTGTATATTCATAGCATCATGGTGAAAGGTATATGTTGGTGTAAAGTGTATACATATCATAATGCTGTAACGTACAGGTTGGTGTAAAGTGTATATTCATATCATCATGTTGTAAGGTACATGTTAGTGTAAAGTGTATATTCATATCATAATGCTGTAAGGTACAGGTTGGTGTAAAGTGTATATTCATATCATAATGTTGTAAGGTACATGTTGGTGTAAATTGTATATTCATATCATCATGGTGTAAGGTACATCTTGGTGTAAAGTGTATATTCATATCATCATGTTGTAAGGTACAGGTTGGTGTAAAGTGTATATTCATATCATAATGTTGTAAGGTACAGGTCGGTGTAAAGTGAATATTCATATCATTATGTTGTAAGGTACAGGTTGGTGTAACGTGTATATTCATATCATCATGTTGTAAGGTACAGGTTGGTGTAAAGTGTATATTCATATCATAATGTTGTAAGGTACAGGTCGGTGTAAAGTGTATATTCATATCATCATTGTGTAAGGTACAGGCCGATGTAAAGTGTATATTCATATCATAATGCTGTAAGGTACAGGTTGGTGTAAATTGTATATTCATATCATAATGCTGTAAGGTACAGGTTGGTGTAACGTGTATATTCATATCATCATGTTGTAAGGTACATGTTGTTGTAAAGTGTTTATTCATCTCATTATGTTGTAAGGTACAGGTCGGTGTAAAGTGTTATATTCATATCATAATGTTGTAAGGTACAGGTCGGTGTAAAGTGTATATTCATATCATAATGCTGTAAGGTACAGGTTGGTGTAAATTGTATATTCATATCATCATGTTGTAAGGTACAGGTTGGTGTAAAGTTTATATTCATATCATAATGCTGTAAGGTACAGGTTGGTGTAAAGTGTATATTCATATCATAATGTTGTAAGGTACATGTTGGTGTAAATTGTATATTCATATCATCATGGTGTAAGGTACATCTTGGTGTAAAGTGTATATTCATAGCATAATGCTGTAACGTACAGGTTGGTGTAAATTGTATATTCATATCATAATGTTGTAAGGTACATGTTAGTGTAAAGTGTATATACATATCATCATGTTGTAAGGTACATGTTAGTGTAAAGTGTATATTCATATCATCATGTTGTAAGGTACATGTTGGTGTAAAGTGTATACATATCATAATGTTGTAAGGTACAGGTTGGTGTAAAGTGTATACATATCATCATGTTGTAACGTACAGGTTGGTGTAAAGTGTATATTCATATCATCATGTTGTAAGGTACAGGTCGGTGTAAAGTGTATACATACCATCATGTTGTAAGGTACAGGTCGGTGTAAAGTGTATATTCATATCATAATGTTGTAAGGTACAGGTTGGTGTAAAGTGTATATTCATATCATCATGTTGTAAGGTACAGGTCGGTGTAAAGTGTATATTCATATCATCATGTTGTAAGGTACATGTTGGTGTAAAGTGTATACATATCATAATGTTGTAAGGTACAGGTTGGTGTAAAGTGTATACATATCATCATGTTGTAACGTACAGGTTGGTGTAAAGTGTATATTCATATCATCATGTTGTAAGGTACAGGTCGGTGTAAAGTGTATACATACCATCATGTTGTAAGGTACAGGTCGGTGTAAAGTGTATATTCATATCATAATGTTGTAAGGTACAGGTTGGTGTAAAGTGTATATTCATATCATCATGTTGTAAGGTACAGGTTGGTGTAAAGTGTATATTTATCTCATCATGTTGTAAGGTACAGGTCGGTCTAAAGTGTATATTCATATCATAATGTTGTAAGGTACAGGTCGGTGTAAAGTGTATATTCATATCATAATGCTGTAAGGTACAGGTTGGTGTAAATTGTATATTCATATCATCATGTTGTAAGGTACAGGTTGGTGTAAAGTGTATATTCATATCATAATGCTGTAAGGTACAGGTTGGTGTAAAGTGTATATTCATATCATAATGTTGTAAGGTACATGTTGGTGTAAATTGTATATTCATATCATCATGGTGTAAGGTACATCTTGGTGTAAAGTGTATATTCATATCATCATGTTGTAAGGTACAGGTTGGTGTAAAGTGTATATTCATATCATAATGTTGTAAGGTACAGGTCGGTGTAAAGTGAATATTCATATCATTATGTTGTAAGGTACAGGTTGGTGTAACGTGTATATTCATATCATCATGTTGTAAGGTACAGGTTGGTGTAAAGTGTATATTCATATCATAATGTTGTAAGGTACAGGTCGGTGTAAAGTGTATATTCATATCATCATTGTGTAAGGTACAGGCCGATGTAAAGTGTATATTCATATCATAATGCTGTAAGGTACAGGTTGGTGTAAATTGTATATTCATATCATAATGCTGTAAGGTACAGGTTGGTGTAACGTGTATATTCATATCATCATGTTGTAAGGTACATGTTGGTGTAAAGTGTTTATTCATCTCATTATGTTGTAAGGTACAGGTCGGTGTAAAGTGTATATTCATATCATAATGTTGTAAGGTACAGGTCGGTGTAAAGTGTATATTCATATCATAATGCTGTAAGGTACAGGTTGGTGTAAATTGTATATTCATATCATCATGTTGTAAGGTACAGGTTGGTGTAAAGTGTATATTCATATCATAATGCTGTAAGGTACAGGTTGGTGTAAAGTGTATATTCATATCATAATGTTGTAAGGTACATGTTGGTGTAAATTGTATATTCATATCATCATGGTGTAAGGTACATCTTGGTGTAAAGTGTATATTCATCTCATCATGTTGTAAGGTACAGATTGGTGTAAAGTGTATATTCATATCATCATGTTGTAATGCTCAGATCGGTGTAAAGTGTATATTCATATCATCATTGACGATAACTTCAAACAAGTTTATGCAAGTTATATTTGAACATTGTAGATCTGAGTTGGACTGCCCGGCTGTTCCCTGGAAAATCCCCGGAGTATTCGGACAACTTTCCAATGATACTCTCAATGGAAATCTCAAAAGAGTGATGGGATGATCTGATACTTTCAATGAAAAACCCAGAATGGTTCCGTTGACACCCCCGGAGCGGTCCGTGTACACATAGGAACGGTTCTGTGGACACCCTGGAGTATTCGGACAATTTCTATTGTTCATTTCCCCTGATAAAACGCTGTCGCATATACAGTAAATTAATACAATTGATTTTCGTAAACACTACAGCAGACCAATACCACTTTATATTTGAAATCAATACATAAATAACAAGACGAATGTTTGACGCAAAGCATCAAAAAGAAGCCGCAATATTTCGTTTCACATGAAGAAATAAATCCACAAACATTATTATTTAATATGTAGTTAGTAATGCAGATGTCGGTATTTGAATATTTAAGTATTATGTAGGATATTTGACCTGACAGTGTCTGTGTTAACTGAATGAGATGATTTAGAGTTCAACTGATCATGAACAGTGACATATAAGACTAAAGCTAAAGATAAATGGACAAGAGGTTATGATAAATTTCAATTTGTACCAAAGACAATCAATTATTTGTATTTTACACAAACCCTGTTATGATAATATTTTCTCAAAAATGCATAGACACTGAAAATCTGTTTTTGTTTTGTATCGGTAAGTCATGATAAGGGTTTAACCACTTCCCACATAAAACAGATCTGCATCAGACGAATTTGAAATTATCAAGTACAAAATATAAAACATCTATAAAATGATAATAAGAGAACTGAAAATTGTTCAAAATTATTGTGGTAAATGCAAATCATGACTGCTCATTATAAGCAATTTCTCCTTTTGCCACAATGATTTCAATGATGTTTAACCTAACAGACTTTAAATTCATCAAGTACAAAACATAGATAATCTCTATAAATGATAGTAAGATAATTGAAAAGCGTTGAACTTTTTGTAGCAAATGGAGCAATTGCTCATTATGAGCAATTTCACATTTCGCCACAATGATTTTTAAAGTCGTCTGTTGTAGAGAAATGGTATATACTCGTATGTGGGAAATGGTTAAAACCGTAAATGGAGAAAGTTAAGCTCATTATGAGCAATTTCACCTTTTGAGACAATGATTTCAAAAGTGTTTTGTTGCAGAGGCTCATAAACGGTATATACTCGAATGTGCGAAATGGTTAACACCGTAAATGTAGAAAATTGATCTTATTATGAGCAGTTTCACCTTTTGCCACAATGATTTCAAAAGTCGTCTGTTGCAGAGGCACAGTAAAGTTATATATACTCGTATGTCGGAAAGGGTTAAAACCGTTAATGGAGAAAATTAAGCTCATTATGAACAATTTGACGTTTTGCCACAATGCTTTCAAAAGTCGTCTGTTGCAGAGGCTCAGTAGGGTATATTTGTGGGAAAGGGTTAAAACCGTAAATGGAGAAAATTAAGGCAATACATATTTGCTCATAACCTGATTCAGTGTTAATTTAAATTGTTATTGGAGAGAGTTTCCTGTGGAGATATTATGACCCAAACATTGAATGTGTATAAACATATTAGAGGCAAAGGTGTTAGAAATTTACAACACGAGTATACGGCAAAAACACCACTTTCTTATATTGTTTTATCAAAATGTCAAACGAGCAAACGTCCTTTTTTCGTTCCTGGTTCAAGAAACGCGAATGAAGCAGATAACCATAGATACCATAGACTAGATACAGTATGAATTTCGCTTAACTAAAAATGTACATACATTAAATTAATATGCCGGCCTTTGTTGGTTTTTTTATGCCCCCGGAATCACCGATTCGGTGGGCATCTAGTTTTTGGCCTGTCTGCACGTCTGCACGTCTGCACGTCTGCACGTCTGTCTGCACGTCTGTCTGTCTGTCTGCACAAAAAAAACCTTTAACCTTGACCACTACTTTTGAACCATAACAGGTACGGCTACCATATTTCACATGTGTATTTCTTGTGACATGACCTTTCTGTCAGTACCAACATTTTTGACCTTGCGACCTTGACCTTTGACCTAGATGTTGCCATTCTCGAAAAAAAAAATAACCTTGGCCATTACTTTTGAACCACAACAGGTACGGCTACCATATTTCACATGTGTATTCCCTGTGACATGACATTTCTGTCAGTACCAACATTTGTTACCTTGCGACCTTGACCTTTGACCTAGATGTTGCCATTCTCGAAAAAAACTTTAACCTTGGCCATTACTTTTGAACCATAACAGGTACGGCTACCATATTTCACATGTGTATTTCTTGTGACATGACCTTTCTGTCAGTACCAACATTTTTGACGTTGCGACCTTGACCTTTGACCTAGATGTTGCCATTCTCGAAAAAAAACTTTAACCTTGGCCATTACTTTTGAACCATAACAGGTACGGCTATCATATTTCACATGTGTATTCCTTGTGACTTGACCTTTCTGTCAGTACCAACATTTTTGACCTTGCGACCTTGACCTTTGACCTAGATGTTGCCATTCTCGAAAAAGACTTTAACCTTGGCCATTACTTTTGAACCATAACAGGTACGGCTACCATATTTCACATGTGTATTCCTTGTGACATGACCTTTTTGTCAGTACCAACATTTTTGATCTTGCGACCTTGACCTTTGACCTAGATGTTGCCATTCTCGAAAAAAACTTTAACCATGGCCATTACATTTGAACCATAACAGGTACGGCTACCATATTTCACATGTGTATTCCTTGTGACATGACCTTTCTGTCAGTACCAACAATTTTGACGTTGCGACCTTGACCTTTGACCTAGATGTTGCCATTCTCGAAAACAACTTTAACCTTCACCACTACTTTTGAACCATAACAGATACGGCTACCATATTTCACATGTGTATACCTTGTGACATGACCTTTCTCTCAGAACCAAAATTGTTCACCTTTCGACCTTGTCCTTTGACCTAGATGTTGCCATTCTCGAAAAAAACACTTTAACCTTGACCACTACTTTTGAACCATAACAGGTACGGCTACCATATTTCACATGTGTATTCCTTGTGACATGACCTTTCTGTCAGTATCAACATTTTTGACCTGGCGACCTTGACCTTTGACCTAGATGTTGCCATTCGGGGGCATCAGTGTTTCACAAACACATCTTGTTTAAATTTGTAAAACTCATACATGTATATAGAGTGTAAAAGGGATGTTTTAAAAGTCATTTACCTTAAATTAATATACTTAGTAAGGACAAAGAGAAATCCCGATATATGATCACACTGGAAGGTCTAAAAATCTTCTTGTGCTTCCAATGAAGCAAACTTCTTACGGATTTGATAGTAGGAGCAGGTAACTCAAGACTACATGAACACATTCCTATAACTCATTGAACATACTTACTGATTTTAGCGTAATAAAAGTCGTTGTTTGGAATTTAGAAATGTATCTCACCGGACGTTAACGTTGTAACAGTAGCAGTAGCTGATGTTAACGTTGTAACAGTAGCAGTACCTGATGTTAACGTTGTAACATAATTAGTACCTGATGTTAACGTTGTAATAGTAGCAGTACCTGATGTTAACGTTGTAACAGTAGCAATAGCTGATGTTAACGTTGTAACAGTAGCAGTACCTGATGTTAACGTTGTAACAGTAGCAGTACCTGATGTTAACGGTGTAACAGTAGCAGTACATGATGTTAACGTTGTAACAGAAGCAGTACCTGATGTTAACGTTGTAACAGTAGCAGTACCTGATGTTAACGGTGTAACAGTAGCAGTACCTGATGTTAACGTTGTAACAGAAGCAGTACCTCGTGTTAACGTTGTAACAGTGGCAGTACCTCATGTTAACGTTGTACCAGTAGCAGTACCTGATGTTAAAGTTGTAACAGTAGCAGAACCTGATGTTAACGTTGTATCAGTACCTGATTTTAACGTTGTAACAGTAGCAATACCCGATGTTAACGTTGTAACAGTGGCAGTACCCGATGTTAACGTTATAACAGTACCTGATGTTAACGTTGTAACAGTAGCAGTACCTGATGTCAACGGTGTAACAGTAGCAGTACCTGATGTTAACGGTGTAACAGTAGCAGTACCTGATGTTAACGGTGTAACAGAAGCAGTACCTGATGTTAACGGTGTAACAGTAGCAGTACCTGATGTTAACGGTGTAACAGAAGCAGTACCTGATGTTAACGTTGTAACAGTAGCAGTACTTGATGTTAACGTTGTAACAGTAGCAGTACCTGATGTTAACGTTGTTACAGAATCAGTACCTGATGTTAACGTTGTAACAGTAGGAGTATCTGATGTTAACGTTGTAACAGAAGCAGTACCTGATGTTAACGTTGTAACATAATTAGTACCTGATGTTAACGTTGTAACAGAAGCAGTACCTGATGTTAACGTTATAACAGAATTAGTACCTGATGTTAACGTTGTAACAGAATATAACTTTAGTGAAAAGAGACAGCTTATTGTTTTCTGTCAAATATCCGCCAGTACCTTCAGAGGTTACATTTTCGGGGTTATTTTAAAGACTTCATCTGTATTCGTCACTTTTTCCTTTCCTGCAAATCCTTTCATTTTGCAGGATCCTTAACTAGTCTATCGTTCGGGTGTTTAATAAGAGACCAATAAACATTCTGGAACGAGGTTGGGTTTTAGGGTCTTTTTTTCCTTTCTTTTCTAAATTACATTTACTTATTTTAGGCGGACGGGGAAAAGGGTTTGCGCTTATATTTCTCATAATAAAAGCATAACGATATGAATATGCGACAATCTGAAGCATCATATGAAGGAACTATTTTCGTGCGTAAAGATATTATGTAATGTTGTTAACACAACACTTCCGTAATATTCCTACGTCACGTTTTATCCGAAAATGTTGTACTAACGTGTTACTTTACGTGTTCTTTATGTTGTAACTCTTTTCTTTATACGGACGTTATTAACTGAGGCATTTTAAGTGCGGACAAATGTTGTATCAATTACTCGACTCTAACCGTGTCATCATTCTCGGCTTAAATGTTATATTACATCTATATTGATAATGCAACAACATATTCAATATTTGAAACGTCTTAATTATATTATTTCCATAGGTATACTAAGAACCACTAGAACACATATGAAGATCTCGTAAGGTTAACCCTATCCCATTTGAAGACGTATTTGACGTATATGCATCAGACGACTTGTGAAAACTATGGCAAAAGAAGAAATTACTCATTTGTAACTTTATTCAATAATTTGAATATTATTTACAGAAATGTTCAAAAGTTTATCCTAGGTGCTTCCAAAGTCTTCTTCTGCAGATATATTGTATGAATGAAAGGGTTGTCGTGTCTTCAGCCTTTCCGATCACTTGATACGACAATAGAAGATGTATTGTATGAAGGAAAGGGTTGGCGCGACTTCAGTCTTTCCGTTCACTTGATACGACAATATTAGATGTAATGTATGAAGGAAAGGGTTGTCGTGTCTTCAGTCTTTCCGTTCACTTATTACGACAATATTAGATGTATTGTATGAAGGAAAGGGTTGGCGCGACTTCAGTCTTTCCGTTCACTTGATACGACCATGTTAGTCCGTTTGGGAATATTCACCAGTAACCACACGGAACATCGCAAGTACATCTTGGATGCAGAATTAAAAACATTGTGTTAGAAGAAACAAATAATCGTTATTACCATTTTTCTAATTTCCCACATTTGGTTTTTGATATTTTATTCTTGTAGAAGTCGTCTACTGCTTCGAAAACGTCTGTATCAGGGCTAAGGGCTACCAAAACAGACAAACAAACAAACAAGAACGTGGGCCAATCACAGGGCGAGTGAAAATGAAGACGCAATTTATTATTTGGTTAAAAGTTCCACTTTGCTTGTTGACTCTGAAGAGTGCTGGACGCAATTAAACGGATGAAGTGTGATACATAAAAGGTAACATAGCTTGTTTTATAAGATACCATAATAACGAATGAGAAAAAGGCACACGATGGTTTTCGTGAACAATATTCTCGTAATTTCGGATGAGAGAGAACATCAGCACAGCCTAATCAAGATTTACACTGTTCATAAATTACTCATATAGGCTTGGCAGAAGATTCTTTCAACTATTGTAGATTCTGATAAGTCTGAGCTGGTGGACGAGATGATATGAGCGCAGGCTTATCCGGGTCGACACATTCCGCCTCAGGAGGATAGAGGTATAGAGTAGTAATTGCTGAAACAGAAAATCCACAAGAGGCGAAAAGTGTATGTCCGGGTTAGCCTGCGCGGCATGCTTAGGTTGAACCGGGTCGATATTGTATAGAGACCACAATGTTGGTTTTCTCGTAGGACGGCTCATATATAGCTACACTGCCAATGTATATATTTACTCGTGGGACGGCTCATATGTAGTTACACTGCCAATGTGTATATTTACTCGTGGGACGGCTCATATGTAGTTACACTGCCAATGTATATATTTACTCGTGGGACGGCTCATATGTAGTTACACTGCCAACGTGTATATTTACTCGTGGGACGGATTATAAATAGCTACACTGCCAACGGGTATATTTACTCGTGGGACGGCTCATATGTAGTTACACTGCCAACGTGTATATTTACTCGTGAGACGGCTCATATATAGCTACACTGCCAACGTGTATATTTACTCGTGGGACGACTCATATGTAGTTACACTGCAAACGTGTATATTTACTCGTAGGACGGCTCATATATAGCTACACTGCCAATGTATATATTTACTCGTGGGACGACTCATATGTAGTTACACTGCCAACGTGTATATTTACACGTGGGACGGCTCATATGTAGTTACACTGCAAACGTGTATATTTACTCGTGGGACGACTCATATGTAGTTACACTGCCAACGTGTATATTTACACGTGGGACGGCTCATATGTAGCTACACTGCCAACGTGTATATTTACTCGTGGGACGACTCATATGTAGTTACACTGCAAACGTGTATATTTACTCGTGGGACGACTCATATGTAGCTACACTGCCAATGTATATATTTACTCGTGGGACGACTCATATGTAGTTACACTGCCAACGTGTATATTTACACGTGGGACGGCTCATATGTAGCTACACTGTCAATGTATATATTTACTCGTGGGACGGCTCATATGTAGTTACACTGCCAACGTGTATATTTACTCGTATGACGGCTCATATATAGCTACACTGCCAATGTGTATATTTACTCGTGGGACGGTTCATATGTAGCTACACTGCCAATGTGTATATTTACTCGTGGGACGGCTCATATGTAGTTACACTGCCAACGTGTATATTTACTCGTGGGACGACTCATATGTAGCTACACTGCCAATGTATATATTTACTCGTATGACGGCTCATATATAGCTACACTGCCAACGTGTATATTTACTCGTATGACGGCTCATATATAGTTACACTGCCAACGTGTATATTTACTCATGGGACGGTTCATATGTAGTTACACTGCCAATGTATATATTTACTCGTAGGACGGCTCATATGTAGTTACACTGCCAACGTGTATATTTACTCATGGGACGGTTCATATGTAGTTACACTGCCAATGTATATATTTACTCGTGGGACGGCTCATATGTAGCTACACTGCCAATGTGTATATTTACTCGTGGGACGACTCATATGTAGTTACACTGCCAATGTATATATTTACTCGTGGGACGGCTCATATATAGTTACACTGCCAACGTGTATATTTACTCATGGGACGGTTCATATGTAGTTACACTGCCAACGGGTATATTTACTCGTATGACGGCTCATATATAGCTACACTGCCAATGTGTATATTTACTCGTATGACGGCTCATATATAGCTACACTGCCAACGTGTATATTTACTCGTATGACGGCTCATATATAGCTACACTGCCAACGTGTATATTTACTCATGGGACGGCTCATATATAGTTACACTGCCAACGGGTATATTTACTCGTATGACGGCTCATATGTAGCTACACTGCCAATGTGTATATTTACTCGTATGACGGCTCATATGTAGTTACACTGCCAACGTGTATATTTACTCGTGGGACGACTCATATGTAGCTACACTGCCAATGTATATATTTACTCGTATGACGGCTCATATGTAGTTACACTGCCAACGTGTATATTTACTCGTGGGACGACTCATATATAGCTACACTGCCAATGTATATATTTACTCGTGGGACGGCTCATATATAGCTACAATGCCAACGGGTATATTTACTCGTATGACGGCTCATATATAGCTACACTGCCAACGGGTATATTTACTCGTGGGACGGCTCATATGTAGTTACACTGCCAACGGGTATATTTACTCGTATGACGGCTCATATATAGCTACACTGCCAACGGGTATATTTACTCGTGGGACGGCTCATATGTAGTTACACTGCCAACGTGTATATTTACTCGTGGGACGGCTCATATGTAGCTACACTGCCAACGTGTATATTTACTCGTATGACGGCTCATATGTAGTTACACTGCCAATGTGTATATTTACTCGTGGGACGGCTCATATATAGTTACACTGCCAACATGTATATTTACTCGTATGACGGCTCATATATAGTTACATTGCCAACGTGTATATTTACTCGTATGACGGCTCATATATAGTTACATTGCCAATGTGTATATTTACTCGTATGACGGCTCATATATAGCTACACTGCCAACGTGTATATTTACTCGTATGACGGCTCATATATAGTTACACTGCCAACGTGTATATTTACTCATGGGACGGTTCATATGTAGTTACACGGCCAACGGGTATATTTACTCGTATGACGGCTCATATGTAGCTACACTGCCAATGTGTATATTTACTCGTATGACGGCTCATATATAGTTACACTGCCAACGTGTATATTTACTCATGGGACGGTTCATATGTAGTTACACTGCCAACGGGTATATTTACTCGTATGACGGCTCATATGTAGCTACACTGCCAATGTGTATATTTACTCGTATGACGGCTCATATATAGCAACACTGCCAACGTGTATATTTACTCGTATGACGGCTCATATATAGCTACACTGCCAACGGGTATATTTACTCGTGGGACGGCTCATATGTAGTTACACTGCCAACGGGTATATTTACTCGTATGACGGCTCATATATAGCTACACTGCCAACGGGTATATTTACTCGTGGGACGGCTCATATGTAGTTACACTGCCAACGTGTATATTTACTCGTGGGACGGCTCATATGTAGCTACACTGCCAACGTGTATATTTACTCGTAGGACGGCTCATATGTAGTTACACTGCCAACGTGTATATTTACTCGTGGGACGACTCATATGTAGCTACACTGCCAATGTGTATATTTACTCGTATGACGGCTCATATGTAGTTACACTGCCAACGTGTATATTTACTCGTATGACGGCTCATATGTAGTTACACTGCCAACGTGTATATTTACTCGTAGGACGGCTCATATATAGCTACACTGCCAACGTGTATATTTACTCGTATGACGGCTCATATGTAGTTACACTGCCAATGTGTATATTTACTCGTGGGACGGCTCATATATAGTTACACTGCCAACGTGTATATTTACTCGTATGACGGCTCATATATAGTTACATTGCCAACGTGTATATTTACTCGTATGACGGCTCATATATAGTTACATTGCCAATGTGTATATTTACTCGTATGACGGCTCATATATAGCTACACTGCCAACGTGTATATTTACACGTATGACGGCTCATATATAGTTACATTGCCAATGTGTATATTTACTCGTATGACGGCTCATATATAGCTACACTGCCAACGTGTATATTTACTCGTGGGACGGCTCATATGTAGTTACACTGCCAACGTGTATATTTACTCGTAGGCCGGCTCATATATAGCTACACTGCCAATGTGTATATTTACTCGTATGACGGCTCATATATAGCTACACTGCCAACGTGTATATTTACTCGTATGACGGCTCATATATAGCTACACTGCCAACGGGTATATTTACTCGTGGGACGGCTCATATGTAGTTACACTGCCAACGTGTATATTTACTCGTGGGACGGCTCATATGTAGCTACACTGCCAACGTGTATATTTACTCGTGGGACGACTCATATGTAGCTACACTGCCAACGGGTATATTTACTCATGGGACGGTTCATATGTAGTTACACTGCCAATGTATATATTTACTCGTGGGACGGCTCATATATAGCTACACTGCCAACGGGTATATTTACTCATGGGACGGTTCATATGTAGTTACACTGCCAATGTATATATTTACTCGTGGGACGGCTCATATATAGCTACACTGCCAATGTATATATTTACTCGTGGGACGGCTCATATGTAGCTACACTGCCAATGTATATATTTACTCGTGGGACGGCTCATATGTAGTTACACTGCCAACGTGTATATTTACTCGTGGGACGACTCATATGTAGCTACACTGCCAACGGGTATATTTACTCGTGGGACGGCTCATATGTAGTTACACTGCCAACGTGTATATTTACTCGTGGGACGGCTCATATATAGCTACACTGCCAATGTATATATTTACTCGTGGGACGGCTCATATGTAGCTACACTGCCAACGGGTATATTTACTCGTAGGACGGCTCATATGTAGCTACACTGCCAATGTGTATATTTACTCGTGGGACGGCTCATATATAGCTACACTGCCAATGTATATATTTACTCGTGGGACGGCTCATATGTAGCTACACTGCCAACGTGTATATTTACTCGTGGGACGGCTCATATATAGCTACACTGCCAATGTATATATTTACTCGTGGGACGGCTCATATGTAGCTACACTGCCAACGTGTATATTTACTCGTGGGACGGCTCATATGTAGCTACACTGCAAACGTGTATATTTACTCGTGGGACGGCTCATATATAGCTACACTGCCAATGTATATATTTACTCGTGGGACGGCTAATATGTAGCTACACTGCCAACGGGTATATTTACTCGTGGGACGGCTCATATGTAGTTACACTGCCAACGTGTATATTTACTCGTGGGACGGCTCATATATAGCTACACTGCCAATGTGTATATTTACTCGTGGGACGGCTCATATATAGCTACACTGCCAATGTATATATTTACTCGTGGGACGAATCATATATAGCTACACTGCCAACGTGTATATTTACTCGTGGGATGGCTCATATATAGCTACATGTACACTGCCAATGTGTATATTTACTCGTGGGACGGCTCATATATAGCTACACTGCCAATGTATATATTTACTCTTGGGACGAATCATATATAGCTACACTGCCAATGTGTATATTTACTCGTGGGACGGCTCAAATATAGCTACACTGCCAATGTATATATTTACTCGTGGGACGAATCATATATAGCTACACTGCCAACGGGTATATATACTCGTGGAACGGCTCATATGTAGTTACACTGCCAACGTGTATATTTACTCGTGGGACGGCTCATATATAGCTACACTGCCAATGTCTATATTTACTCGTGGGACGGCTCATATATAGCTACACTGCCAATGTATATATTTACTCGTGGGACGAATCATATATAGCTACACTGCCAACGTGTATATTTACTCGTGGGATGGCTCATATATAGCTACACTGCCAATGTGTATATTTACTCGTGGGACGGCTCATATATAGCTACACTGCCAATGTATATATTTACTCTTGGGACGAATCATATATAGCTACACTGCCAATGTGTATATTTACTCGTGGGAAGGCTCAAATATAGCTACACTGCCAATGTATATATTTATTCGTGGGACGAATCATATATAGCTACACTGCCAACGGGTATATATACTCGTGGAACGGCTCATATGTAGTTACACTGCCAACGTGTATATTTACTCGTGGGACGACTCATATGTAGCTACACTGCCAACGTGTATATTTACTCGTGGGACGGCTCATATGTAGCTACACTGCCAATGTATATATTTACTCGTGGGACGGCTAATATGTAGCTACACTGCCAATGTATATATTTACTCGTATGACGGCTCATATGTAGTTACACTGCCAACGTGTATATTTACTCGTGGGACGACTCATATGTAGCTACACTGCCAATGTGTATATTTACTCGTAGGACGGCTCATATGTAGCTACACTGCCAACGTGTATATTTACTCGTGGGACGGCTCATATATAGCTACACTGGCAATGTATATATTTACTCGTGGGACGGATCATATGTAGCTACACTGCCAATGTATATATTTACTCGTGGGACGGATCATATGTAGCTACACTGCCAATGTATATATTTACTCGTAGGACGGCTCATATATAGCTACACTGCCAACGTGTATATTTACTCGTAGGACGACTCATATGTAGCTACACTGCCAATGTATATATTTACTCGTGGGACGGCTAATATGTAGCTACACTGCCAACGGGTATATTTACTCGTGGGACGGCTCATATGTAGTTACACTGCCAATGTGTATATTTACTCGTGGGACGGCTCATATATAGATACACTGCCAATGTATATATTTACTCATGGGACGACTCATATGTAGTTACACTGCAAACGTGTATATTTACTCGTGGGACGGCTCATATATAGCTACACTGCCAATGTATATATTTACTCGTGTGACGGCTAATATGTAGCTACACTGCCAACGGGTATATTAACTCGTGGGATGGCTCATATGTAGTTACACTGCCAACGTGTATATTTACTCGTGGGACGGCTCATATATAGCTACACTGCCAATGTGTATATTTACTCGTGGGACGGCTCATATATAGCTACACTGCCAATGTATATATTTACTCGTGGGACGAATCATATATAGCTACACTGCCAACGTGTATATTTACTTCTGGGACGGCTCATATATAGCTACACTGCCAATGTGTATATTTACTCGTGGGACGGCTCATATATAGCTACACTGCCAATGTATATATTTACTCGTGGGACGGATCATATGTAGCTACACTGCCAATGTGTATATTTAATCGTATGACGGCTCATATATAGCTACACTGCCAACGTGTATATTTACTCGTGGGACGGCTCATATGTAGTTACACTGCCAACGGGTATATTTAATCGTATGACGGCTCATATGTAGCTACACTGCCAACGGGTATATTTAATCGTATGACGGCTCATATATAGCTACACTGCCAACGGGTATATTTACTCGTGGGACGGCTCATATGTAGTTACACTGCCAACGTGTATATTTACTCGTGGGACGGCTCATATGTAGCTACACTGCCAACGGGTATATTTACTCGTGGGACGGCTCATATGTAGTTACACTGCCAACGGGTATATTTACTCGTGGGACGGCTCATATGTAGCTTATGTAGCTACACTGCCAATGTGTATATTTACTCGTGGGACGGCTCATATATAGCTACACTGCCAATTTATATATTTACTCGTGGGACGGCTCATATGTAGTTACACTGCCAATGTGTACATTTAATCGTATGACGGCTCATATGTAGCTACACTGCCAATGTATATATTTACTCGTGGGACGGCTCATATATAGTTACACTGCCAACGTGTATATTTACTCGTGGGACGGCTCATATATAGATACACTTCCAACGTGTATATTTACTCGTAGGACGGCTCATATGTAGTTACACTGCCAACGTGTATATTTACTCATGGGACGGCTCATATGTAGTTACACTGCCAACGGGTATATTTACTCGTAGGACGGCTCATATGTAGTTACACTGCCAACGTGTATATTTACTCATGGGACGGCTCATATGTAGCTACACTGCCAACGTGTATATTTACTCGTGGGACGGCTCATATATAGCTACACTGCCAACATGTATATTTACTCGTGGGACGGCTCATATGTAGCTACACTGCCAATGTATATATTTACTCGTGGGACGGCTAATATGTAGCTACACTGCCAACGGGTATATTTACTCGTGGGACGGCTCATATGTAGTTACACTGCAAAGGTGTATATTTACTCATGGGACGGATCATATGTAGTTACACTGCCAACGTGTATATTTACTCGTGGGACGGCTCATATATAGCTACACTGCCAATGAATATATTTACTCGTAGGACGGCTCATATGTAGTTACACTGCCAATGTATATATTTACTCGTGGGACGGCTCATATGTAGCTACACTGCCAACATGTTTATTTACTCGTGGGACGGCTGATATATAGCTACACTGCCAATGTGTATATTTACTCGTGGGACGGCTCATATGTAGTTACACTGCCAACGTGTATATTTACTCGTGGGACGGCTCATATATAGCTACACTGCCAACGTGTATATTTACTCGTAGGCCGGCTCATATGTAGTTAAACTGCCAACGTGTATATTTACTCGTGGGACGGCTCATATATAGCTACACTGCCAACGTGTATATTTACTCGTAGGCCGGCTCATATGTAGTTAAACTGCCAACGTGTATATTTACTCATGGGACGGCTCATATGTAGTTACACTGCCAACGTGTATATTTACTCGTAGGACGGCTCATATATAGCTACACTGCCAATGTGTATATTAACTCGTGGGACGGCTCATATGTAGTTACACTGCCAATGTGTATATTTACTCGTGGGACGGCTCATATATAGCTACACTGCCAACGTGTATATTTACTCGTAGGACGGCTCATATGTAGTTACACTGCCAACGTGTATATTTACTCATGGGACGGCTCATATGTAGTTACACTGCCAACGGGTATATTAACTCGTAGGACGGCTCATATGTAGTTACACTGCCAACGTGTATATTTACTCATGGGACGGCTCATATGTAGCTACACTGCCAACGTGTATATTTACTCGTGGGACGGCTCATATATAGCTACACTGCCAACATGTATATTTACTCGTGGGACGGCTCATATGTAGCTACACTGCCAACGTATATATTTACTCGTGGGACGGCTAATATGTAGCTACACTGCCAACGGGTATATTTACTCGTGGGACGGCTCATATGTAGTTACACTGCCAACATGTATATTTACTCGTGGGACGGCTCATATATAGCTACACTGCCAATGTATATATTTACTCGTGGGACGACTCATATGTAGTTACACTGCAAACGTGTATATTTACTCGTGGGACGGCTCATATATAGCTACACTGCCAATGTGTATATTTACTCGTATGACGGTTCATATGTAGTTACACTGCCGATGTATATATTTACTCGTGGGAGTAAATATATACATTGGAAGTGTAACTACATATCAGTCGTCCCACGAGTAAATATACCCGTTGGCAGTGTAGCTACATATGAGCCGTCCCACGAGTAAATATACACATTGGCAATGTAGCTACATATGAGCCGTCCCACGAGTAAATATACACGTTGACAGTGTAGCTACATATGAGTCGTCATACGAGTAAATATACACATTGACAGTGTAGCTACATATGAGCCGTCATATGAGTAAATATACACGTTGGCAGTGTAACTACATATGAGCCGTCATACGAGTAAATATATACATTGGCAGTGTAGCTACATATTAGCTGTCCCACGAGTAAATATATACATTGGCAGTGTAGCTACATATGAGCCGTCCCATGAGTAAATATACACGTTGGCAGTGTAGCTATATATATGAGCCGTCCCACGAGTAAATATACACATTGGCAGTGTAACTACATATGAACCGTCATACGAGTAAATATACACATTGGCAGTGTAGCTATATATGAGCCGTCCCACGAGTAAATATATACATTGGCAGTGTAGCTACATATGAGCCGTCCCACGAGTAAATATACACATTGGCAATGTAACTACATATGAGCCGTCCCACGGGTAAATATACCCGTTGGCAGTGTAACTACATATGAGTCGTCCCACGAGTAAATATACACGTTGGCAGTGTAGCTACATATGAGCCATCCCACGAGTAAATATACACGTTGGCAGTGTAACTATATATGAGCCGTCCCATGAGTAAATATATACATTGGCAGTGTAACTACATATGAGTCGTCCCACGAGTAAATATACCCGTTGGCAGTGTAGCTACATATGAGCCGTCCCACGAGTAAATATACACATTGGCAATGTAACTACATATGAGCCGTCCCACGGGTAAATATACCCGTTGGCAGTGTAACTACATATGAGTCGTCCCACGAGTAAATATACACGTTGGCAGTGTAGCTACATATGAGCCATCCCACGAGTAAATATACCCGTTGGCAGTGTAGCTACATATTAGCCGTCCCACGAGTAAATATATACATTGGCAGTGTAGCTACATATGAGCCGTCCTACGAGTAAATATACCCGTTGGCAGTGTAACTACATATGAGCCGTTCCACGAGTAAATATACACATTGGCAGTGTAACTACATATGAACCGTCCCACGAGTAAATATACACATTGGCAGTGTAGCTATATATGAGCCGTCCCACGAGTAAATATACACATTGGCAGTGTAGCTACATATGAGCCGTCCCATGAGTAAATATACCCGTTGGCATTGTAGCTATATATGAGTCGTCCCACGAGTAAATATACATGTTGGCAGTGTAGCTATATATGATCCGTCCCACGAGTAAATATACCCGTTGGCAGTGTAGCTACATATTAGCCGTCCCACGAGTAAATATATACATTGGCAATGTAGCTATAGATGAGCCATCCCACGAGTAAATATATACATTGGCAGTGTAGCTATATATGAGCCGTCCCACGAGTAAATATACACATTGGCAGTGTAGCTACATATGAGCCGTCCCACGTGTAAATATATACATTGGCAATGTAGCTACATATGATTCGTCCCACGAGTAAATATACACATTGACAGTGTAGCTACATATGAGCCGTCCCACGAGTAAATATATACATTGGCAGTGTAGCTACATATGAGCCGTCCCACGTGTAAATATATACATTGGCAATGTAGCTACATATGAGTCGTCCCACGAGTAAATATACACGTTGACAGTGTAGCTACATATGAGCCGTCCCACGAGTAAATATACACATTGGCAGTGTAACTACATATGAGCCGTCCCACGAGTAAATATACACGTTGGCAGTGTAACTACATATGAGTCGTCCCACGAGTAAATATATACATTGGCAGTGTAACTACATATGAGCCGTCCTACGAGTAAATATACACATTGGCAGTGTAACTACATATGAGCCGTCCTACGAGTAAATATACACATTGGCAGTGTAGCTACATATGAGCCGTCCCACGAGTAAATATACACATTGGCAATGTAGCTACATATGAGTCGTCCCACGAGTAAATATACACGTTGGCAGTGTAGCTACATATGAGCCGTCCCACGAGTAAATATACACGTTGGCAGTGTAACTACATATGAGTCGTCCCACGAGTAAATATATACATTGGCAGTGTAGCTACATATGAGCCGTCCCACGAGTAAATATACACATTGGCAGTGTAACTACATATGAGCCGTCCTACGAGTAAATATACACATTGGCAGTGTAGCTACATATGAGCCGTCCCACGAGTAAATATACACATTGGCAGTGTAGCTACATATGAGTCGTCATACGAGTAAATATACACATTGGCAGTGTAGCTACATATGAGCCGTCCCACGAGTAAATATATACATTGGCAGTGTAGCTACATATGAGTCGTCATACGAGTAAATATACACATTGGCAGTGTAGCTACATATAAGCCGTCCCACGAGTAAATATACACATTGGCAGTGTAGCTACATATGAGCCGTCCCACGAGTAAATATATACATTGGCAGTGTAACTATATATGAGCCGTCCCACGAGTAAATATACCCGTTGGCAGTGTAGCTACATATGAGCCGTCATACGAGTAAATATATACATTGGCAGTGTAGCTATATATGAGCCGTCCCATGAGTAAATATACACGTTGGCAGTGTAACTATATATGAGCCGTCATACGAGTAAATATACACGTTGGCAGTGTAGCTATATATGAGCCGTCATACGAGTAAATATATACGTTGGCAGTGTAGCTACATATGAGCCATCCCACGAGTAAATATATACATTGGCAGTGTAGCTATATATGAGCCATCCCACGAGTAAATATACACGTTGGCAGTGTAGCTACATATGAGCCGTCCCACGAGTAAATATATACATTGGCAGTGTAGCTATATATGAGCCGTCCCACGAGTAAATATATACATTGGCAGTGTAGCTATATATGAGCCGTCATACGAGTAAATATATACATTGGCAGTGTAGCTATATATGAGCCGTCCCACGAGTAAATATACACATTGGCAGTGTAGCTACATATGAGTCGTCATACGAGTAAATATACACATTGGCAGTGTAGCTACATATGAGTCGTCATACGAGTAAATATACACGTTGGCAGTGTAACTACATATGAGCCGTCCCACGAGTAAATATATACATTGGCAGTGTAGCTACATATGAGTCGTCATACGAGTAAATATACACATTGGCAGTGTAGCTACATATGAGCCGTCCCATGAGTAAATATACACATTGGCAGTGTAGCTACATATGAGTCGTCATACGAGTAAATATACACATTGGCAGTGTAGCTACATATGAGTCGTCATACGAGTAAATATACACATTGGCAGTGTAACTACATATGAGTCGTCATACGAGTAAATATACACGTTGGCAGTGTAACTACATATGAGTCGTCATACGAGTAAATATACACGTTGGCAGTGTAGCTACATATGAGCCGTCCCATGAGTAAATATACACATTGGCAGTGTAGCTACATATGAGCCGTCCCACGAGTAAATATACACGTTGGCAGTGTAACTATATATGAGTCGTCATACGAGTAAAAATACACATTGGCAGTGTAGCTACATATGAGTCGTCATACGAGTAAATATATACATTGGCAGTGTAGCTACATATGAGTCGTCATACGAGTAAATATACACATTGGCACTGTAGCTACATATGAGTCGTCATACGAGTAAATATACACATTGGCAGTGTAGCTACATATGAGTCGTCATACGAGTAAATATACACGTTGGCAGTGTAACTATATATGAGCCGTCCCACGAGTAAATATACACATTGGCAGTGTAGCTACATATGAGCCGTCCCACGAGTAAATATACACGTTGGCAGTGTAACTACATATGAGCCGTCCCACGAGTAAATATACACTTTGGCAGTGTAACTACATATGAGCCGTCCCACGAGTAAATATACCCGTTGGCAGTGTAGCTATATATGAGTCGTCCCACGAGTAAATATACACATTGGCAGTGTAGCTACATATGAGTCGTCCCACGAGTAAATATACACGTTGGCAGTGTAGCTATATATGAGCCGTCCCATGAGTAAATATATACATTGGCAGTGTAACTACATATGAGCCGTCCCACGAGTAAATATACACATTGGCAGTGTAACTACATATGAGCCGTCCCACGAGTAAATATACACATTGGCAGTGTAGCTACATATGAGCCGTCCCACGAGTAAATATATACGTTGGCAGTGTAACTACATATGAGCCGTCCCACGAGTAAATATACACGTTGGCAGTGTAACTACATATGAGCCGTCCCACGAGTAAATATACACTTTGGCAGTGTAACTACATATGAGCCGTCCCACGAGTAAATATACACGTTGGCAGTGTAGCTATATATGAGCCGTCCTACGAGTAAATATACACGTTGGCAGTGTAGCTATATATGAGCCGTCCCACGAGTAAATATATACATTAGCAGTGTAGCTACATATGAGCCGTCCCACGAGTAAATATACACATTGGCAGTGTAACTACATATGAGCCGTCCCACGAGTAAATATATACATTGGCAGTGTAACTACATATGAGCCGTCCCACGAGTAAATATACACGTTGGCAGTGTAGCTACATATGAGCCGTCCCACGAGTAAATATACACATTGGCAGTGTAGCTATATATGAGCCGTCCCACGAGTAAATATACACATTGGCAGTGTAACTACATATGAGCCGTCCCACGAGTAAATATACACATTGGCAGTGTAACTATATATGAGCCGTCCCACGTGTAAATATACACATTATTCGAATGTATACTTGCTCGTTATCACCTCAAACGTCCTTTTTCGTCATTATTCGAATGTATACTTGCTCGTTATCACCTCAAACGTCCTTTTTCGTCATTATTCGAATGTATACTTGCTCGTTATCACCTCAAACGTCCCTTTTCGTCAGTATTCGAATGTATACTGATTCGTTATCACCTCAAACGTCCTTTCCTATCAATATTCGAATGTATACGTGTTCGTTATCACCTCAAACGTCTTTTCCTATCAATATTCGAATGTATACTTGTTCGTTATCACCTCAAACGTTTTTTCCTATCAATATTCGAATGTATACTTCTTCGTTATCACCTCAAACGTCTTTTCCTATCAATATTCGAATGTATACTTGTTCGTTATCACCTCAAACGTCCTTTTTCATCAGTACTCGAATGTATACTTGTTCGTTATCACCTCAAACGTCCTTTTTCATCAGTATTCGAATGTATACTGGTTCGTTATCACCTCAAACGTCCTTTCCTATCAATATTCGAATGTATACTGGTTCGTTATCACATCAAACGTCCTTTTTCGTCAGTATTCGAATGTATACTGGTTCGTTATCACTTCAAACGTCCTTTTTCGTCAGTATTCGAATGTATACTGGTTCGTTATCACCTCAAACGTCCTTTTTCATCAGTATTCGAATGTATACTGGTTCGTTATCACCTCAAACGTCCTTTCCTATCAATATTCGAATGTATACTGGTTCGTGATCACCTCAAGCGTCCTTTTTCGTCAGTATTCGAATGTATACTGGTTCGTTATCACCTCAAACGTCCTTTCCTATCAATATTCGAATCTATACTTGTTCGTTATCACCTCAAACGTCTTTTCCTATCAATATTCGAATGTATACTGGTTTGTTGTCACCCCAAACGTCTTTTCCCGTCCATATTCGAATATATACTGGTTCGTTATCACCTCAAACGTCTTTTCCTATCAATATTCGAATGTATACTGGTTTGTTTTCACCCCAAACGTATTTTCCCGTCAATATTCGAATGTATACTGGTTCGTTATCACCCCCCAAATGTCTTTTTTCGTCAATACTCGACAGGGACCGGACCGGACTGTGTATTGAAATATTATCTTCTTCACCGTCCGGCCAATATCTAGTTACCTGTCACTTACCAACAAGTTCGTTATCACATCAAACGTCTTTTCCTATCAATATTCGAATGTATACTGGTTTGTTTTCACCCCAAACGTATTTTCCCGTCAATATTCGAATGTATACTGGTTCGTTATCACCCCCCAAATGTCTTTTTTCGTCAATACTCGACAGGGACCGGACCGGACTGTGTATTGAAATATTATCTTCTTCACCGTCCGGCCAATATCTAGTTACCTGTCACTTACCAACAAGTTCGTTATCACATCAAACGTCTTTTCCTATCAATATTCGAATGTATACTGGTTCGTTATCACCTCAAACGTCTTTTCCTATCAATATTCGAATGTATACTGGTTCGTTATCACCCCCCAAATGTCTTTTTCCGTCAATATTCGACAGGGACCGGACCGGACTGTGTATTGAAATATTATCTTCTTCACCGTCCGGCCAATATCTAGTTACCTGTCACTTACCAATTCGGTATACCAATACCGCAGGCGCCCTTTGTTCATGGCGTAGCAAGCAAACTATATAGAGCAATCCGTTAATGGAGTTTACGAGTGGTTAACGAAAATCACTTGTATATACTTATTTACATGAACTATACATGCGATAGCTATGTATGTATAAGGGGAGGTTACTTATCTAGTCGCCACTGTTGGATCATGACAGACGTACTAATTAACTATAATACGGCGGATACCATAATACAGGGCAAGTCGCCATTGTTGGATCATGACAGACGTACTAATTAACTATAATACGCTGGATACCATACTACAGGGCAAGTCGCCATTGTTGGATCATGACAGACGTACTAATTAACTATAATACACCGGATACCATACTATAGGTCAAGTCACCATTCTTGGTTCATGACAGACGTACTAATTAACTATAATACGCCGGATACCATACTACAGGGCAAGTCGCCATTGTTGGATCATGACAGACGTACTAATTAAATATAATACGCCAGATACCATACTACAGGGCAAGTCGCCATTGTTGGATTATGACAGACGTACTAATTAACTATAATACGCTGGATACCATACTACAAGGCAATTCGCCAATGTTGGATCATGACAGGTGTACTAATTAACTATAATACGCCGAATACCATACTAAAATGAAATTCGCCATTATTGGTTCATGACAGACGTACTAATTTTAAAACTATAATACGCCGGATACCATACTACAGTGCAAGTCGCCATTGTTGGATCATGACAAACGTACTAATTAACTATAATACGCCGGATACCATACTACAGGGCAAGTCGCCATTGTTGGATCATGACAGACGTACTAATTAACTATAATACGCCTGATACCATACTACAATGAAAGTCGCCATTGTTGGAGCATGACAGGCGTACTAATTAACTATAAATACGCCGGATACCATACTACAATGAAAGTTGCCATTGTTGGATCATGACAGACGTACTAATTAACTATAATACGCCGGATACCATACTACAGGTCAAGTCGCCATTGTTGGATCATGACAGACGTACTAATTAACTATAATACGCCTGATACCATACTACAATGAAAGTCGCCATTGTTGGAGCATGACAGGCGTACTAATTAACTATAAATACGCCGAATACCATACTACAATGAAAGTCGCCATTGTTGGATCATGACAGACGTACTAATTAATTTTAATACGCCGGATACCATACTACAGGTCAAGTCGCTATTGTTGGATCATGACAGACGTACTAATTAACTATAATACGCTGGATACCATACTACAGGGCAAGTCGCCATTGTTGAATCATGACAGACGTACTCATTAACTATAATACGCCGGATACCATACTACAGGGCAAGTCGCCATTGTTGGATCATGGCAGACGTACTAATTAACTATAATACGCCGGATACTATACTACAGGTCAAGTCGCCATTGTTGGTTCATGACATACGTACTAATTAACTATAATACGCCGGATACCATACTTTAGGGAAAGTCGCCATTGTTGGATCATGACAGACGTACTAATTAACTATAATACGCCGGATACCATACTACAATGAAAGTCGCCATTGTTGGATCATGACAGACGTACTAATTAACTATAATACGCCGGATACTATACTTCAGGGCAAGTCGCCATTGTTAGAGCATGACAGGCGTACTAATTAACTATAAATACGCCGGATACCATACTACAATGAAAGTCGCCATTGTTGGATAATGACAGACGTACTAATTAACTATACTACGGCGGATACTATACTACAGGTCAAGTCGCCATTGTTGATTCATGACAGACGTACTAATTAACTGTAATACGCCGGATACCATACTTTAGGGAAAGTCGCCATTGTTGGATCATGACTGACAGACGTACTAATTAACTATAATACGCCGGATACCATACTGAAGGGCAAGTCGCCATTGTGGGATCATGCCAGACGTACTAATTAACTATAATACGCCGGATACCATACTACAGGGCAAGTTGCCATTGTTGGATCATGACAGACGTACTAATTAACTATAATACGGCGGATACTATACTAAAGGTCAATTCGCCATTGTTGGTCCATGACAGACGTACTAATTAACTATAATACGCCGGATACCATGATACAGGGCAAGTCACCATTCTTGGTTCATGACAGACGTACTAATTAACTATAATACGCCGGATACCATACTACAGGGCAAGTCGCCATTGTTGGATCATGACAGACGTACTAATTAAATATAATACGCCGGATACCATACTACAGGGCAAGTCGCCATTGTTGGATTATGACAGACGTACTAATTAACTATAATACGCTGGATACCATACTACAAGGCAATTCGCCAATGTTGGATCATGACAGGTGTACTAATTAACTATAATACGCCGAATACCATACTACAATGAAATTCGCCATTATTGGTTCATGACAGACGTACTAATTTTAAAACTATAATACGCCGGATACCATACTACAGGGCAAGTCGCCATTGTTGGATCATGACAAACGTACTAATTAACTATAATACGCCGGATACCATACTACAGGGCAAGTCGCCATTGTTGGATCATGACAGACGTACTAATTAACTATAATACGCCTGATACCATACTACAATGAAAGTCGCCATTGTTGGAGCATGACAGGCGTACTAATTAACTATAAATACGCCGGATACCATACTACAATGAAAGTTGCCATTGTTGGATCATGACAGACGTACTAATTAACTATAATACGCCGGATACTATACTACAGGTCAAGTCGCCATTGTTGGATCATGACAGACGTACTAATTAACTATAATACGCCTGATACCATACTACAATGAAAGTCGCCATTGTTGGAGCATGACAGGCGTACTAATTAACTATAAATACGCCGGATACCATACTACAATGAAAGTCGCCATTGTTGGATCATGACAGACGTACTAATTAATTTTAATACGCCGGATACCATACTCCAGGTCAAGTCGCCATTGTTGGATCATGACAGACGTACTAATTAACTATAATACGCTGGATACCATACTACAGGGCAAGTCGCCATTGTTGAATCATGACAGACGTACTAATTAACTATAATACGCCGGATACCATACTACAGGGCAAGTCGCCATTGTTGGATAATGGCAGACGTACTAATTAACTATAATACGCCGGATACTATACTACAGGTCAAGTCGCCATTGTTGGTTCATGACATACGTACTAATTAACTATAATACGCCGGATACCATACTTTAGGGAAAGTCGCCATTGTTGGATCATGACAGACGTACTCATTAACTATAATACGCCGGATACCATACTACAATGAAAGTCGCCATTGTTGGATCATGACAGACGTACTAATTAACTATAATACGCCGGATACTATACTTCAGGGCAAGTCGCCATTGTTAGAGCATGACAGGCGTACTAATTAACTATAAATACGCCGGATACCATACTACAATGAAAGTCGCCATTGTTGGATAATGACAGACGTACTAATTAACTATACTACGGCGGATACTATACTACAGGTCAAGTCGCCATTGTTGATTCATGACAGACGTACTAATTAACTATAATACGCCGGATACCATACTTTAGGGAAAGTCGCCATTGTTGGATCATGACTGACAGACGTACTAATTAACTATAATACGCCGGATACCATACTGAAGGGCAAGTCGCCATTGTGGGATCATGACAGACGTACTAATTAACTATAATACGCCGGATACCATACTACAGGGCAAGTTGCCATTGTTGGATCATGACAGACGTACTAATTAACTATAATACGGCGGATACTATACTAAAGGTCAATTCGCCATTGTTGGTCCATGAAAGACGTACTAATTAACTATAATACGCCGGATACCATACTACAGGGAAGGTCGCCTTTGTTGGATCATGACAGACGTACTAATTAACTATGATAAACCGGATACCATACTGCAGGGCAAGTCGCCATTATTGGTTCATGACAGACGTACTAATTAACTATAATACGGCGGAAACCATACTACAGGTCAAGTCGCCATTGTTGGATCATGACAGACGTACTAATTAACTATAATACACTGGATACCATACTACAGGACAAGTCGCCATTGTTGGATCATGATAGACGTACTAATTAACTATGCTACGCTGGATACTATACTACAGGTCAAGTCGCCATTGTTGGATCATGACAGACGTACTAATTAACTATAATACGCTGGATACCATACTACAGGACAAGTCGCCATTGTTGGATCATGACAGACGTACTAATTAACTATAATACGGCGGATACCATACTACAGGGCAAGTCGCCATTGTTGGTTCATGACAGACGTACTATTTAACTATAATACGCCGGATACCATACTACAGGGAAAGTCGCCATTGTTGGATCATGACAGACATACTAATTAACTATAATACGCCGGATACCAGACTTGCTCATATCTAGCTAAGAGACATACTATAAAAGTGGCACCTAACTATTTATTTGTTTTAATATTAATTTACATTTTCATAGGTACACGATGCAACATTTCGCTTTCGTCTGGTTCATGGTTCTCTTATATGCCGCTGATACCCAGCAGCAGGGCTTCAAAATACCACCAGGATCAAAGGTAGAAATTGGTATGTGAAATCTTGATTTATAATACAGTAGAATCACGATAAGTCTAATAGAAAAGGGATCCCGAAATTACTTCGAGCTATTTATTGAGTGATCCATCGTTTTTGCTTAATATATTTATGTATTATTAACTTCGTAATTGATCTATCCTAATGTATTTATAATGAAAAGCAAGCCAATGATAAAATCATATCAAGAAAAGAGCGCAGCAGCCGTTCTGAATACTCGTTTACTGTTTTCAAAGGACATGTCCAAATTCCAAATTCAAGGAAATGGTCGAGTTAAAGATGCGTGTTTATTCGAATTTCCCATGTTCGAGTTATCGTGGGTCTACTGTACATTCGATGACGAAATCTTATTCCCTTAGCATCGTCTGCTTGGTAAAGAACTAACAAACCGTAATTTAAACATCTAGGAAATTGAAATTATAATTTGCATACTGATTTAAACGCTACATAACGTAAGATCTTTTCCATGACTTACATTGGCTGTCTTTTGACGATAGGTGTCGCTATCACACCGCCTTGCTGATTTATAAGACCGTTCACAATTTGGCACCAATATACATGAATGACATTTTAATATTTTCGGGAAAATAAATATTACACGCTCACAATCCAATAACAATTTAACATTGACCTACAAATCTAAAACAAATTACATGTTAAATTCATTTAGATATTTTGGTTTTAAAGTCTGGAATAGCATTCCATCACATAAAAAGCACTCAACGTCTATTGTATCATTCAAACGAAGTTATAAGAAATACCTTCTGGAAAAGGTTCCATACTAACACTATCTTGATTACTTGCCGATATTATGTTAATAATTGTGTTTGGAGTAGTTGAAGTGTCTGTCTTCACATGATTGAAAATTAATTATATTTGTACTTCATGCCATAATTTTTCATTAAAATTTGCATGTTGTTAAATGTAATGTTTGTGTGTGTTATATTATTGAAGGCCATATGAAAATAAGATATGTATAGCCATTGTTAAACTGTCTGTATGTGTCTTAGATGTTACCTTCAAAAACTAAAGATATTATTATTATTATTATTATTATCATTAATTATTATTATTATTATTATTATTATTATTATAAGAAATAGCTCTTAATCTACACAGTGCTTTCTGTAATAGATATAAATTAACATTGGCTTTCTGTAATGGATATAAATTAACATTGGCTTTCTGTAATGGATATAAATTAACATTGGCTTTTTGAACTGGATATAAATTAACATTGGCTTTTTGAACTGGATATAAATTAACATTGGCTTTCTGTAATGGATATAAATTAACATTGGCTTTCTGTAATGGATATAAATTAACATTGGCTTTTTGAACTGGATATAAATTAACATTGGCTTTTTGAACTGGATATAAATTAACATTGGCTTTTTGTAATGGATATAAATTAACATTGGCTTTTTGAACTGGATATAAATTAACATTGGCTTTCTGTAATGGATATAAATTAACATTGGCTTTCTGTAATGGATATAAATTAACATTGGCTTTTTGAACTGGATATAAATTAACAGTGGCTTTCTGTAATAGATATAAATTAACATTGACTTTCTGTAATGGATATAAATTAACATTGGCTTTCTGTAATGGATATAAATTAACGTTGGCTTTTTGAACTGGATATAAATTAACATTGGCTTTTTGAACTGGATATAAATTAACATTGGCTTTCTGTAATGGATATAAATTAACATTGGCTTTCTGTAATGGATATAAATTAACATTGGCTTTTTGAACTGGATATAAATTAACATTGGCTTTTTGAACTGGATATAAATTAACATTGGCTTTTTGAACTGGATATAAATTAATATTGGCTGTAATGGATATAAATTAACATTGGCTTTCTGTAATGGATATAAATTAACATTGGCTTTTTGTAATGGATATAAATTAACATTGGCTTTTTGAAATGGATATAAATTAACATTGGCTCTCTGTAATGGATATAAATTAACATTGGCTTTTTGTAATGGATATAAAATAACATTGGCTTTCTGTAATGGATATAAATTAACATTGGCTTTCTGTAATGGATATAAAATAGCATTGGCTCTCTGTAATGGATATAAAATAACATTGGCTTTTTGTAATGGATATAAATTAACATTGGCTTTTTGAACTGGATATAAATTAACCTTGGCTTTCTGTAATAGATATAAATTAACATTGGCTTTCTGTAATGGATATAAATTAACATTGGCTCTCTGTAATGGATATAAAATAACATTGGCTTTTTGAACTGGATATAAATTAACATTGGCTTTCTGTAATGGATATAAAATAACATTGGCTTTTTGTAATGGATATAAATTAACATTGGCTTTCTGTAATAGATATAAAATAGCATTGGCTCTCTGTAATGGATATAAAATAACATTGGCTTTTTGTAATGGATATAAATTAACATTGGCTTTTTGAACTGGATATAAATTAACATTGGCTTTCTGTAATAGATATAAATTAACATTGGCTTTCTGTAATGGATATAAATTAACATTGGCTCTCTATAACATTGGCTTTTGAACTGGATATAAATTAACATTGGCTTTCTGTAATGGATATAAAATAACATTGGCTTTTTGTAATGGATATAAATTAACATTGGCTTTCTGTAATAGATAGATATAAAATAGCATTGGCTCTCTGTAATGGATATAAAATAACATTGGCTTTTTGTAATGGATATAAATTAACATTGGCTTTTTGAACTGGATATAAATTAACATTGGCTTTCTGTAATAAATATAAATTAACATTGGCTTTCTGTAATGGATATAAATTAACATTGGCTTTCTGTAATGGATATAAATTAACATTGGCTTTCTGTAATGGATATAAAATAACATTGGCTTTCTGTAATAGATATAAATTAACAGTGGCTTTCTGTAATGGATATAAATTAACATTGGCTTTCTGTAATAGATATAAATTAACATTGGCTTTCTGAAATGGATATAAAATAACATTGGCTTTCTGTAATAGATATAAATTATCATTGGCTCTCTGTAATGGATATAAATTAACATTGGCTCTCTGTAATGGGTATAAATAAACATTGGCTTTTTGTAATGGATATAAATTAACATTGGCTTTCTGTAATGGATTATAAATTAACATTGGCTTTCTGTAATGAATATAAAATAACATTGGCTTTCTGTAATGGATATAAAATAACATTGGCTCTCTGTAATGGGTATAAATAAACATTTGCTCTCTGTGCAGGATATAAAATAGCATTGGCTTTCTGTAATGGATATAAATTAACATTGGCTTTCTGTAATGGATATAAATTAACATTGGCTCTCTGTAATGGATATAAGATAACATTGGCTTTTTGTAATGGATATAAATTAACATTGGCTTTCTGTAATGGATTATAAATTAACATTGGCTTTCTGTAATGGATATAAAATAACATTGGCTTTCTGTAATGGATATAAAATAACATTGGCTTTTTGAAATGGATATAAATTAACATTGGCTTTCTGTAATGAATATTAATTAACATTGGCCCTCTGTAATGGATATAAAACAATATTGGCTTTCTGAAACGGATATAAATTAGCATTGGCTCTCTGTAATGTTTATAAATTAACATTGGTGGTCTGTAATGGATATAAATTAACATTGGCTTTCTGTTATGGATATAAAATAACATTGGCTTTCTGAAATGGATATAAATTAACATTGGCTCTCTGTAATGGGTTATAAATAAAAATTGATTCACCGTAATGGATATAAATTAACATTGGCTCTCTGTAATGTTATAAATAAACATTGACTCGCCGTAATGGATATAAATTAACATTGGCTCTCTGTGATGGTTATAAATAAACATTGACTCACTGTAATGGATATAAATTAACATTGGCTCTCTGTAACGGATATAAAGGTACATTTGATATCCTTCATGGATGTAAATGCACATTCACTCTCCGTAATGGATATACAGTTACATTTGCTCTTCTTTAATGGATATAAATGTACATGTGCTCTTTGTAATGGCTACAAAGGTACATTGGCTCGCCGAAATTGATAGAAAAAGATACATTGGCTCTCCGTAATGGCTACAAAGGTACATTGGCTCCTCATAATGGATGTAAATGTACATCGGCTCTTCGTTATGGTTATAAATGTACATAGGCTCTTCGTTATGGTTATAAATGTACATTGACTCTTCGTTATGGTTATAAAGATACATTGGCTCTTCGTTATGGTTATAAATGTACATTGACTCTTCGTTATGGTTATAAATGTACATTGGCTCTTCGTTATGGTTATAAATGTACATTGACTCTTCGTTATGGTTATAAATGTACATTGACCTCTTCGTTATGGTTATAAATGTACATTGGCTCTTCGTTATGGTTATAAATGTACATAGGCTCTTCGTTATGGTTATAAATGTACATTGACTCTTCGTTATGGTTATAAAGATACATTGGCTCTTCGTTATGGTTATAAATGTACATTGACTCTTCGTTATGGTTATAAAGGTATATACATGTAGTATCTCTGTAATGGTTATAAAAGTACATTGGCTGTTCGTTATGGTAATGAAGGTACATTGGCTCTCCGTACTGGATATAAATGTAAATTGGCTCTCCGTACTGGATATAAAGCTATATTGGCTCTTCGTTATGGTTATAAATGTACATTGACCTCTTCGTTATGGTTATAAATGTACATTGACTCTTCGTTATGGTTATAAATGTACATTGACTCTTCGTTATGGTTATAAATGTACATTGGCTCTTCGTTATGGTTATAAATGTACATTGACTCTTCGTTATGGTTATAAATGTACATTGACTCTTCGTTATGGTTATAAATGTACATTGGCTCTTCGTTATGGTTATACATGTACATTGGCTCTTCGTTATGGTTATACATGTACATTGACTCTTCGTTATGGTTATAAATGTACATAGGCTCTTCGTTATGGTTATAAATGTACATTGGCTCTTCGTTATGGTTATAAATATACATTGGCAACGGAATATTGCGGCGTCTCTTTGATGCTTTGCGTCAAACATTCGTCTTGTGTTACTCCTGTCAACATCTAGGATAATACCCTGACATTGCAATGAATACTCCCTAGCGCTACACCCTAGCGTAGTGTTCCCTTTGTGTTACTCCTGTCATAATCTAAACGTGTAGGCTTTCTAGACCTTACAATTTAACGTGGAGAGAGAATCATTATCCATGTTTACACGAATAAACATACAGGTTTATACTAGAAAGAAACGTTTTGAATAACATGGCGAAATCGCTCACATTTTCCCACAATGTTTAGAAAAGTATGGCCAAATCGCTCTCATGTTCCAAAAGTCTTTCACTGCAAAGACTTACAATGTGTCTGTGCATCTGGTAAACACATGGACCAATCACTGACTCATCATCTGTTTCTACTTCCATATATTTCATGTTCATACAAAAATGAAAATATCAGAAGTTGAAATCGACCCTCCACCTCCAGGTCAGATGCCAGCAATGTCAAGGATGATGATGCAACAAACGCCGTCGTCAATGGTGCCAATGAGCGGAATTCAACAGCTACTAAACAACATGCTGCAGACGGCACTGAACCTGCGACGTATGATGAGTTACCGGCCACCGCTACCCATCATGGAGGAACCATGCCCATGTGCCGTGGAATGCTGCCGTAGAACCATGGAGCCAAGGAGGGTCCTTCCAGTCATGGATATACCCATGACTATACACCCAGGATGTTGCGGGTGTGTCGATTGCCCTATGTCCTTATCTCGAGCTATTTCGAATATCATACTCATGACACAACGGGCGGTTCAATCAAGACCTGCCGCCGGAGCCGGGGGAGAAACACGCTAAATGACATTTACTACACATTCTTCACTGATAATCTTTATCTTTCAAGGGACTTTTTGCAAAATATTGAACTCTCGCGATTATTTGTTCTTAAACTCAAAACAACGAAAACTATTCACTGATAATCTTTATCTTTCAATGGACTTCGCGAATACTGGGATTTCTCGCAAATAATGTGACTTCTCGCTAATATTGTGACTTCTCGCTAATATTGTGCCTTCTCGCGAATATTGAAACTGCTCGCAAATATTAGGACTTCTCGCGACTATTGGGACTTCTCGCGAAAATTGGGACTTCTCGCGAATATTGTGACTTCTCGCAAATATTGTGACTTCTTGCAAATATTAGGACTTCTCGCGACTATTGGGACTTCTCGCGAATATTGGGATTTCTCGCGAATATTTAAACTTCTCGCGAATATTGAAACTGCTCGCAAATATTAGGACTTCTCGCGACTATTGGGAGTTCTCGCGAAAATTGACACTTCTCGCGAATATTGGGACTTCTCGCAAATATTGAATTTTGTCGCAAATATTGGGACTTCTCGCGACTATTGGGATTTCTCGCGAGTATACGGACTGCTCGCGACTATTGGGACTTCTCGCGACTATTGGGACTTCTCGCGATTATTCGGGGTTCATTTCAAAACAACGAAAACTATTCACTGATAATCTTTATCTTTCAATGGACTTCTCGCGAATACTGGGATTTCTCGCAAATAATGTGACTTCTCGCGACTATTGGGAGTTCTCGCGAAAATTGACACTTCTCGCGAATATTGGGACTTCTCGCAAATATTGAATTTTGTCGCAAATATTGGGACTTCTCGCGACTATTGGGATTTCTCGCGATTATAGGGACTGCTCGCGACTTGTGGGACTTCTCGCGACTATTGGGACTTCTCGCGATTATTCGGGGTTCATTTCAAAACAACGAAAACTATTCACTGATAATCTTTATCTTTCAATGGACTTCTCGCGACTATTGGGACTTCTCGCAAAAATTGGGACTTCTCGCGAGTATTGGGACTTCTCGCAAATATTGGGACTTCTCGCGACTATTGGGACTTCTCGCGAATATTGGGATTTCTCGCGAATATTTAAACTTCTCGCGAATATTGAAACTGCTCGCAAATATTAGGACTTCTCGCGACTATTTGGAGTTCTCGCGAAAATTGACACTTCTCGCGAATATTGGGACTTCTCGCAAATATTGAATTTTGTCGCAAATATTGGGACTTCTCGCGACTATTGGGATCTCTCGCGATTATAGGGATTGCTCGCGACTATTGGGACTTCTCGCGACTATTGGGACTTCTCGCGACTATTGGGACTTCTCACGATTATTCGGGGTTCATTTCAAAACAACGAAAACTATTCACTGATAATCTTTATCTTTCAATGGACTTCTCGCGAATACTGGGATTTCTCGCAAATAATGTGACTTCTCGCGAATATTGTGACTTCTCGCAAATAGTGTAACTTCTGGCAAATATTCTATAGGACTTCTCGCGACTATTGGGACTTCTCGCGAATATTGGGACTTCTCGCGAATATTGAAACTGCTCGCAAATATTAGGACTTCTCGCGACTATTGGGAGTTCTCGCGAAAATTTGGACTTCTCGCGAATATTAGGACTTCTCGCAAATATTTAATTTTGTCGCAAATATTGGGACTTCTCGCGACTATTGGGATTTCTCGCGATTATAGGGACTGCTCGCGACTATTTGGACTTCTCGCGACTATTGGGACTTCTCGCGATTATTCGGGGTTCATTTCAAAACAAAGACTAAGTGATCGAAAAATTGATAATTAAAGATTTTTAATGATATAAAGTGTTTTACTGACTTTCGATCCCCGTGGAAGACCTACTATACAACGATATAAAAGTTTACTCGGTATATGATTGGTCAAATTTAGTCTCGAATTTAACCAAAATGACTTTTGATTTGGAGCATGGAGTTCATTCCTGAGCACTGAGAAACTATTCAGAGTTTTATAGTTTCAAGGCAAGTTTCTTCCTTCCCGCTTTTACTATCATGTTTCACATATCAAATAATAGGACAATGTGACCCTTACCCCTTCACTGTTTTGTTTTCCTATAATTCCTCTGTCTATAATACTCATGTACAAACAACATGAGATGTTGCCGAAACAATAATAATTACATTTTGATATCTCTTTTGGGGAAACATTACAATTATATGTCAAAGGTATACATGTAGAAGTCTGATAAAGCCGTAAACAGCATCTATATTTAACAATCATAGAAACGTCTTTAAAAAAGGCAATAACAAATTTAAAAATAAATAAATACAAAATTGATATTCAACAAGAAAAAAAGGAATATATATGAACCTGTGCATGAGAAATCTTTTGAACAGTGTATCTTGTCCATCTGCTCTGTCTGGTCATGATCTATAAAGGTTGAGAGAACTGTTTCTAACAAAAGTGTGTAAGTAATCTGTGAATAGTATATAATCTTTATTTCCTCCAATATATCATACAAAGATGAACACTATGATAAACAAACAAAAAGGAAAGGTTATATACAAAAATAAGATATCTCTTTAAATTACCATGTATACTTATATCAGACCCAATGAAGGTTGAACACATCTTTGGAACAAAATAAATGCACGGAAGAAGAGTTCAAGGTGAGTTAATATACTGCAGGTGTAAGAATTGCAGGAAATGAGAATGTTCTTATTGATAAATGCATCCTCATCTGCAATCCTTACACAATCTAATGACATAAATAATGTGGCAGCATTCCTGATGTGGTACAGGATGAGTATATATAAATACAAATGCTTATCTATCCCCTCAAAGAGCAGAAACCAGTCAGACCCACACTCCTCAAATAACTCCATTATTTGATAAGTATATGCATGAGGAATGCAGCAGATGAGAGGCGACAGACATACATATGCCCACTATTCACAAAGGTACCCCTGGGTCTGTACAACCTCTATACCATGTACGTAATCATATAGACTATTATAAATGAGCATCTGTGAACAGTGAAGACTCAGGCGAACATGAGCAACCGCACTGTCACATCAGAGTATTCAGTGTCCGCCTACATACCCCTTAGTCCTAATGTTAACTTCTGACAAAAAACTAGAACTGTAGCCCAAATATCTACGTCAATTTATCTTCATATGATCTCGTGCTCGGGAGTCAAGAAAACCCCAAATCGCAGAACGCACCTTAAATAGTTTTTCTTTATGAAATTGTACCATGAAATAAACTACACGTTCTTCATTTTATTGTTTATTTCTGAAATTCCTCCCCTGTTTCCTGCCCTGTTACCTCCCCTGTTACACAAGTATTAACCCTTTCCCACATATCATAAATCTACAGCAGACCACAAATCTCTGACAAATTTGAAAGCATGATTTTTGAAAACCGTGATTGTGAAAAGGAAGAATATCCTAATGCTTTCAAAAGTCGCCTGTTGCAGATGCATACAAATGCTTCTTGCACAAAGAAAATAATTAAACTGAATTCAAAAATGTGGCGTCTTCCGTGAATACACCTACATATTGATTGGCAGGGAATCGAATCACGGTATGTGCCCAGTTTCGTAATAGTTCCAAAATTCCATATGGGATATAAACCCGGTCGTGTCATACCAACAATTTAAACAAGATAGTAAAATATTTCCCTCCTTGGTGCTCAGAATTGTGGGAATATATGTAGGGAATTATATACATGTATGTATCCAGGCGAAGCCGGCGATGTTTCCCGTCAATAGGTAATGTGTATGAACTTTGCAAAACTTTTCTATACGATAGTTCGGACGTACGCCTTCTTCAGATCACACACTATCTTGCGTCCATTTTAAACGTATGAACATAAAGACTATTGTTCATTACTTTCAGTTTCAGGATGGACGTAACATGGTGTGTGATTTTTGTAATCTTTTATTGTGATACTAACTATTCTATATTTTTTCTGTTCATTAATTGTGATTAAAATGTTGAGAGCTCTTTGAAAATCGTATAGTTTTAAAACAACTAAATCCTAAAACAAAAAGTCTCTCTTGCCGTCTTGGATTGAGCTTTTCTTGACATGATATTTCCATCTAGTTTTTGCATTTATTAGTATTGTTGCCAATCATCTTTCAATGTTGAAAAGTAAAGATTGCTTAATAAAGATATCTTTACCAATAAAGTTGGAACGATAAAAATGTGATTGAAAGTTTTCCTGACTGTTGAACAATAGGATATTCAAGGGATAACGAAGAAGTTCGAATCGGGAAATGTGTTGATTCTTATGCACATGTCATAATTACAACACCGGTTATTTGAACGCAAAGGACAAAATCATCCGGCAAGGAAAAATAAATTGGATTACTGGCAACATTAATAATATTATTATATACTTCAAATACATATTTTCCGGAACTTATTGAAGAAAGATGAATAGCGCACGGACAAAACGTTTACACTGTCTATGTAATACGTACCGTAGACAAAGGAGTTACAGCGTCATACAGGTAATGACTTACTGTAAATGTTGCGTAATGTGAATAAGTGTGTTATTTGGACTGGGTGGGGTAAGACTAAGATTTATCTAATTGGTTTCACTTTTCTATTGTTGTTGTTTCTGCTAGAGTTGAAAATTTTGCCTTGAAATGTAAACACAAATGCAAAAAGATTAGAACTGTTAAAAACCATACGCAATAATTAATTGTGCAATCATGCAGTATTGTCTGTTAGGTTTGTCAAACTGTCTCATGACAGTCATGTACAGTATATTTGGTTTTAAGACATATCAGGGACCGTGTTATTCCAATTTCTCTACATAGACAGACATCGCATATGCTCATTTTTCATTTTGTTATTATCCTGAATAAATGACAGTTGAGTTCTATGATAAAAATAAAAATGAGTCAACCTAGGCTAAAGTCTTAGATAATAAATTATTTGGACTAGGACCGTGTATATATTGCCCGGACCCTAGACATGTAGGAAGCGACAGAGGTTGGATAATTCCCACTATCTTTGCTTTGTATTAAGACTAGATTCTTTTATTCCATACCGCCTTGGTGGTGAAGTGGTATCAGGGTTTTTTTTCTGAAAAAGGGGAAGTGGCCTGGGGCCTTTGAGAAGGGGAAAATTTTGCGGCATTTTAGAAAAAAAAGGAGAAAAATTGTAAACTAGTATAATGTGCATGTTTCACTTTTATCATTACAAGGCCACCTCTCTATTTTTCATGTTCTTGAACTCCTCCACTAGATTGTCATAATCCAGTTCACTCAAACTATACCACTGTCAAGGGTCGAAATTAGCAATAATTTCTACTTGCATTTTTTCGCAAGTGCTCTTTTTTGTTACAAGTTTGCTAAATGAGAAAACAACTTTAATTTTTGAGAACTTATTAGAACTTTAATTTTAAGCAACACAATGTGAACTACAATCTATGCAATACACTGTTATGGTCAATCATGAAAGTAATGTAAACATGGTCCAAACCTTGCTGTGAAAAGAAGCTGCTGAGACTGTCAGATATACAGCATAGTCTAGAAACCGTGTTTCAATTTCTGACTCCATATGGCAAAGTATGGGGTCTTTTCTGTCTTAGTCCAGACAACAACCATCTTGTTTTGGGGTCATATTCTCTAAGGGCAACATCAGCAACGTTAATTCTCAAAATATGAAGTATTTCAGCACCAAGCCTACACCTCAAGTCAAATTGTATTCTGTTCATTGTGGAAATATAAATAATGATTTAAGCTAATGTTTTTTTTTTTTTTTTTAATTGGAGGGGAATTTATTATTTTAGGGGAAAAACTATGCTTATTATTTTCCGAGGGGAAGGGGCCGTAAAAAAACCCTGGGTATAGCGTCCAACTTGGATGCAGGATGTCACAGGTAAGATTCCCTGCTGGTTCATACCATTTAGACTTTAAAAATGACAGTATACTGGCTGCCCTCCTTGGTGCTCAGGGTTGCAGGGTTATCATTTTGACTGACTGGCTTGTGTCCGGATAAATTATAACTTACCCAGGAAACGCCATGATATAACTGAAATATTGTTGAAAGTGGCGTAAAACACCAAGCAATCAATCAATTCTTTTATTCGCCTTGTGACGTCTGACTGTGTAGTCAATATATTGCTTTAGAAACCAGATCATTTGCTTTCTTTGCTAGCCTGACTAGGTTATATGGTATGTTAACTGATATTCTTGAATCTTTTATATTGTTTATTAGAATTTAGAGTGACCGTTTGCTTGAAATGGCTGAGTTCCCCTTCCAAGGTCAAGAGACCTAGTACAGATGAGAATATTTGGATGTTATTTATTTCTTGTCTTCCAATTCATTCATCCTGGACATGCTGCAGATGGTTTCTCCTCGACTGCCCAGTTTCAGTGACCTTAAGTTTGATTAATTTGTATTTTACGCAGCTTTTAACATTTTTAGCTTGTCTGTTTTCGAGAAAAAAAGTCAGGTAATTGTGATACCCTTCATCTTACCTCAAAAACCATTCATCATTTTCAAATGAAACTAGATACACATGTTCCTAGTAACAATGTGCATGTTTGTACCAAGTCAAATAACTTATTATGCAGTAATGCCCCTTTTTCGACTTACAAAAAGAGGATGTCTGTCGGATGAGCGTTGGCTTTCGCTCGGCAGCGCTCTTGTTTCAGTTATTTCACGCCGTTTCCTGGGTAATTTTACCAGTACTTCTGTCTTGTTTATCCTGACACCAGTCATTCAGTCTTCATGCTAATCCCCCAACCCTGTCAGCGCCAAGGAGGGCAGCCATTACTAACATTTTTTAAGTCTTTGGTATGACCCGGTCGGGGATAAACCCGCAACCTCCTGCACCGGAGATGGACGCTCTACCACTACACCACCAAGGCAGTGTGACCTGAAGACGGTTATCTATATAATCCAGTTAATTTAGAAAACACACAAAATTGCAGCTTTAATTCAACTTAGTATTTGCCGTGAACTCACAACTTTTGTTTTTGCAGTACATTGTAGGTTTTTACAGGGAAAGCAGTTATTTATATGACCTATTTTTTCAAAACATGAAAAAATTACCAGAATCAGTGCACCCTGGTTTTTAGGTATTAATTAGCAGTAAATACACTAAAAGTATGAGCAATGTTTTACATTGGAAAATGTCAGAAAATAATATTACAAAAAACCCAAACTGTTAAATATCAAACTAACATTCACAGGACATAATCTGGCTTTTACAGCCTTATAACCTCCAACCTGACAGAGGAGAAAACCTGTTTATGCCTTCTGATGTGTCCATTGTTTGAAAAGAATTATGTCACATTTCGGCGGTGAGCAAAAACAAATGAAATACAATGTTTTTTTCATCAGGCTGTATTTCTAGAACAAAAAGACTGTTAATTGCTCATGTTTCAGTTTACAAGGACAATCAATAGGTCGTTACAGCAGAGACTGCCAGTATGTCAGAGTGTACCACAAACAGTGTATCCCTACACCCATCAGCTAACAGCCAATCTTCACACCAGTTGCCGTAATTATGAGGTAAATATGACCTTTCTTCATATTGTATGCTGAAGATTCTGAGTGTGACCTTCTTTTTGGAAAGACATGATTTTGGGTGGTTAAAGTTTTATGGCAAGTTGGCATTTTCATTTTTTAATTTTTCTCAATAAGTATTTGTGCTACGGCTTTAGTATTTGGAATATAGTAACATCTTATACCTTTCTTCACATTAATTGCTGAAGATGCTGAGTGTGACCTTCTTTTTAGGGTAAAAAACATGATTTTGGGTTAAAGTTTTAGGGCAAGTAGGATATATATTTTTTTTAACTTTTTCTTAATAAGTACTTGTGCTAGGGCTTTCATATTTGGAATATTATTACATCTAATCCATTTCTTCATATTGTATGCTGAAGATGCTGAGTGTGACCTTCTTTTTGCTGTAAAAGATAGCTTTTGGGTGGTTAAAGTTTTAGGGCAAGTTGGCATTTTCATTTAATTTTTTAATTTTTTCTCAATAAGTACTTGGGTTAGGGCTTTCATATTTGGAATATAATTACATATAATACCTTTTCACATTGTATGTTGAAGATGCTGAGTGTGACTTTTTGGGGGTGAAAAACATGTTTTTTGTTTGATTTTGAGAATTTTAGATAAATTCATAATTTTTGGTTACATTCCTTTCTAATTGTGATCATTTATTTATCAAATATAATTCTTCAACATATCAAATGGGTTTTTCATGGTGTCAAACATTTGGAAAACCTTTTTTTAAGGTTTTGCTATTTTAGGACTGGTCAGTTTTAACATTTGCGTTTAATATGGAGTAATGGCCCTTGATTGACTCAGGAAATTTGATTTTTAAATTATATATATTTAAATGTATGTATCTATTCAGTTGCTTTTACATATAGAGTATATAATATGATTTAATAGTACTTAAGTGCAATATAATGAAATAGTGCTTTATTTGAATAAGCGGCATATAGTCGAGCGCGCTGTCCTCCGACAGCTCTTGTTAGTTTATGTATCCAGAATGCTTCCTTGCACAAACCGTCTAGGTTATTCATTAACTAAGGAATACATTCACCTTTTCTCACACAGTCCAAATAGTCAGTTTACACTTTCTCACATACAAAACATCTGCAGCAGTCTAACGCTTTGAAAACATGTATAAATGCAAAAATATGGAAAATCACTATAAATGAAAGTGTTATTAGTGAAAAGATTTGAAAACAATAGAAAATAACATTGCTCATTATGAGCAATTTCTCCAAAATGTATCTGCAAGTCGGAAAGGGTATTTGATAGTTTAAAGACATATATCTTGCCTGTGATTAAGACGTGTTTTTCAGTAATAGTTAGTTAATCCATTCAAACATAATTATAACAAATCTGATTAATTTGAAGCTTAACCCTTTCCCTCATACAACACTTCTGCAACAGACTCTGAATATATTTCGTTAAAAAATAGAAAATCTCTATAATTGAACGGATAACTTATGACTTAAAGTGGAAAACATTGTGGCAAAAGGAGAAATTGCTCGTTTCTAAAAGCTGTCTGCTGCAGAGGTGTCAGTGGGTCAAAAAGCATCTATATGAGGGAAAGAGTTAAAATACAAAAAAAAACATAAATCTTTAAAAGAAAGCATAACTATTGAATAGTAAATACTGAATAGAGGTTAAAACGCACATAGTGGCAATTTAATCTTTTGCCACAAGGCATTGCTACTGCAGATGCAGTGTCAAAATGAACTTTATGTTGGCAAGTGTCATGCGATTCTGTCAGATTTTTATAAGATAAGGAATGAAATATTGTGTGTTTTTATTTCAGACAAAAGGTGAAGATGATAAAAAGACTAAAGAAAGCTTTTTGAAGGTAGTGTATTCCCCCATCTATGACTAACTAATTTATAACTGTCCCTCAAATATGGTATTTGAGCCATAATATGGTGTCCGTATTTTGTGTTACATCACAAACACTGTGTGGTGTCCTCTTTTGAAATATTTGACTTGTGTCAAATTAAATGCTGTATATGGTTAGAACAATATCTATAGCTGTTATATTTTAAATGACAAAATAGTTTTAAATGAATAGTAGTGTAGTTTTTAAGTTCTATTGTTAGTAATGGCCCTGTCACAGGACCAGAACCTTTAAGGACAATGCGTGAGTAACGTGTTGGAATTTCGGCAACACGCTCGCAAACACTGATCAATGCTAGGCCAGAATTAGCAACACGCTGAGCGCGTTACTCTCACGCTGGAACACGCTGTCTTGCGCTGAGACCAAAATACATTTTTCAACATACCTAAAATTACCAGCGTTAATAGGTTGTTACTTAAGCGTTGAACACGTTAGACAGTCGTTCCTCAGTCGTCGATTGCGAAACTAACACGTTACTCACGATACGCTGTCTCATGTTATCTTTAAATCAGTGATGCGGTCCTCACATGCTGAGCACGTTACTCATACGCTATGAACCTGTTATCAACCCATTAAGGACACGCTGAAATCGTGTTTCCACTTGACTTTTTCTGTGAAAGTTCAGCGTTTGCCAGCCTATCAACTGTTTTAAACGCGCTACTCATGCATTGGCCTAAAACGTTCTGGTGTGACAGGGCCATAACACAGGACACCATATAATAAATCATTTTTATGAAGGTCAGTTGGCTAGTTGAACTTTTTTAGACCTATTTTACATTTTCACCACCATTCTTTGGAATTATTTCAATAAATAAATGGTTTATTTAGTAAAATATTTACTAGTATACAATTAGATGATGAATGTTGTAACAGGATACAAAATGATGTAACTGGACACCAATTGTGTAACACGACACCAAAGACTGCACTTCAAATAAGTGTGTAACAGGACACCAAAGAAAAAAATAAACAAATTAAATAAAAGCATAAACATATTCAGTATAAGTTATTCTCTATTTAAATGAAAATATAGTAATCATGCAAATATGTATTTATAACGTTAGCAAAAGTGATTATGGATGTAGAAAATGCTTTCCAGGCAAACAATCTAACAATTCAAAAGAGACACAAATCGCAATCTTTTCCCCCATGAAAAATCTGAATAAAAAATGATTTGTATCGGATTAAATAGATTTGCATCCATCTCTGGATAATTTAAATCAACAAATAAAAAGCAAACACGCATTCAGATACATATATAAGCAACCACTGTTTAAGACACTTTAAAAATCTCCTTGAATAAAAGTAGAAGGCCCAGGCCTTTGATATTTGGTACGTAGCTTCATCTAGTAGACCTCTACCAAGATTGTTCAAATGATAGCCCGGGGTCAAAAATGACCCCTCCTCTGGGGGTCACTTGTTTTACATAGACTCATATAGGGAAACAAATTTAAAAATCTTATTGTCTAAAAGTAGAATGCCAAGGCCTTTGGTAAAAAATGGCCCCTCCCTTGTTTTACATAGAATCGTATAGGGAAAAAAACCTTTTAAAATCTTCTTGTCTAAGAGTAGATAGCTCAGGCCTTTTATATTTTGTATGTAGTCCATCTAGTAGACCTCTACCAAGATTGTTCAAATTATAGCCCTGGGGTCAAAAATTACCCCTCCCCGGGGGTCACTTGTTTTACATAGACTCGTATAGGGAAAAAGCTTTAAAAATCTTCTGGTCTAAAAGTAGATGGCCAAGGCCTTTGATATTTGGTATGTAGCTTCATCTAGTGGACCTCTACCAAGTTTGTTCAAATTATAGCCCTTGGGTAAAAAATTACCCATCCCCGGGGTCACTTGTTTTACATAGACTTGTATAGGGAAAAAACTTTAAAAATCTTCTTGTCTAAAAGTAGAAGGCCCAGGCCTTTGATATTTGGTATGTAGCTTCATCTAGTAGACCTCTACCAAGGTTGTTCAAATTATAGTCCTTGGGTCAAAAATGACCCATCCCCGGTGGTCACTTGTTTTACATCGACTTGTATAGGGAAAAAACTTTAAAATCTTCTTGGATCAAAGTAGAACGCCAAGGCCTTTGATATTTGGTATGTAGCTTCATCTAGTGGACCTCTACCAAGAATGTTCAATTTATGGCCCTGGGGTCTAAAAAGACTTCTCCCTGGGGGTCACTTGTTTTACATTGTACATAGACTCATATGGGGAAAAAGCTTTAAAAATCTTCTTGTCTAAAAGGAGAAGGCCCAGGCCTTTAATATTTGGTATGTAGCTTCATCTATTGGACCTCTATTAATCTTGTTCAAATTATAGCCCTGGGGTAAAAAATGGCCCCACCCCAGCGGTCACTTGTTTTACGAAGACTCATATAGGGAGAAACTTTAAAAATCTTCTTGTCTGAAGGTAGAATGTCGAGGCTTTTGATATTTGGTATGTAGCTTCATCTAGTTGACCTCCACGAAGGTTGTTCAAATTATAACCCTGGGGTAAAAAATGGCCCCATCCCGGGTCACTTGTTTTACATAATATTATACTTGTATAGGGAAATACTTGTCTAAAAGTTGATATTTGAAATCTAACTTCATCTAGTGGTCTGCTACCAAGATTGGTCAAATTATAGCTCTGGTGTCAAAAATGTAAAGGTGATTTAAACACTTTAAAAATATTCAGGTGATCAATATAGGGCCATCTTGGCCCTCTTGTTTTATAGGTTTTTTAGCTCACCTGAGCTTTGCTCAAGGTGAGTTATTGTGATCGCCTTTTGTCCGGTGTCCGGCGTCCGTCGTGCATTATGCGTCAACTTCTTCTCCTCAGTGGGTCAATTGGGATGAAACTTCACAGAAAGTATCCTCTCAATGACCTCACCAGATTTCCTTTAAATTTTTGGGATCCATGCAGAATTCTGGTTTCCATGGCAACGAAATGAAAAAAACTTCAAAATTCTTCTTCTCCCAAACTGGTGGGCAGATTTTCAAATAATTATTTAGAAATGTTCCTTGGATGACCCTCTATGAGATTTCTTCAAGCCTTGTTGATTGGTCGAAAAACATGGCAGCCAGGGGGGGGCGGGGCTATTTTGCCTTATATGCATGGCTATAGTGAAAACTCAAAAAATCTTCTCCTCCGAAAGTATCCAGCCTATTTTCAAATAATTTTGTATAAATGTTCCTTGGATGACCCTCTATCTGATTCCTTCAAGCCATGTTGATTGGTCGAAAAACATGGCCACCAGGGGGGCGGTGCTATTTTGCCTTATATGGCTATAGTGAAAACTTAAATCTTCTCCGAAAGTGTCAGGCCGATTTTCAAATAATTTTGTAGAAATGTTCCTTGATGACCCTCTATCAGATTCCTTCAACCCAAGCTGATTGGTCGAAAAACATGGCCGCCAGGGGGGCGGGGCTATTTTGCCTTATATGGCTATAGTGAAAACTTAAAAATCTTATCCTCCAAAAGTGTCTGGCCGATTTTCAAATAATTTTGTAGAAATGTTCCTAGGGTGACCTTCTATCAGATTCCTTCAAGCCAAGTTGATTGGTCGGAAACTATGGATGCCAGGGGGGCGGGGCTTATATAACCAAACTCTTCAGCAGACAACTTTGAACATTTTCCAGTAAAAATGTGGAAAATCTATATAAATGAATGTAAAATGATAAGAAAAGAGAGAAATTGCTTGTAATGTTTTAAAATGTCGTCTGCTGATACATTAAAATGTGTTTGTAAGTGGGAAAGGTTTATTATCATGTCAATTATGTGGTTACTAAGTATTAAAAGATTTATTGGTCTTTCACAAGACTAAGGACATTAGCTCTCTATCCAAAGGTTGTGTGTTCAAATCATTGGTCCCCATCTATTCCTTTTAATGATTGATTTATATAAGTCATTGTGAAATAAGTCATTTGTCTTCCATCATCTATTGACTTATAAATAGTCTTACATGTTGATGGTATTTTAAAAGTTGCCCGGTAAGTATGCTGTGTAGAGTATTGATGTTAGAAAACACATAGTTTGGTGGATTGGCCACCAATATATTTATAACTAATATTCTGTTGAAATGGCATAAACTCCAATCCACCAACAAATATATAGGCAAACATCTGTATTGAAAAGTAACCAGGTACCTGGGAGAGAAAAGAAAGATAAACTTTGAAGGAAGGTGCCATTATATGACATCAATACTATTGAATACATGTGCAGTGACGTCCCTTGGATGAGATGTAAACAAAATTAGCTCAGAGAAAAATGAAAATGAAAATCGATGATAACATCCTTCCTGCAGAACGCAAAGTTTAATAATCTTCACAGAAGCCATCGGAGAGCTTGAGGTGTATATCCTGAGAAGGGGAGACACATTTTCCGTTTTTTCTGATGTTATTGACTTTTTCCCATTTTCTACATGCATATAGTGATCAGCCAAGCGTGAATGTGACTTTTGAGTACCTGTTATACAAGCCGCTCTACGTCCAGTTTACTGTTGAGGCACGTCATGGGTGTCGACATTGTAGCATGGCGAGGTAGAATAGGGTGTTTCTCCATGCCACGGATGAGGCGATCTCTAGGAAATAACACAATTACAATTAGCTCCAGCAGTGTATCGCTAAGCCTGAGAATGTTATTATTTCTACTATTAGCTGCTGAGTGCGTTGAAATGAATCCAGGGCCCGGAACCAGAGGAAAAGGAAATACAGAACAAAGAAGTGTCAGAACGAGAGGTGCGGGGAGAGGTTCTAGTAATGTCGATGTTCCCAATCACCAAAAGTCACCAGAACAACAATCTCAAAGTTTACTACAGACTCAAAGCAACAAACTTATCAATCAACAACCTACTATCGGAGATTGGTTAACAACTTCAAAAGGTCGGACAAGAAGCCAGTCCGCCAAACAACCTGCTAATAATAGTAGAAGTCATTCGATTTCATCTAGATCATCAGCCTCATGTGTAGATGATGATTTTCTCACTAGCGACGAAAGACCAACCAATTATAATCAGAACGATCCTTCCTTCTCTGTAAGCATGCTACTGGACATACAAAAAAGTGTAAAGGGTTTAGACAAAAAATTCGACAAAATGGAGCATGTTCATGGTGACCTTGTGAGGTAAAAAATGGTTTCCGCTGAATAACTGAAGAACGCTTGGGCCGAAGAACTCCTTACTTGGTATGAAGGTTTGCCATGCCCAGTAAAAGACCCCTTTTTGAGGTCAGTACATCTAAAGTGAAGGTCACAGTGACCTTGAGCTGAAAGGTCACAGTGACAATGAGCTGAAAAATTGTTTTCGCTTAATGTCTTTGGCCATGGAACTTAATACTTAAGTGTGCAGGTTGGTCACTACCAGCACATGACCCCTATTGATTTTGAGGTCACTAGATCAAAGGTCAAGGTCATGGTAACCTTCAGCTGAAAAAATGGTTTCCGCTCAATAACTAAAGAATGATTATGTCAAGGAACTTCATACTTGGTTTCACACGTTGGTCCTAACCAGTAGATTGATTTTGACTCCATCATTTCTTTTTGTCCCCTATGACCACACAAATGGGAACAAGCGCTTTTTCAAAAAAGCAATCTCTAGTTGTGATATCATATTTGTTTTTGCATATATGTTTCACCAGAATTCTCAACAATATACCAGAATCGCAATGAAAATGGCATTGAGTTGCTAAATGATTACTTGAGTATAATTGTATCGGCGTACCCGAATGTTAACCTATTTTTGGCGGGAGATTTAAATGCCAGAATGAAGGATTCCCAAGACTACATTAATCAAGATGACGTTTCTTTTATCATTGGTGACAATGCAGCATATCCCGCTGATGACTTTTCCTTACCACGCAAGTCTAAGGATCTAGCGTACAATCGTTTTGGCTTATCATTGATTGATTTATGTTGTGCTTATAATGTCCATACTCTAAATGGTAGACCTTTTGGGGATGCTGATGGAAATTTTACATGCACTGCTAATAACGGCGCTAGTGTGGTCGACTACATGATATGTTCTTCTGATATTTTTGATTTTGTTACAGACTTTTATGTGCATGATAATGACTCATCTGTGCATTTTCCTCTTCACTGTACACTTAATTTTATATCTAAAGCCATCTCATCGGATCACGAGACTATAACCAATACTGATTTAAGTAGGTGGGAAAAATATAGATGGAATGACATCTTTCAAAATGATTTCCTACAAAAGTTTAGTCTTAACTTTGGTTTGTTCAATGAACAAATAGCAATTGCACATGGAAGTAGTGTTTTACCTTTACTAAGCGATTTTATACATGTTTTACGTAATTCTGCAGACAACATGATCTGCACCAGTGTCAAAAGTCGTAACAGTAACAATCCTAAATGGTGGGACAATGACTGTAATGCAGCGAAACGTAACAAAATGTTAACTTTACGTTAATTTAGGCTCTCAAATAATAGAAATGACTTACAAACATATAAAACTTGTAAAAATAGATTCAAATCATTATGTAAAGGTAAGAAGTTGAATTACCAGAGAAAGAAGAGAAATGATCTAATAAATAACAGAAAAGACCCTAAACAGTTTTGGGGAATTATTAAGTCATCTTGTACAAAATGTCATTGTAATGGTTCAATTTCATCCCATGAATGGTTTAAATATTTCAAAAATCTGTTAAATTTAGAAAAAAAAGAGAGCGAAAACTTCAATGAAAACATTTTACAGAATCTTGTACTAAATAATAATTGTGATGACCTTATAATGTACAAATTACTGACGATGAAATCATCCGTAGTGTAAACTCTTTAAAAAATCAAAAGTCGCCTGGTCCTGACGGAATTTGTGCTGAAATGTATAAACATATGCTAAATGATACACTACCATACTTAAATAAATTATTCAATGAAATATTTGATAGTTCTATTGTTCCGAAAGAATGGTGTTATAGTATCATTACGCCTATTCACAAAAAAGGCAGTCTATCTAATCCCAATAATTATAGAGGTATTTCACTTTTTGATTGTATATGTAAAATATTCGTTACTATTACTAGACTATCAAACTGGTGTGATGAATGCAATATCATAGACGAAGCCCAAGCTGGTTTCCGTAAAAATTATTCAACTATAGATAACTCGTTCATTCTTATGTCTTTGACACAAAAGTATTTATCTAAAAAGAAAGGTAGATTTTACTGTATTTTTATAGACTTCGAGAAAGCATTTGATAATGTGAAGCACGAAAGGTTATGGGATGCGTTAAGCAGAAAAGGTGTCAGTGGAAAGTTTCTCCATACACTGCAATCAATGTACGGTCAATTGAAGTCTTGTGTTAAAGTAGACGATGCTTTGACACAATATTTCAATTGCACGGTCGGCACACGACAGGGGTGCACCGGAAGTCCCAAAATATTTTCTCTTTTTATAAATGACTTAATCGAGTATTTTAACCAAAATGTTACTAGAGGTATATTTGTTTCAAATGCCATAAAAGAGTTAAATCTTCTTTTGTTTGCTGACGATGTCTCCAGTTTCTCTGATACTGTTGTTCAGCTCCAGAGGCAGATCGATGGTAAAGCAGAGTTTTCCCAATCCGTTGGTATGAAAATAAATATAGATAAAAGTAAAATTATAGTCCGTTGGTATGAAAATAAATATAGATAAAAGTAAAATTATAGTCTTTAGAAATGGAGGGGTCGTCAGGCGAAATGAAAAATGGTTTTATACGGTAACAGTAAAAAATATTGACATTGTATCAGTTTATAAATATCTCGGACTGTACTTTTCGCCAAAGTTATCGTGGAGCAAAACACACACAATGCTATCTCTTCAAGCTCTTAAAGCGGTTAATCATATAATAAGAATACGAAGACATTTTGGTTTTCTAGAACTTAAGGATATGTTTAAAGTATTTGACTCTATTGTGAAACCCATACTATGTTACGGGGCACAGCTGTGGGGGTATGCTTATATACAAAAGATTGAGAGAATACAAATACAATTCTGCAAAAAAATATGCAATCTGTCTGAAAATACTTGCGATACAATGGCACTAGGAGAATGTGGCAGACTCCCTTTGTGTATAACATATATGCCTATATGTGTCAAATACTGGTTGAAATTAATTCGTATGGAAAATACAAGATATCCAAAACAATGTTACGAAATGTTAAAACAATTGGATACAGTTGGTAGACACACCTGGGCCACATGTATAAAGGATCTGCTTTATCTTTATGGTTATGGCTACGTCTGGATTGCTCACGATGTTGGCAAGGATGATATATTTATCAAACAGTTTACACAGAGACTAGAAGATAATTCTACTCAACTTTGGATCTCAAATATAAACAATACCTCTAAAGCATTAAACTATAAGCATTTTAAATCGGCCCTTACCCCCAAATTATACCTAAGTGTAGATATACCATATGTCCACAGAAAAATGTTGTCTAATTTTAGGTGCTCTAACCATGATCTGATGATTGAACGAGGTAGGCACCTTGGAATAGATAGAGCTTTGAGATTATGTCCTTTGTGTAAAGAATCAAATTTATCTGTAGTTGAAGATGAATACCACCTATTTTTCTATTGTCCTAAATATGAACCACTAAGACTGATTTACTTCAAACCGTATTGGAATCGTTGTAGAAATGAACATGTATTCAATAGTATCTTTACATTAAATAACATAGCCACAATAAGGTCTGTTGCAAAGTATCTCGTTGAGGCATTTCATGTTAGAAAGCAATTTTTGGAAAAATAAGGATACATTCAATGACATGTAAAGTTGTTTGCCCGACATACATTACCACTTATCAATGTGGTTCTACCACTCACATATTCAACTACTCATCCACCAACCCATTCATTTTACCACCCGCCAAAAACAATCTAACAATCCCCCTCACTCCACACACTTATTCACTCAAAACACTTAAACACCCATACATTCATTCACTCCAACACTCAATAAGCCACACACATACATTCACTCACTCATGCTCTCGATCACCAACACATTCATTAACTACAAGAGTCAATCAACTACACACTTGTTCATTCGCCGTTTTATATTGCCTGAATTATATCATTAAACAATGTATAGATTACTTGTTTGTTTATAATCATATAACTATTTCAATACTTTAAAATACTACAAAAATTGTTTCTGTAATATATCTCAATAATTGTTTCTGTAATATATCTCAATAATTGTTTCTATAATATATCTCAATAATTGTTTCTGTAAAATATCTCATTCCAATTGTGTCATTCATATTGTATTATTTGTAAATATTAATGTATATGGGCCAGAGGCCTAAATACTTGAATACTTGAATAAAAATACATAATGAAACTTGCAATAAACCCAAGTCCATCATTTTCTTTTCTCTTTCAGAGACACTGGTGGCCTCTGACTATTGCAAGTGGGGCTTTTGGGGTCGGTCTGCTCACCTATTCATTACGGCAGTATAAAAAATCAATGCAAATAGGTAATTTTAATAGCTTGTGTGTATGCAGTGATTAACAACATTCTTAATCTTGTGAAATGATATCTTGTTCTGCATTGTTTACTACTTATGTTTTAAAAATGGTGGTAATGTCTTTCCCTCCTTCATGCTCAGGGTAAGCTTACAGTCAGGATTAATGGACCACCAGTACTAGAAACTTACCTATGAATTGCCGTGAAATAAATGAAAAAATGTTGAAAGCGGAGATAGACACCATACACACAAAGTCATCTCTTCATGTGTAAGACAAGACTTAGTCCAAATGTTTGACCAAAAAGATGTTTAGAATATCGTTGTTTACCTGGGAATTAATAAGATAAACACAGGCTCTGGACTGATGACATTATATTAATGCATAGTAATTAACTAAGCAAGCGCTCTGACCGACAAGCCAACTTCTTAGACTTATTATAACCAGCTCTTTATGTAGTAGTGTTTGCATGTTATACAACTTAAATGACTTCCTTCTCATTGACCATTGACAATAATTCAGCATGGCCAGGGTTAACATACTGAGATTGCAATTAAGGTTTATTAAAATTGTCCCATATATATAACAAATCTGTAGCAGACCACTTTGATATCATTTAAATTGAAAAATTATAATTATCATTATAAATGAAAGTGTGTTTATTGAATAGAAAAGAAAAAAGTCATGGCAAAGGGAGGATTTGGTCATGAGCAGTTTTTCCTTTTTACACAGTGTTTTCAAGTCATCTGCTGCAGATGCATCAAAAGTTTTCTTTATGTAGGACACTAACAGCTTTTGACACCTTTGAAGCAGACACCAATAGAAAACAATGTGCTTATAAATACTTTCAGGCTTGCTGACATGCTTTGTGTCCCCTACCTCTAAGGCAGGTAGATACTTTGTGATCACTTCTCAAATTGTCTGTTCATCTGATTATCTGTCAGTATGTCAATTACTTAAATGGTTAGTATATGAAATCAAGGTCACAGTTGTTATATTACATCAATCTAGCACTTTTAGAATGAGGGCAGCATTAATACAAAAGTGCAGTGTCAAGGCAGTCTTTGACATATTCCAAAGGTCAAGGTCACAGTGGCTATACCGTACATATATATGTTTGAAACAATATCATTGCTGTAGTACTTTCAAGTGTGGTTGGAATTTGGTCATACTTAATTCAGAAGTTTTAGTCTCAAGGCAGCTTGGCAATAAGTTGGCATTTCATTGACCCTTGTCAAATGTCAAGATCACATTTGCTATAAGTAGCGTAGCATTTAATGAAACCATGTCATCAGTCTATAGCACATTTATTTAATTTGTGGCAGGAATTCCTTCATACTTCATATAGAGGTTGAGTATTAACAAGTTCTTATTCACTGTCAAAGGTCAATATCATAGTGGCTTTAAATTGCCTTCTCTGTGTACCAAATCATGTGGTCTTCCTCTGACTTTGGATTTTAACAGATGCTCGTTTGCAAGAGTCCTGAGTCAAATGTCAAGGTTACAGTTACCATGAATAGCATACCATGTAAATAGCTAGACTTATAGGGGGTGGGGCATACATGTCTTACTGGCGTTTTCAAATTGTATTATATTTACCTTATGGCCTTGTTAAGCCAATAAGTTCAAATTTCTATTACCTAGCCTCCATAGCTCAGTTGCTATCAACAAAGGCTGTCAATCCAATGGTTTTGAGCATCAATGCCAGCTAGGCCATCAAAAATTGACAAAACTCAATGCGACAAGCGTTATTCATCTTCCACCAATCTGCTTACTGTATATTTGGAAAAGCAGGCAGTTGCTTTGATAGAACGTTGCTAGAAAACACAATTGATAGGTTGACTGCCTGCCGTGACATGACTAACAAAATTGTTGAAAACAGCATAAAACCTCAATCAACTAATCAAATTTCTATTTACAGAAAAAGCCTTACAGTTTTCGGAGGAGGTAGGTGATGCTAAAGTTGGTATAGAAGATTGGGAACTGGTTGATAGTGAGGGAAGCAAGTTTACCAATAAAGATCTCATAGGGAAATGGGTTATATTTTATTTTGGGTTCACTCATTGTCCTGATATATGCCCAGATGAGCTGGACAAACTTGCAGCTGTTTCTGATATTATTGGTAACTACATTATTTACATTCGGATGACAAGTTATTTAAGATATGTTGAACCCTTTTTTACATGCAACAAATTTGCAGCAGATGACTTTAAAAACATCAACATAAAATACAAAAAAAAATGTATAAACGAAAGGACCAATTATTGTAAATAGTTGAAAACATTGTGGCAAAAGGAGAAATTATTCACCATGAGCAATTTCTCCTTTTGTCACAATGTTTTCAAATGTTGTCTTCTGCAGGGGCGTCAAAATGCATTTGCATGTGGGAAAGGGTTAAATTGAAAACCTATTCAGAAAAGAAAGTATCAGTAAAGGATGATAAAACACATTGAAGGAAAAGAAAAAAAAAGCTGATCATTTTCTTTTACCCCTTAAAGATTGTCAAGTATTATTTGCTCTACAGATGTCAGAACTAGTCCACTAGAGAGAATGAGTATGGGAGATAGAGGCACATTGTAAGATGTCAGAAATAGTCTATTTGAGAGAATGAGTATGGGAGATAGAGGCACATTGTAAGATGTCAGAAATGGTATATTTGAGAGAATGAGTATGGGAGATAGAGGCAAATTGTAAGATGTCAGAACTAGTCCACTAGAGAGAATGAGTATGGGAGATAGAGGCGCATTGTAAGATGTCAGAAATAGTCTATTTGAGAGAATGAGTATGGGAGATAGAGGCACATTGTAAGATGTCAGAACTAGTCCACTAGAGAGAATGAGTATGGGAGATAGAGAGGCATATTGTAAGATGTCAGAAATAGTCTATTTGTGAGAATGAGTATGGGAGATAGTGGCACATTGTAAGATGTCAGAACTAGTCCACTAGAGAGAATGAGTATGGGAGATAGAGGCACATTGTAAGATGTCAGAAATAGTCTATTTGAGAGAATGAGTATGGGAGATAGAGGCACATTGTAAGATGTCAGAAATAGTATATTTGAGAGAATGAGTATGGGAGATAAAGGCATATTGTAAGATGTCAGAACTAGTCCACTAGAGAGAATGAGTATGGGAGATAGAGGCACATTGTAAGATGTTAGAAATAGTCTATTTGAGAGAATGAGTATGGGAGATAGGGGCATATTGTAAGATGTCAGAAATAGTCTATTTGGGAGAATGAGTATGGGAGATAAAGGCACATTGTATGATGTCAGAAATAGTATATTTGAGAGAATGAGTATGGGAGATAAAGGCATATTGTAAGATGTCAGAACTAGTCCACTAGAGAGAATGAGTATGGGAGATAGAGGCACATTGTAAGATGTCAGAAATAGTCTATTTGAGAGAATGAGTATGGGAGATAGAGGCACATTGTAAGATGTCAGAAATGGTATATTTGAGAGAATGAGTATGGGAGATAGAGGCACATTGTAAGATGTCAGAACTAGTCCACTAGAGAGAATGAGTATGGGAGATAGAGGCACATTGTAAAATGTCAGAAATAGTATATTTGAGAGAATGAGTATGGGAGATAGAGGCACATTGTAAGATGTCAGAACTAGTCCACTAGAGAGAATGAGTATGGGAGATAGATAGGCACATTGTAAGATGTCAGAAATAGTCTATTTGAGAGAATGAGTATGGGAGATAGAGGCACATTGTAAGATGTCAGAACTAGTCTATTTGTGAGAATGAGTATGGGAGATAGAGGCACATTGTAAGATATCAGAAATAGTCTATTTGAGAGAATGAGTATGGGAGATAGAGGCATATTGTAAGATGTCAGAAATAGTCTATTTGTGAGAATGAGTATGGGAGATAGTGGCACATTGTAAGATGTCAGAACTAGTCCACTAGAGAGAATGAGTATGGGAGATAGAGGCACATTGAAAGATGTCAGAAATAGTCTATTTGAGAGAATGAGTATGGGAGATAGAGGCACATTGTAAGATGTCAGAAATAGTATATTTGAGAGAATGAGTATAGGAGATAAAGCCATATTGTAAGATGTCAGAACTAGTCCACTAGAGAGAATGAGTATGGGAGATAGAGGCACATTGTAAGATGTCAGAAATAGTCTATTTGAGAGAATGAGTATGGGAGATAAATGCACATTGTAAGATGTCAGAACTAGTCTATTTGAGAGAATGAGTATGGGAGATAAAGGCACATTGTAAGATGTCAGAAATGGTCTATTTGAGAGAATGAGTATGGGAGATAGTGGCACATTGTAAGATGTCAGAACTAGTCCACTAGAGAGAATGATTATGGGAGATAGAGGCACATTGTAAGATGTCAGAAATGGTATATTTGTGAGAATGAGTATGGGAGATAGAGGCACATTGTAAGATGTCAGAACTAGTCCACTAGAGAGAATGAGTTTGGGAGATAGAGGCACATTGTAAGATGTCAGAACTAGTCCTCTATAGATAATGAGTATGGGAGATAGAGGCACATTGTAAGATTTTAGAACTAGTCCACTAGAGAGAATGAGTATGGGAGATAGAGGCACATTGTAAGATGTCAGAAATAGTCTATTTGAGAGAATGAGTATGGGAGATAGAGGCACATTGTAAGATGTCAGAAATAGTATATTTGAGAGAATGAGTATGGGAGATAGAGGCACATTGTAAGATGTCAGAAATAGTCTATTTGAGAGAATGAGTATAGGAGATAAAGGCACATTGTAAGATGTCAGAAATAGTCTATTTGAGAGAATGAGTATGGGAGATAGAGGTACATTGTAAGATTTCAGAAATAGTATATTTGAGAGAATGAGTATGGGAGATAAAGGCACATTGTAAGATGTCAGAAATAGTATATTTGAGAGAATGAGTATGGGAGATAGAGGCACATTGTAAGATGTCAGAAATAGTATATTAAAGAGAATGAGTATGGGAGATAGAGAGGCACATTGTAAGATGTCAGAACTAGTCCACTAGAGAGAATGAGTATGGGAGATAGAGGCACATTGTAAGATGTTAGAAATAGTCTATTTGAGAGAATGAGTATGGGAGATAGGGGCATATTGTAAGATGTCAGAAATAGTCTATTTGGGAGAATGAGTATGGGAGATAAAGGCACATTGTATGATGTCAGAAATAGTCTTATTTGAGAGAATGAGTATGGGAGATAGAGGCACATTGTAAGATGTCAGAACTAGTCCACTAAAGAGAATGAGTATGGGAGATAGAGGCACATTGTAAAATGTCAGAAATAGTCTATTTGAGAGAATGAGTATGGGAGATAGAGGCACATTGTAAGATGTCAGAACTAGTCCACTAGAGAGAATGAGTATGGGAGATAGAGGCACATTGTAAGATGTCAGAAATAGTATATTTGTGAGAATGAGTATGGGAGATAGAGAGGCACATTGTAAGATGTCAGAAATAGTCTATTTTAGAGAATGAGTATGGGAGATAGAGGCACATTGTAAGATGTCAGAACTAGTCTATGTGTGAGAATGAGTATGGGAGATAGAGGCACATTGTAAGATGTCAGAAATAGTCTATTTGAGAGAATGAGTATGGGAGATAGAGGTACATTGTAAGATGTCAGAAATAGTCTATTTGTGAGAATGAGTATGGGAGATAGTGGCACATTGTAAGATGTCAGAACTAGTCCACTAGAGAGAATGAGTATGGGAGATAGAGGCGCATTGTAAGATGTCAGAAATAGTCTATTTGAGAGAATGAGTATGGGAGATAGAGGCACATTGTAAGATGTCAGAAATAGTATATTTGAGAGAATGAGTATGGGAGATAAAGGCATATTGTAAGATGTCAGAACTAGTCCACTATAGAGAGAATGAGTATGGGAGATAGAGGCACATTGTAAGATGTCAGAAATAGTCTATTTGAGAGAATGAGTATGGGAGATAGAGGCACATTGTAAGATGTCAGAAATGGTATATTTGAGAGAATGAGTATGGGAGATAGAGGCACATTGTAAGATGTCAGAACTAGTCCACTAGAGAGAATGAGTATGGGAGATAGAGGCACATTGTAAGATGTCAGAAATAGTCTATTTGAGAGAATGAGTATGGGAGATAGAGGCACATTGTAAGATGTCAGAAATGGTATATTTGAGAGAATGAGTATGGGAGATAAAGGCACATTGTAAGATGTCAGAAATAGTCTATTTGAGAGAATGAGTATGGGAGATAGAGGCACATTGTAAGATGTCAGAACTAGTCCACTAGAGAGAATGATTATGGGAGATAGAGAGACACATTGTAAGATGTCAGAAATAGTCTATTTGAGAGAATGAGTATGGGAGATAGAGGCACATTGTAAGATGTCAGAACTAGTCTATTTGTGAGAATGAGTATGGGAGATAGAGGCACATTGTAAGATATCAGAAATAGTCTATTTTAGAGAATGAGTATGGGAGATAGAGGCATATTGTAAAATGTCAGAAATAGTCTATTTGTGAGAATGAGTATGGGAGATAGTGGCACATTGAAAGATGTCAGAACTATTCCACTAGAGAGAATGAGTATGGGAGATAGAGGCACATTGTAAGATGTCAGAAATAGTCTATTTGAGAGAATGAGTATGGGAGATAGAGACACATTGTAAGATGTCAGAAATAGTATATTTGAGAGAATGAGTATGGGAGATAAAGGCATATTGTAAGATGTCAGAACTAGTCCACTAGAGAGAATGAGTATGGGAGATAGAGGCACATTGTAAGATGTCAGAAATAATCTATTTGAGAGAATGAGTATGGGAGATAAAGGCACATTGTAAGATGTCAGAACTAGTCTATTTGAGAGAATGAGTATGGGAGATAAAGGCACATTGTAAGATGTCAGAAATAGTCTATTTGAGAGAATGAGTATGGGAGATAGAGGCATATTGTAAGATGTCAGAAATAGTCTATTTGTGAGAATGAGTATGGGAGATAGTGGCACATTGTAAGATGTCAGAAATAGTATATTTTAGAGAATGAGTATGGGAGATAGAGAGGCACATTGTAAGATGTCAGAACTAGTCTATTTGGGAGAATGAGTATGGGAGATAGAGAGGCACATTGTAAGATGTCAGAACTAGTCCACTAGAGAGAATGAGTATGGGAGATAGAGGCACATTGTAAGATGTCAGAACTAGTCCACTAGAGAGAATGAGTATGGGAGATAGAGGCAAATTGTAAGATGTCATTAATAGTCTATTTGAGAGAATGAGTATGGGAGATAGAGGCATATTGTAAGATGTCAGAAATAGTCTATTTGGGAGAATGAGTATGGGAGATATTGGCACAGTGTAAGATGTCAGAAAGAGTCTATTAGAGAGAATGAGTATGGGAGATAGAGGCACATTGTAAAATGTCAGAAATAGTCTATTTGAGAGAATGAGTATGGGAGATAGTGGCACATTGTAAGATGTCAGAAATAGTCTATTAGAGAGAATGAGTATGGGAGATAGAGGCACATTGTAAGATGTCAGAAATAGTCTATTTGAGAGAATGAGTATGGGAGATAGAGGCACATTGTAAGATGTCAGAAATAGTCTTTTAGAGAGAATGAGTATGGGAGATAGAGTCGCACATAGTAAGATGTCAGAAATAGTCTATTTGAGAAAATGAATATGGGAGATAAAGGCAGATTGTAAGATGTCAGAAATAGTCTTTTTTGAGAGAATGAGTATGGGAGATAGTGGCACATTGTAAGATGTCAGAAATAGTCTTTTTGAGAGAATGAGTATGCAGTGCTACAGATAAGCAGCGTATTTGCGTAAAAACTCAATTAAAATTGTCAAATACTCAATTAATTTCAAATCAGTGCGTAACAAAACGCATTGAATTTTTGGGATACTCAATTTATTTTTTATGCCCTGCGTATCATATTATTATGTCCAAAACAAAACCCAATTCAATCAATATTGACTGCGTATTGACAACTTTCTTCTACATCAAGATATATCATACATTTTGTATAAGCCAACCGGTAGTGGTGTTGTACTAGTCACGTGATCAACAAAGTCACATGATACACAAAGTCACGTGATCAACAAAGTCACATGATCAACAAACTGGCGAAGTGAGCTATTATAAGCAGCCAATCATTGCACAGTTAACAAAAAGTTGTGATTTGGGTTGAATTATATCGTCGGACAAAATTGACAAATTGAAAAAGAGTGAAATGAGCGTTTTAGACTGCTAGACAGTTAATAAAGACATTGCAATGAAGTTAGAGTCCAATTAAAAAGCTACTAGTCATTATTAAGTCCTATTGTCATTATAAATCGAAAGATCACAAGATAAACTTACACAACAATTATACAAATATTCGGACGCTATTAATTCAGGATACGTTATACGGCGAATTTCAAAGTGAAGTAAAATATATATATTTGATAGTGAAGTAAGTAGTGTACGTCAGTTTTAATTGCACAATAGAAAGCACAATGAAATAATAACTAGAAAAAGTCTAGACTTGATTGTTTAGTTCTAAAAATAAATAAATTTTCTTGTCACAGTCCACACTGCAGTGATATATGTTTCAAAAGAAAAGCTACAAATTGTTACTTATTAAATATTTCGAACTGAAATAATCAATTGTCAGAAGTAGACGAATTAAGAAAAAACTGACAATGAACATATACTTTTATCTACTTTGATAAGACTAAGTTTCACTGTCTGTTTTCCCCCATAAATGTTTTATCCAAATTCTTTAAAAGAAGTCTGCTGCAGGCTCCTTAAATGTGAAGTGGGACGGAATAAAAAGACAAAAGAAAGCAATAGTTCCTAGTTGTTCATAGCTGTATCCCAAAGTTTAACTCTGTACCCTAAATGTTCAAAAAGCTCAATGCAGCAGACAACTTTTTTAAAAAACATTTACAGGCAAATACAGGAGTTGCTAATAAAAATGAGCATTGTTTTCCTTTTAAAATGTTTTCATTTTATTTGATAATTATAATTTCATTTACATATTGAGATAATGTCCATATTTTTTTTGTTTACACCCTTTCAAAGTTGTCTGCTGTAGATCTGTCTGTAGGAAAGCATTTATTTATTAAATAAGATGGATTAATGAAAATCAAAAGATCATGCAAGAGATATTGAAATACTCAATTGAAATAACCTATGGGGTAATGAAAATTGAAATACTCAATTAAATTTTTTAAATACTCAATTACTTTGGATGCATGAGGTAATACTCAATTAACATGAAAAGCTTATCTGTAGCACTGAGTATGGGAGATAGAGGCACATTGTAAGATGTCAGAAATAGTCTATTTGAGAGAATGAGTATGGGAGATAGAGGCACATTGTAAGATGTCAGAAATAGTCTATTTGAGAGAATGAGTATGGGAGAAAGAGGCACATTGTAAGATGTCAGAAATAGTCTATTTGAGAGAATGAGTATGGGAGATAGTGGCACATTGTAAGATGTCAGAACTAGTCCACTAGAGAGAATGAGTATGGGAGATAAAGGCACATTGTAAGATGTCAGAAATAGTCTATTTGAGAGAATGAGTATGGGAGATAGTGGCACATTGTAAGATGTCAGAAATAGTATATTTGAGAGAATTAGTATGGGAGATAAAGGCATATTGTAAGATGTCAGAAATAGTCTATTTGAGAGAATGAGTATGGGAGATAGTGGCACATTGTAAGATGTCAGAAATAGTCTATTTGAGAGAATGAGTACGGGAGATAAAGGCACATTGTAAAATGTCAGAAAGAGTCTATTACAGAGAATGAGTATGGGAGATAGTGGCACATTGTAAGATGTCAGAAATAGTCTATTTGAGAGAATGAGTACGGGAGATAAAGGCACATTGTAAAATGTCAGAAAGAGTCTATTACAGAGAATGAGTATGGGAGATAGTGGCACATTGTAAGATGTCAGAAATAGTCTATTTGAGAGAATGAGTATGGGAGATAAAGGCACATTGTAAGATGTCAGAAATAGTCTATTTGAGTGAATGAGTATGGGAGATAAAGGCACATTGTAAGATGTCAGAAATAGTCTATTTGAGAGAATGAGTATGGGAGATAGAGGCACATTGTAAGATGTCAGAAATAGTCTATTTGAGAGAATGAGTATAGTAGATAGTGGCACATTGTAAGATGTCAGAAATAGTCTATTTGAGAGAATGAGTACGGGAGATAAAGGCACATTGTAAAATGTCAGAAAGAGTCTATTACAGAGAATGAGTATGGGAGATAGTGGCACATTGTAAGATGTCAGAAATAGTCTATTTGAGAGAATGAGTACGGGAGATAAAGGCACATTGTAAAATGTCAGAAAGAGTCTATTACAGAGAATGAGTATGGGAGATAGTGGCACATTGTAAGATGTCAGAAATAGTCTATTTGAGAGAATGAGTATGGGAGATAAAGGCACATTGTAAGATGTCAGAAATAGTCTATTTGAGAGAATGAGTATGGGAGATAAAGGCACATTGTAAGATGTCAGAAATAGTCTATTTGAGAGAATGAGTATGGGAGATAGAGGCACATTGTAAGATGTCAGAAATAGTCTATTTGAGAGAATGAGTATAGTAGATAGTGGCACATTGTAAGATATCAGAAATAGTCTATTTGAGAGAATGAGTATGGGAGATAAAGTCACATTGTAAGATGTCAGAAATAGTCTATTTGAGAGAATGAGTATGGGAGATAAAGGCACATTGTAAGATGTCAGAAATAGTCTATTTGAGAGAATGAGTATAGTAGATAGTGGCACATTGTAAGATATCAGAAATAGTCTATTTGAGAGAATGAGTATGGGAGATAAAGGCACATTGTAAGATGTCAGAAATGGTCTATTTGAGAGAATGAGTATGGGAGATAGTGGCACATTGTAAGATGTCAGAACCTTTTTTCCTGTGATAAGCAGGGTCAACATTTAACAATTTCTCCATCTCATTAAAACTAGACCTCAACTTCGCTGCAGTAGCAAACGTTTGAATAAATCTGATGACTGCCTGTTTCAAGTCTGTTCAGATAAACCAAATAGAGAAGGCTTCAAGCCTTGATTGCAGAGTGTTCTAATTGTATTTAGTACATGTAATTAAATGAATAGGGTCAATTGGAGAGGACCTTTTATGGGATTTCATCAGATCCAATATACTTACAACAAAGTATTCCTCACATACAATCTGCAGTAGATGTCTTTGAAATAATCTGAAGACAAATTTGGAGATTATCTTTATATACAAGTTAAGTTTTAGAATAAAGTTAAAACATTGTGGCAAAAGAAGAAATTTCCACAATGTTTTCAGAAGTCTGCTGCAGCTGCTAGAAAACACATAAATGTGGGCACAGATCATACTTGTGACCTTTGAATGTTCAAGCAAAGATTCTAGCCAGCCATAGTAAGCATGGGTGATTTGGAACCAAGCCCCCCCCCCCCCCCCCCCCCCCCCCCCCAGTTATGATCCCCTCTTGTGACAGAGTGTCTATTGGCAAAGCACATTTCCTAGCCTAGTACTGATTTATTAACCCAAAATATAATTGAAATTATGTTGAAGATAGCCAAAATTCCTGATAAGAATCTCTGAGCCATTCACTCCATCTGTGTCAGATTTCTTTCTTTTTTAATTTTCAGATTTGAACCCAAGTTTACCAAATATGCAAGTCGTGTTTGTTTCTGTAGACCCTGAGAGAGATACAGCAGCTGTGATTAAAGAATATCTTAGCGGTGAGTGTTTGAGCTTGTCATTGCCATATGGTCATTTGTTCAATCTTTCAGCGCCTTAATTAAACTACAGTACAGCATAATATTCAAGAGCCTCTTTTTCAATTTGACACAAATATTTATCATATTTTCTTTACAAAGTGAGTGTAGTTTTGCATGATTTGCATTATGATTATAGTGTAAGAGTTTGTCAACCCTTTCACACATGATTAAATCTGTGGTAGAAGACTTTGAAAAGTGGTATTACAGTATAATAAGTGAATCGTGGCAAAAGGAGGAATAACTCTCTTCATGAGCAATTTTTCATTTTGCCCTAATGTGTTCAAAGGTTGTCTGCATGGGGGAAAGGTTTGATATTAGCCATTTATTGGTTAGTTATTGAGCTTCAACTAAGCTTTGCAAAAAACATTTATATGATATTGAATATAAAGCTATGCCAAGAAAAGTAATAATACCTTCAGTCCTTACTTATACGGTAAAAGGCGGTAACAATTTTGAAAACTCTTTTCAATCAAATAACTTAAAACTTGTGTGTAGTCTTTCATGTATAGATTGTTCATGTGTGTTGAAGCATCCTAAGTGCACTCCATTATGTTATTTTACATTGCCTTTTGCCTCAATGTTTTCAAAGTCTGCTAGTTGTAAAGGGCTATGTGACCATGGTGATGTGTCTGAAGAATATTCAAGTACTGAAGGTTTCATAAAAGCCAATGAGATAAGAAATACAAACATCCTTTAACTTCATACAGATGACTTTAAACAACCATGCAGGAGATTACTTTGAAACAAGGGAGAAACTTTCCAGTAACAGTTTTGAAGGTGGATGGCCTGGTAGTGGATTATTAACCCTTTACTACATAATCTGTAACAAACCATTTTGATTCTATGCAGAAATCTGGAAAATCTCTATAAAGGAAGTTATATAATTTATGAAAACTAGTTTTGAGCAATTTCTCCTTTTGCCACAATGTTTACAAATATTTTCTATTGTAGATGCGTCAGGAAGTGTCTGTCTGTTGGAAACAGATACTAGTATATGAAGATATTTAACCCTTTCCCACACACAGACACTTTGTACTGCCTCTGAAGCTGATTACTTTTGAAAACATTATTACAAAAGCAGAAATTGATCATAAAGAGCAATTTTTCCTTTTGTCACAATGTTTCCATCTTCATTCAATAATTATTCATTCCTTTATTGAGAGTATATATTTTTGAGTAAATATTTTCAGAGCCATCTCATGCAGATTTGTTATAAGTGGGAAAGGTTTAACAATAATTATACTTTTATTTTTCAGAATTTTCTAGAAAGTTTATTGGTTTGACAGGGACACTAGAGCAGGTCAAACACGCAGGCCGACAATATAGGGTATATTTTTCTAAGGGGAAGCAAGACGAAGATGGAGATTATATTGTAAGTAAACATCCCTCATAAATATAACATTTTATGCCTTTCATGCTTGCGTTTTATTAAAATATTTTGAGTAAAAGAGAAATTGCTGAAAAGGGGCAGTTTCTCCATTCCCCAAAATATCTAATAATCTTCAACTTAAAAAGATCATTTTACCAGTTGTTACATTTAGGGTTTCCGCTGTCATTCGCCAAACACGCCAATGGCGAAAAAATGTGAAAAACGGCGGAAAAATGATTCGCCGTAAACTGTTGATTTTTTATATATGAAATTCACTTTTACTAAACTTCTCGATCTGGCCGTAAATCTGCATAACACACAGCCGAAAACACAGTACACAACGAATCGTGTCACACGCCAAGGTGATAACATTGGGGGTAAACAGTGTATCTTTTATCACCTACTTGTATCGGTTGTACTTTGATGTTTTTAAAACACTTGACTGAAACAATGACACACGCTGATGATTATTAACAGTTTGCACCTTTGATTTTATTAATAATATGTTAATCAAAACTAATTAAGTAGGTAAAAAAATCATCTAGGTAGCGCTTTTATTTATTACAAAAAAGAAGAAATCGGCAATTGGAAATAAATTTCCTATTGAAATCGTGTAAACAAAAACATCGTCTTCGTCAATCTTTGATCATATATCCGTGTGTGTTATCAAGATGTTAATTGAAATTATCAAGGTCCTAATCTGCTTGAAATGAAAAATTAGTATTGATAAGTTTGACGGCGTTATTTATAAGTCGCTAAGCGTCAAATATTTGGGTGGGTGGGGTATGATTTCTCGCCGATTGGTTGGGAAAACATTTTACGCCCGGTTTTCTAGATCTACTAGGCTGATACAATATCAAATGGATTTAGAAGCATTTAGATTGGTAAAATCATTAAAGTTAGAAACAGATTGGACAACAAAGAATGAGAACCATGATAAAATAATAATAATAAAAGAATGAAACATGTTTAAGGGTTTTGTTTATTTTTTTATTTAGTAAAATTATAATCATTTTATGACATGATGAAATAATAATTTTTGTTTTAGCTGTATTGATACACCATATCACAACATTTAGTCATGACAGTCAATGACAGAACACACATTAAAAGTGCTAATGCTTAAAATAGTGTATATCAATACAGCTGAACAAAAAAAAATGTCATTAAATACATTAAGTCAAAAATATGGGAACTCTCTGTAAATCAACAGAGTTGAAATTATGTGGCATAAAGGTTAACAAACATATCTTGCTCTTCAGCAGCTTTCAGCAGACGATTTTGAAAACATCTTGCCAAAACTATGGAAAAGCTAGATATCAGAACCTCTTTCAATTAGATTAAAACATTATTATGTCAAAAAAAGCTCCTTTTGTCACAATGGCATACACATGTTGTTTGCTGCAGATGCATCAGAAGGGATCCAGGTTGGAAAGGGAGGGTTAAATATCAAATCAGATAAAACGGTAATGCAGTGTTAAACTTTCCAATCACTAAATTTACTTTCCTGTAGATTAAGATCAACCTGCACTAATGTGTTGGCTAATAGTTTGATGTATTCTGTGTTATCCTCTTAGTCAGGTTTTATCATTGAACTTTGGTATTCTAATTCTATCCAAAATGTATAAACCATATCTGTGAGGTAATGGTTAGAGCGTGGATATTTCAATTCTATCCAAAATGATTGTTTAAACCATATTGGTGATGTAATGGTTAGACTGTCTCTCTCAAGACACAAGGATCTCCAGGCTGGTCATACTAAACACTTTATAAACAGTAGTACTTGCTAGTCTTTTTGACTCAGGGTTGCTCGAATAGCAATTAATACAACTGATACGCTGGATTACCCTACCATGTATTCATTTATCGAGGAATTGCTGTGATATTATTGAAATTCTTTTGATATTGGTGTAAAACAAAGTTTTTGTCAACATCTTGAATTTTTTTACCCTTTTTAATATTCAACATAATTATCGACCTGCAGGTGAAATCCTTGAAAACAAATTAGAAAACAAGTTATGGGAAATCTCCATAAATAAAAGTTAAATGAAAATGATTTGAAAACATAGCAAAAGGTGACTACTACAGATGCCTCAGAATGTGTCCGTGTGTGGGATAGGGTTAAGTTTCATTCTGTGTATTTTTCAGGTTGATCACTCTATCATCACATATCTAGTAGATCCAACCGGGAAGTTTGTTGAGTTTTATAGTCGTGCAGCCACTTCAATGGAAATTGCCAACAGGGTGGAGAAAAAGATGTTGGAGTATAAAAAAAAGAAGTGAAAGAGACAAAATGGACTTGATAAATATATAAATCTCATTAAAACCAGACCAGATACTTCACTGTACATATATTTGATCTGACAACACCACACAAAAGGTTGTCTCAAATTGACCCTTTACACTTAAATATTCATGAGCATGTGCTTTATTTTATCCAATGAACTTGCATAATACAACCAACGCTTGGTTCTATACAATCGGAACACTCCACAATTGTGGCTTCTCTATCTTGTTTTTTTATATGGGTTATCTCCCATAGTTTTCCAATGTTTTATGGCTTACGATTTGATTGGCTGATGCAAAGGTCAGTTTGTAAATATATGAGCCACATCTGTTTGTTGAGGGTCTAGTTGGATCTATGAAGAGTGAAGACTTAGATGAGCCCATGAATACACACAATCTCACCAGACTTGGATGAGCCCATGAATACACACAATCTCACCAGACTTGTTGGATCTATGAAGAGTGAAAACTTAGATGAGCCCGTGAATACACACAATCTCACCAGACTTGGATGAGCCCATGAATCCACACAATCTCTTCAGACTTCACTGTCCAATTACATATAGAATAATTACATTTGTGTGAAGAAAAACTTGAATGGTAGCCACTCATTTAATTCATGTTGAAAAGCAGCCAGTTGCTTGGAAAGATTGCTTTGTGGAGTTCTGGTGTCAGAAAGCCAGGAAACACATGGGTAGGTGACTGATGTGATATAACATTAAAACCTTTATCAATCAATCAATCGTTTCATCAGATATGTTCAGTTAGGAAACAATTGAATCAGAATTTATCTTTAGATGGGAATGATATATAAGTGATGATCAGAAACAATTCCATATTTAACTAAATGACAGTAAATTTGGCGGTTTATCCTTTTATATATACAGCAAATCTGTTGCAGACGCCATTGATGTTGGACAAATAAGGAAAATCTCTATAAATGAAAGTGTTTATTGAATCGAGTATGTAGGATATGAAATATTCTTTAAATAGTATACATATGTAAAACATGTTAAAAAGATAAGAGAAATAAAAAAATCACTAAATTCTGTTTGCCTGTGATAGTTTACCTTTTATTGTAAATTCGAGACAGAATATCAGATATACTTGAAAACTGAGATTATTTTTTGCATTGCCTATGTATTTCCTTTTTATATTTATTATGTCTCCCCCTGTATACAGGGGAGATATATTGTTTTTGTCCTGGGCGTCTGTCTGTCCTTCTGTCTGTCCGTCTGTCTGTCTGTCCGTCTGTCCGAAATCGTGTCCGCTCCATATCTCCAAGACGGCTTGAAGGATTTTCATGAAACTTGTGTCAGATGTTCACCTCATGAAGGCGATGTGCAGAACCCATGTCCCGACCATACAGGTTCAATGTCAAGGTCAGACTTGAAGGTCAAAGGTTTGAGCTTTAATTTCGTGTCCGCTCCATATCTCCAAAACGGCTTGAAGAATTTTCATGAAACTTGTGTCAGATGTTCACCTCACGAAGGCGATGTGCAGAACCCATGTTCCGACCATACCGGTTCAAGGTCAAGGTCAGGCTTGAAGGTCAAAGGTTTGAGCCTGTTTTTCGTGTCCGCTCCATATCTCCAAAACGGCTTGAAGGATTTTCATGAAACTTGTGTCAGATGTTCACCTCACGAAGGCGATGTGCAGAACCCATGTTCCGACCATAACGGAGTTATCTCCCCCTTGTTCAATATTTTAATTGTGAAAACTTTGTCCAGAGCAGAACTCAGAAACTACTTGAAGGAATTTATTGAAACTTGGAATATAGATAGATGGCAATGTGAAGTTGTGCACCTTGCAATAATTATGAGTTATCTCCCCCTTGTTCAATATTTTAATAGTGTAAACTTTGTCCAGAGCAGAACTCAGAAACTACTTGAAGGAATTTATTGAAACTTGAAACATAGATAGATGGCAATGTGAAGTTGTGCACCTTGCAATAATTATGAGTTATCTCCCCCTTGTTCAATATTTTAATAGTGTAAACTTTGTCCAGAGTAGAACTCAGAAACTACTTGAAGGAATTTATTGAAACTTGGAATTTAGATAGATGGCAATGTGAAGTTGTGCACCTTGCAATAATTATGATTTATCTCCCCTTGTTCAATATTTTAATAGTGTAAACTTTCTCCAGAGCAGAACTAAGAAAGTACTTAAAGGAATTTATTGAAACTTGGAATATAGATAGATGGCAATGTGAAGTTGTGCACCTTGCAAGAATTATAACTCTGGGCTACTTCGTTGCAAAGTTATCTCCCCTTGTTCAATATTTTAATAGTCATTGACAAACTGCAATGGGGAGACATATGTTTTTTCATAAAAACAACCTTTCTAGTTTATTTAAGGCTCATCCATGTACATGCAATGTCAAAAAACATAAATGAACACTGTACACACAAACATAAATGAACACTGTACACACAAACATAAATGAACACTACACACAAACATAAATGAACACTGTACACACAAACATCAATGAATACTTTACACACAAACATAAATGAACACTGTACACACAAACATCAATGAATACTTTACACACAAACATCAATGAACACTGTACACACAAACATCAATGAATACTTTACACACAAACATAAATGAACACTGTACACACAAACATCAATGAACACAGTACACACAAACATACATAGAAAAATATTAAACATGGCCACTCAAACACTGCTATACACTTGTGTTTGTTTGTAACGTGTTTTACGCCTCTTTCAACAGTATTTCAGTCATATCACTTCATTTCCATGGTAAATAACCAGCACTGCAGGTCATATCCCTGCATTTCCATGGTAAATGACCAGCACTGCGGGTCATATCACTGCATTTCCATGATAAATTACCAGCACTGCGGGTCATATCACTGCATTTCCATGGTACTTCATTTCCATGATGAATTACCAGCACTGTGGGTCATATCACTGCATTTCCATGGAGAATTACCAGCACTGCGGGTCATATCCCTGCATTTCCATGGTAAATTACCAGCACTGTGGGTCATATCACTTCATTTCGATGGTAAATAACCAGCACTGCGGGTCATATCACTGCGTTTCGATGGTAAATAACCAACACTGCGGGTCATATCACTGCATTTCCAGGGTAAATTACCAGCATTGCTGGTCATATCCCTGCATTTCCATGGTAAATTACCAGCACTGCGGGTCATATCACTGCATTTCCATGATAAATTACCAGCAATGTGGGTCATATCACTTCATTTCAATGATAAATTACCAGAACTGTGGGTCATATCACTTCATTTCGATGGTAAATAACCAGCACTGCGGGTCATATCACTGCGTTTCGATGGTAAATAACCAACACTGCGGGTCATATCACTGCATTTCCAGGGTAAATTACCAGCATTGCTGGTCATATCCCTGCATTTCCATGGTAAATTACCAGCACTGCGGGTCATATCACTGCATTTCCATGATAAATTACCAGCAATGTGGGTCATATCACTTCATTTCAATGATAAATTACCAGAACTGTGGGTCATATCACTTCATTTCCATGGTGAATTACCAGCACTGCGGGTCATATCACTGCATTTCCATGATAAATTACCAGCACTGTGGGTCAAATCACTGCATTTCCATGATAAATTACCAGCACTGCGGGTCATATCACTGCGTTTCCATGGTAAATTACCAGCACTTTGGGTCATATCACTGCATTTCCATGATAAAATACCAGCATTGTTGCTCATATCACTGCATTTCCAGGGAGAATTACCAGCACTGCGGGTCATATCCCTGCATTTCCATGGTAAATTACCAGCACTGTGGGTCATATCACTTCATTTCGATGGTAAATTACCAGCACTGCGGGTCATATCACTGTATTTCCATGGTAAATTACCAGCACTCCGGGTCATATCACTGCATTTCCATGGTAAATTACCAGCACTTTGGGTCATATCACTGCATTTCCATGATAAAATACCAGCACTGTGGGTCATATTCCTGCATTTCCAGGGTAAAATACCAGCACTGTGGGTCATATCACTGCATTTCCATTATATTACCAGCACTGCAGGTCATATCACTTCATTTCCATGATAAATTACCAGCATTGCGGGTCATATCACTGCATTTCCATGGTAAATTACCAGCACTGCGGGTCATATCACTTCATTTCCATGGTAAATAACCAGCACTGCGGGTCATATCACTGCATTTCCATGATAAATTACCAGCACTGCGGGTCATATCCCTGCATTTCCATGGTAAATTTCCAGCACTGCGGGTCATATCACTGCATTTCCATGATAAATTACCAGCACTGCGGGTCATATCACTGCATTTCCATGGTACTTCATTTCCATGGTGAATTATCAGCACTGCGGGTCATATCACTGCATTTTCATGGTAAATTACCAGCACTGCGGGTCATATCACTTCATTTCCATGGTAAATTACCAGCACTGCGGGTCATATCACTGCATTTTCATGATAAATTACCAGCACTGCGGGTCATATCACTTCATTTCAATGATAAATTACCGGCACTGCGGGTCATTTCACTTTATTTCCATGATAAATTACCAGCACTGTTGCTCATATTACTGCATTTCTAGGGAGAATTACCAGCACTGCGGGTCAAATCCCTGCATTTCCATGGTAAATTACCAGCACTGTGGGTCATATCACTTCATTTCGATGGTAAATAACCAGCACTACGTTTCGATGGTAAATAACCAGCACTGTAGGTCATATCACTGCATTTCCAGCGTAAATTACCAGCACTGCGGGTCATATCCCTGCATTTCCATGGTAAATTGCAAGCACTGCGGGTCATATCACTGCATTTTCATGATAAATTACCAGCACTGTGGGTCATATCACTTCATTTCAATGATAAATTACCAGAACTATGGGTCATTTCACTTCATTTCTATGGTGAATTGCCAGCACTGCGGGTAATATCACTGCATTTCCATGATAAATTACCAGCACTGTGGGTCATATTACTGCATTTCCATGATAAATTACCAGCACTGTGGGTCATATTACTGCATTTCCATGATAAATTACCAGCACTGCGGGTCATATCACTGGGTTTCCATGTTAAATTACCAGCACTGCATGTCATATCACGGCATTTCCATGATAAATTACCAGCACTCTGGGTCATATCACTGGGTTTCCATGTTAAATTACCAGCACTGTGGGTCATATTCCTGCATTTCCAGGGTAAAATACCAGCACTGTGGGTCATATCACTGCATTTCCATTATATTACCAGCACTGCGGGTCATATCCCTGCATTTCCAGGGTAAATTACCAGCACTGCAGGTCATATCACTTCATTTCCATGATAAATTACCAGCATTGCGGGTCATATCACTGCATTTCCATGGTAAATTACCAGCACTGTGGGTCATATCACTGCATTTCCATGATAAATTACCAGCACTGCAGGTCATATCCCTGCATTTCCATGGTAAATTACCAGCACTGCGGGTCATATCACTGCATTTTCATGATAAATTACCAGCACTGTGGGTCATATCACTGCATTTCCATGGTACTTCATTTCCATTGTACTTCATTTCCATGATAAAGTACCAGCACTGCGGGTCATATCACTGCATTTCCATGGTAAATTACCAGCACTTCGGGTCATATCACTTCATTTCCATGGTAAATAACCAGCACTGCGGGTCATATCACTGCATTTCCATTATAAATTACCAGCACTGCGGGTCATATCCCTGCATTTCCATGGTAAATTACCAGCACTGCGGGTCATATCACTGCATTTCCATGATAAATTACCAGCACTGCGGGTCATATCACTGCATTTCCATGGTACTACATTTCCATGATAAATTACCAGCACTGCGGGTCATATCACTGCATTTCCATGGTAAATTACCAGCACTGCGGGTCATATCACTTCATTTCCATGGTAAATTACCAGCACTGCGGGTCATATCACTGCATTTCCATGATAAATTACCAGCACTGCGGGTCATATCATTTCATTTCAATGATAAATTACCAGCACTGCGGGTCATTTCACTTTATTTCCATGATAAATTACCAGCATTGTTGCTCATATCACTGCATTTCCAGGGAGAATTACCAGCACTGCGGGTCATATCCCTGCATTTCCATGGTAAATTACCAGCACTGTGGGTCATATCACTTCATTTCGATGGTAAATAACCAGCACTGCGGGTCATATCACTGCGTTTCGATGGTAAATTACCAGCACTACGGGTCATATCACTGCATTTCCAGCGTAAATTTATAGCACTGCGGGTCATATCCCTGCATTTCCAGCGTTAGTTACCAGCACTGCGGGTCATATCCCTGCATTTCCATGGTAAATTACCAGCACTGCGGGTCATATCACTGCATTTCCATGATAAATTACCAGCACTGTGGGTCATATCACTTCATTTTAATGATAAATTACAAGAACTGTGGGTCATATCACTTTATTTCCATGGTGAATTACCAGCACTGCGGGTCATATTACTGCATTTCCATGATAAATTACCAGCACTTTGGGTCATATTACTTCATTTCCATGATAAACTACCAGCACTGCGGGTCATATCACTGCAATTCCATGATAAATTACCAGCACTGAGGGTCATATCACTTCATTTCCAAGATAAATTACCAGCACTGCGGGTCATATCACTTCATTTCCATGATAAATTACCAGCACTGCGGGTCATATCACTGCAATTCCATGATAAATTACCAGCGCTGCAGGTCATATCACTTCATTTCCAGGATAAATTACCAGCACTGCGGGTCATATCAATTCATTTCCAGGATAAAATACCAGCACTGCGGGTCATATCACTGCGTTTCCATGATAAATTACCAGCACTGCGGGTCATATCACTTCATTTCCATGATAAATTACCAGCACTGCGGGTCATATCACTTCATTTCCATGATAAATTACCAGCACTGCGGGTAAGCTTATCCTGACTGATACCGGCACCTCGTCGTAATATCATCCCCACAAACCTGAACGCTATGGACGGAAGTTACTACATGTACTACCATTTATAAAGTATTTGGTTTTGGCGATCGCACCTGGTCTCTTACTCTCGAGGCTGGTGGTCTAATATACCTTTGATGCGGTCGTCTCTATTATCAAAACAAATTTCAAAACCCGAACTTGTTCTTCCCGATATTCTGAAACAAACATTTTCCGTCACAAAGTGTAATGATGTTGCGCCCGACCTCATAGACGTGGGACACGTTGCCTTGCCTGCGTTTAAGGTATCCACTATGGTTGATTGGTAATGATGAGGATCTTTAGACCGGTCTTCCCTTGTTCGAGCCCTGCTCGCGATGTTTATGGTTGTACGCCCTTTCGATAAAGCGCATCCTAGTGCAGGTCCTTCACCAAGGCATCATGTCTCTTCTCCAAGTTTTTCAATGATATGTTTATGACGGGATGGCGTACATGGAAGATCCACATCTGCCTGAGCATTTCTTGATCTCAAATTCCCGAGTCACTTTTCTTCTGACATTGTTCAAGTGTAACTGCCCAGATATATGACCCCAGGAACAATTTCTTATCTTTTAAACGGTTACCCTTTCCCACATATAACAAATCTGTAGGAGACGATTTTGAAAACATCTTGAAAATATGGCATCTATAAAAAATATTATTTTATTACTGAAATAGTTTGGCAAGAGGAGAGAGTGCTCATCATAAACAATTTCTACTTTTGCCACAATGTTTTAAAAGTCCTCTGCTGCAGATGCGTCAAAATAGTCCTTGTGGGAAAGGGTTAAGGTTGACATTAATTCAACATAACATTTTAGAAATCCTTCTCACCATAATCCATGAGATGTTTATTAGGACTATCTGTTGAACTGTACGGCAGTGTCAACTCGCCAAATAGTACGGCAGTGGTACTGCCGTCATGACTCGATGTTCGATGTGAACTTATTTAGTGAAATTGACCGAGTTGTAGCATGTATTGATAGCCATTGGAGATGACTGCAGTTACGGTTTAGTGTTCTATGTTAACTTATAGTTAATCTTAAAGGATAATACTACGAACAATGATAAAGTCATTAAAACACAAATACGTACTCTATGTTGTGATATTGCCTGGATTGCTGCACGCATTGATAACAATTGGACTTCATTGTCTGTTTGTATTTTGTGTAGGAATGGTCTTGTACACATGTGTGCTGACTATATTGAAGAGATCTGCAGGGAGAGAGGACGCCAGAAGAAAAACTGTGCTTATTACCGGTTGTGATACAGGTCTGTCCACCACTTCCGATCATTTAATATTGTGTGTAGAGTTTATGGCTATATATGAGGACTCGATCTGTCTGTCTTGTTTAAGATAAACGAGCTCCGTTGGCTCATTCGGTAGCGACGCTCGGCTAAACTTTCCGGCGTTTTACAAAAGTCACTGCAACAAGAGTAATTCGTCTTCCACCAATGGGTTAACAGCTTATGTTGAAAAGTTGCCAGTTACTTCGAAAGATTGTTGTGTGGTATACTCACGGGTGTGAGTCATGAGGGCGACATTACGATTTGTTTTCAAACAGGCCTCATAGAACTGAAACCTGGTGTCTGTTAGGAAACCTTTACCACATTCAGACGTAGTATTAGTGCATTATTCACCCTCTCCCATATTCAGACGCAGTACTAATGTACTATTAACCCTGTCCAACATCCAGACGCAGTACTAATGTACTATTAACCCTGTCCCACATTCAGACGTAGTACTAGTGTACTATTAACCCTCTCTCACATTCAGACGTAGTACTAATGTACTATTAACCCTGTCCCACATTCAGACGCAGTATTAATGTACTATTAACCCTCTCTCACATTCAGACGTAGTACTAATGTACTATTAACCCTCTCCCACATTCAGACGCAGTTCTAATGTACTATTAACCCTCTCCCACATTCAGACGCAGTACTAATGTACTATTAACCCTTTCCCACTTTCAGACGCAGTACTAATGTCCTATTAACCCTGTCCCACATTCAGACGTAGTACTAATGTCCTATTAACCCTGTCCCACATTCAGACGCAGTACTAATGTACTATTAACCCTTTATCACATTTAGACGTAGTACTAATGTACTATTAACCCTTTATCACATTCAGACGTAGTACTATTAACCCTGTCCCTCATTCAGACGAAGTACTAATGTACTATTAACCCTCTCTCACATTCAGACGCAGTACTAATGTACTATTAACCCTCTATCACAGTCAGACGTAGTACTAATGTACTATTAACCCTCTCCCGCAGTCAGACGCAGTACTAATGTACTATTGACCCTTTCCCACTTTCAGACGCAGTACTAATGTCCTATTAACCCTGTCCCACATTCAGACGCAGTACTAATGTACTATTAACCCTCTATCACATCCAGACGCAGTACTAATGTACTATTAACCCTGTCCCACATTCAGACGTAGTACTAGTGTACTATTAACCCTCTCTCACATTAAGACGTAGTACTAATGTCCTATTAACCCTGTCCCACATTCAGACGCAGTATTAATGTACTATTAACCCTCTCTCACATTCAGACGTAGTACTAATGTACTATTAACCCTCTCCCACATTCAGACGCAGTTCTAATGTACTATTAACCCTCTCCCACATTCAGACGCAGTACTAATGTACTATTAACCCTTTCCCACTTTCAGACGCAGTACTAATGTCCTATTAACCCTGTCCCACATTCAGACGTAGTACTAATGTCCTATTAACCTTGTCCCACATTCAGACGCAGTACTAATGTACTATTAACCCTATATCACATTCAGACGTAGTACTAATGTACTATTAACCCTGTCCCACATTCAGACGCAGTACTAATGTACTATTAACCCTCTATCACATTCAGACGCAGTACTAGTGTACTATTAACCCTCTTTCACATTCAGACGTAGTACTAGTGTACTATTAACCCTGTCCCACCTCCAGACGCAGTACTAATGTACTATTAACCCTCTATCACATTTAGACGTAGTACTAATGTACTATTAACCCTGTCCCACATTCAGACGCAGTACTAATGTACTATTAACCCTCTCTCACATCCAGACGCAGTACTAATGTACTATTAACCCTGTCCCACATTCAGACGCAGTACTAATGTACTATTAACCCTGTCCCACATTCAGACGCAGTACTAATGTACTATTAACCCTATATCACATTCAGACGCAGTACTAATGTACTATTAACCCTCTCCCACATTCAGACGTAGTAATAATGTACTATTAGCCCTGTCCCACATTCAGACGCAGTACTAATGTACTATTAACCCTCTATCACATTCAGACGCAGTACTAGTGTACTATTAACCCTCTTTCACATTCAGACGTAGTACTAGTGTACTATTAACCCTGTCCCACCTCCAGACGCAGTACTAATGTACTATTAACCCTCTATCACATTTAGACGTAGTACTAATGTACTATTAACCCTGTCCCACATTCAGACGCAGTACTAATGTACTATTAACCCTCTATCACATTTAGACGTAGTACTAATGTACTATTAACCCTATATCACATTTAGACGTAGTACTAATGTACTATTAACCCTGTCCCACATTCAGATTCAGTACTAGTGCATTACTAACCCTCTCCCACATTCAGACGCAGTACTAGTGCATTATTAACCCTGTCCCACATTCAGATTGAGTACTAGTGCATTATTAACCCTCTCCCACATTCAGACGCAGTACTAGTGTACTATTAACCCTGTCCCACATTCAGACGCATCTGCAGTACACGATTTTAAACTAGTGTAATGTAACTAGTTTTATGAAATGAAATGTTTCCTTTGCCACAATGGTTTCAACTTTATTACTTAATTATACTTGTATTTTATTTTAGGATAAAAACACTATAATTAACAATCTCGTACAGCAGACGCGTGTGCTAGAGAACACATGTGATCTGACTGCACAGGCTAACCCTGTTATTTTCTAGTAGCAAATATACTAGGGTTGGTTTTCCTAGGAACGTTCACGGGCGACACTATAGTTTGAGCAATTAGGAACGGTCCTGGGGACACTATAGTTTGATCAATTAGGAACGGTCCTGGGGACACTATAGTTTGATCAATTAGGAATGGTCCTGGGGACACTATATTTTGATCAATTAGGAACGGCCCTGGGGACACTATATTTTGATCAATTAGAAACGGTCCTGGGGACACTATAGTTTGATCAATTAGGAACGGTCCTGGGGACACTATAGTTTGATCAATTAGAAACGGTCCTGGGGACACTATAGTTTGATCAATTAGGAACGGTCCTGGGGACACTATAGTTTGATCAATTAGGAACGGTCCTGGGGACACTATAGTTTGATCAATTAGAAACGGTCCTGGGGACACTATAGTTTGATCAATTAGGAACGGTCCTGGGGACACTATAGTTTGATCAATTAGGAACGGTCCTGGGGACACTATAGTTTGATCAATTAGAAACGGTCCTGGGGACACTATAGTTTGATCAATTAAAACGGTCCTGGGGACACTATAGTTTGATCAATTAGGAACGGTCCTGGGGACACTATAGTTTGATCAATTAGAAACGGTCCTGGGGACACTATAGTTTGATCAATAAGGAACGGTCCTGGGGACACTATAGTTTGATCAATTAGGAACGGTCCTGGGGACACTATAGTTTGATCAATTAGGAACGGTCCTGGGGACACTATAGTTTGATCAATTAGGAACGGTCCTGGCGACGCTATAGTTTGATGAATTAGGAACGGTCATGGCAACACTATAGTATGGTCAATTAGGAACGGTCATGGCGACACTATAGTTTGATTAATTAGGGACGGTCATGGGGACACTATAGTTTGATCAATCAGGAACGGTCATGGCGACACTATAGTTTGATTAATTAGGAACAGTTATGGCGACACTATAGTTTGATTAATTAGGAACTGTCATGGCGGAGCTATAGTTTGATTAATAAGGGACGGTCAGGGCGACACTATAGTTTGATTAATTAGGGATTGTAATGGCGACACTATAGTTTGATTAATTAAGGATTGTCATGGCGACACTATAGTTTGATTAATTAGGGATTGTAATGGCGACACTATAGTTTGATCAATCAGGAACGGTCGGGCGACACTATAGTTTGATTAATTAGAGATTGTCATGGCGACACTATAGTTTTATCAATTAGGGACGGTCAGGGCGACACTATAATTTTATCAATTAGGGATTGTCATGGCGACACTATAGTTTGATTAATTAGGGACGGTCAGGGCGACACTATAGTTTGATTAATTAGAGATTATCATGGCGACACTATAGTTTGATCAATCAGGAACGGTCAAGGAGAAACTATAGTTAGGGACGGTCATGGCAACACTTTAGTTTGATCAATTAGGGACTGTCATGGCAACACTTTAGTTTGATCAATTAGGGATTGTCATGGCAACACTATAGTTTGATCTTTCATGGATTGTCGGCGACACTATAGTTTTATCAATTAGGGATTGTCATGGCGACACTATAGTTTGATCTTTCAGGGATTGTCATGGCGACACTATAGTTTTATCAATTAGGGATTGTCTTGGCGACACTATAGTTTGATCTTTCAGGTATTGTCATGGCGACACTATAGTTTTATCAATTAGGGATTGTCATTGCGACACTATAGTTTTATCAATTAGGGACGGTCATGGCAATACTTTAGTTTGATCAATTAGGGATTGTCTTGGCAATACTTTAGTTTTATCAATTAGGGATTGTCTTGGCGACACTATAGTTTGATATTTCAGGGATTGTCATGGCGACACTATAGTTTTATCAATTAGGGATTGTTAAGGCGACACTATAGTTTTATCAATTAGGGATTGTCATGGCGACACTATAGTTTTATCAATTAGGAATTGCTAAGGCGACACTATAGTTTTATCAATTAGGGATTGTTATTAAAGGCGACACTATAGTTTTATCAATTAGGGATTGTCATGGTGACACTATAGTTTGATTAATTAGGGACGGTCAGGGCGACACTATAGTTTGATCAATTAGGGACTGTCATGGCAACACTATAGTTTGATCAATCAGGAACGATCATGGCAACACTATAGTTTGATCAATCAGGAACGATCATGGCAACACTATAGTTTGATCAATCAGGAACGGTCATGGCGACACTATAGTTTGATCAATCAGGATCGATGGCGACACTATAGTTTGATCAATCAGGAACGGTCATGGCGACACAATAGTTTGATCAATTAGGAACGATCATGGCAACACTATAGTTTGATCAATCAGGAACGGTCATGGCGACACTATAGTTTGATCAATCAGTAACGATCATGGGAACACTATAGTTTGATCAATCAGGAACGATCATGGGAACACTATAGTTTGATCAATCAGGAACGGTCAAGGAGGAACTATAGTTTGATTAATTAGGGACGGTCATGGCAACACTTTAGTTTGATCAATTAGGGACTGTCATGGCAACACTTTAGTTTAATCAATTAGGGATTGTCATGGCAACACTATAGTTTGATCTTTCATGGATTGTCATGGCGACACTTAGTTTTATCAATTAGGGATTGTCATGACGACACTATAGTTTGATCTTTCATGGATTGTCATGGCGACACTATAGTTTTATCAATTAGGGATTGTCATGGCGACACTATAGTTTGATCTTTCAGGGATTGTCATGGAGACACTATAGTTTTATCAATAAGGGATTGTCTTGGCGACACTATAGTTTGATCTTTCAGGGATTGTCATGGCGACACTATAGTTTTATCAATTAGGGATTGTCTTGGCAACACTTTAGTTTGATCAATTAGGGACGGTCAGGGCGACACTATAGTTTGATCTTTCAGGGATTGTCATGGCGACACTATAGTTTTATCAATTAGGGATCGTTAAGGCGACAATATAGTTTTATCAATTAGGGATTGTCATGGCGACTCTATAGTTTTATCAATTAGGGATTGTTAAGGCGACACTATAGTTTTATCAATTAGGGATTGTCATGGCGACACTATAGTTTTATCAATTAGGGATTGTTAAGGCGACACTATAGTTTTATCAAGTAGGGATTGTTAAGGCGACACTATAGTTTTATCAATTAGGGATTGTCATGGCGACACTGTAGTTTGATTAATTAGGGACGGTCAGGGCGACACTATAGTTTGATCAATTAGGGACTGTCATGGCAACACTATAGTTTGATCAATTAGGGACTGTCATGACAATCCCTGAAAGATCAAACTATAGTGTCGCCATGACAATCCCTGAAAGATCAAACTATAGTTTGATCAAGTAGGGAATGTCATGGCAACACTATAGTTTGATGAATCAGGAACGGTCATGGCGACACTATAGTTTGATAAATTAGGGAATGTCATGGCAACACTATAGTTTGATCAATCAGGAACGGTCATAGCGACACTATTGTTTGATCAATCAGGGACGGTCATGGCGACACTATAGTTTGATAAATCAGGAACGGTCATGGCGACACTATAGTTTGATTAATTAGGGACGGTCAGGGCGACTCTATAGTTTGATTAATTAGGAACGGTCATGGCGACACTATAGTTTGATTAATTAGGAACGGTCAGGGCGACACTATGGTTTGATTAATTAGGAACGGTCATGGCAAGAATTTAATGATTGCATAGGTCTGATCATCATCATTAGTTAAGGTCGAGGCATCACGTTTACGTTTTGGTCAACAAAGGGAGAGTATCGTGCTATTTTTATTCATCATATAGATTATTTGCCTTTGTATATTTATGTACATATTTTGCTTGCACATTACAATTTAAGCTTATATTACGCTTTTTGGGATGTAACAGCTTATACTTTGGTATGTAACGGCTTACACTTTCGGTATGTTACGGCTCTTTAGTATGTTTATGAAACAACCATTTGTATGTTTATGAAACGGCTCTTAGTATGTTTATGTAACGTCCCCTTGTATGTTTATGTAAACTATCTTAGTATGTTTATGTTACGTCCCTTATTATGTTAATGTAACGTCTATTAACATGTTTATGTTGAATGTTTCTGTAACTTCCCTTACTATGTTTATGTATGGGCTCCTAGTATGTTAATCAAACAATTCTAAGTATGTTTATATAACGCATCTTAGTATGTTTATGTAACGCCCCTTAGTATGTTTATATAACGACACTTAATATGTTAACGAAACGAAGTTTAGAATGTTTATGAAACGACTCTTAGTATGTTTATATAACGTCCCTTTGTATGTTTATGTAATGTATTTTAGTATGTTTATATAACGACTCTTAGTATGTTTCTTTAACGCCTCTTAGTATGTTTATATAACGCCCCTTTGTATGTTTATGTAATGTCTCTTAGTATGTTTATATAACGACTCTTAGTATGTGTATATAACGACGATTAGTATGTTTATATAACGACCCTTAGTATGTTTATGTAACGACGCTTAGTATGTATATATAACGACCCTTAGTATGTTTATATAACGACCCTTAGTATGTATATATAACGACCCTTAGTATGTATATATAACGACCCTTAGTATGTGTAAGTAACGTCCGCTAGTATCTCTTAGTATGTTTATAAAAACACCTCTTAGTATGTTTATGAAACGACTCTTAATATGTGTATGTGCCGACTCTTATTATGTTTATGTAACAGCTCGTTGTATGTGGCTCTTTCTATGTATATATAACGGCTCTTTGAATGTTTATGTAACATATCTTTGTATGTTTATGTAACGTCCCCTAGTATGTATATATAACGACCCTTAGTATGTTTATATAACGACCCTTAGTATGTATATATAACGACCCTTAGTATGTATATATAACGACCCTTAGTATGTGTAAGTAACGTCCGCTAGTATCTCTTAGTATGTTTATAAAAACACCTCTTAGTATGTTTATGAAACGACTCTTAATATGTGTATGTGCCGACTCTTATTATGTTTATGTAACAGCTCGTTGTATGTGGCTCTTTCTATGTATATATAACGGCTCTTTGAATGTTTATGTAACATATCTTTGTATGTTTATGTAACGTCCCCTAGTATGTATATATAACGACCCTTAGTATGTTTATATAACGACCCTTAGTATGTATATATAACGACCCTTAGTATGTATATATAACGACCCTTAGTATGTATATATAACGACCCTTAGTATGTATATATAACGACCCTTAGTATGTATATATAACGACCCTTAGTATGTATATATAACGACCCTTAGTATGTATATATAACGACCCTTAGTAAGTTTATATAACGACCCTTAGTATGTTTATATAACGACGCTTAGTATGTTTATACAACGACCCTTAGTATGTTTATATAACGACCCTTAGTATGTTTATGTAACGACGCTTAGTATGTTTATACAACGACCCTTAGTATGTTTATATAACGACCCTTAATATGTTTATGTAACGACGCTTAGTATGTTTATACAACGACCCTTAGTATGTTTATATAACGACCCTTAATATGTTTATGTAACGACGCTTAGTATGTTTATACAACGACCCTTAGTATGTTTATATAACGACCCTTAGTATGTTTATGTAACGACGCTTAGTATGTATATATAACGACCCTTAGTATGTATATATAACGACCCTTAGTATGTTTATGTAACGACGCTTAGTATGTTTATACAACGACCCTTATTATGTTTATATAACGACCCTTAGTATGTTTATGTAACGACGCTTAGTATGTTTATACAACGACCCTTAGTATGTTTATATAACGACCCTTAGTATGTTTATGTAACGACGCTTAGTATGTATATATAACGACCCTTAGTATGTATATATAACGACCCTTAGTATGTTTATATAACGACCCTTAGTATGTTTATATAACGACCCTTAGTATGTATATATAACGACCCTTAGTATGTATATATAACGACCCTTAGTATGTTTATATAACGACGCTTAGTATGTTTATAGAACGACGCCTAGTATGTTTATATAACGACCCTTAGTATGTTTATATAACGACGCTTAGTATGTATATATAACGACCTTTAGTATGTTTATATAACGTCCCTTAGTATGTATATATAACGACCCTTAGTATGTTTATATAACGACCCTTAGTATGTGTATATAACGACCCTTAGTATGTTTATATAACGACCCTTAGTATGTATATATAACGACCCTTAGTATGTATATATAACGACCCTTAGTATGTTTATATAACGACCCTTAGTATGTATATATAACGACCCTTAGTATGTATATATAACGACCCTTAGTATGTTTATATAACGACGCTTAGTATGTTTATAGAACGACGCCTAGTATGTTTATATAACGACGCTTAGTATGTTTATATAACGACGCTTAGTATGTTTATATAACGACCCTTAGTATGTTTATATAACGACCCTTAGTATGTTTATATAACTACCCTTAGCATGTTTATATAACTACCCTTAGTATGTTTATGTAACGACGCTTAGTATGTTTATACAACGTCCCTTAGTATGTTTATATAACGACCCTTAGTATGTTTATGTAACTACGCTTAGTATGTTTATACAACGACCCTTTGTATGTTTATATAACGACCCTTAGTATGTTTATATAACGACGCTTAGTATGCTTATATAACGACGCTTAGTATGTTTATATAAAGACGCTTAGTATGTTTATGCATCGTCCCTTATTATGTTTATATAACGACCCTTAGTATGTTTATGCATCGTCCCTTAGTATGTTAATGTAAAGTCTCTTAGTATGTTTATGCATCGTCCCTTAGTATGTTAATGTAAAGTCTCTTAGTATGTTTATGCATCTTCCCTTAGTATGTTAATGTAAAGTCTCTTAGTATGATTATGCATCGTCCCTTAGTATGTTAATGTAAAGTCTCCTAGTATGTTTATATAACGACCCTTAGTATGTCTATGTAACGCATCTTAGTATGTTTATATAACGACCCTTAGTATGTTTATGTAACGCATCTTAGTATGTTTATGCAACGTACCTTCGTATGTTAATGTAAAGTATCTTAGTATGTTTATATAACGACCCTTAGTATGTTTATGTAACGCATCTTAGTATGTTAATGTAATGTCCCTTAGTATGTTTATATAACGACGCTTAGTATGTTTATGTAATGTCCCTTAGTATGTTTATGTAACGACTCTTAGTATTTTATTGTAACGCATCTTTGTATGTTTATGTAACGCCTTTTTGTATGTTTATGTTTACAACCCGCCCCTTTACTGCTGCTTCGCATTCTACGTATACATTTTAATGGTGAGACATCATTTTTGTGGCGGTTGATTTGACAACCGCGATAGATCCAACAAAACAACAACAACACACGAATTTTATATAAGCAGTTTTTGTCAATCCGTTTAAGATTATGTAATACTGCAAACAAAATAACCAGCTACCTATAGTTCCATCGTTTTGCAGAGAAAAGAATGGATGGCAGTTTCCAGGGTGTACTAAAAGGTTTTTCTTATCCTAATTTTTAAGTCTAATCTTTAGACTTAGGGGGTCGTAAAATCGAATCCCGGATTGGCCATTCGTTCATTTCGTTGGTTGACAAAAGTCGTTATCATCATCATTCCTTCTCCAAAAAATGGGAAAAATAGTAATTATATTTAAAATTGCAAGGCCTACATCAAGGTACACATTGTAAGATTTTGTACACAATCGCCACTACAGTGCCTTCGGCGCTTTGATTATAAACATGTAAGTCTCTTCATAAAAAAATCAGTGTTTAAACTAAAATGTCCGTTGGAATGATATGAGAGTTGGTATAACAAATATAGCACATTCTGTTTACGCAAATACTGTTGAATGTAGTTTCATATTAGACATAATAACATTGCAGGTTTTGGGTACGATCTAACAAAACTGTTAGATGAACTTGGCTGTACAGTGTTTGCCGGATGTTTACACGTCGAAACTAATGGTGCCAAAACACTGAAAACTTCATGCAGCAGACGTGTTCACGTCATCCAAATGGATGTAAGCTCCGACAGTGACGTCAGTTCCGCCCGGTCATACATATCAAAGCATTGCTCGAAATCTGGATTATGGGCCATTGTCAACAATGCAGGCTTTAACGTGATGGGTGACGTAGAATTTCTAGGTGTGGACTTATATAATAAAGCAATGGATGTAAACTTTTATGGTGCCATAAGGGTAACACGAGCTTGCATCAATCTCGTGAGGAAAGCTAAAGGTAGGAATATGCCAATCACATGGAAAACCGTTTGAATACCTAACTATTAGTTATATCTCTAACGTTAGGAGATACACTACTATCTTAATAAATATACATCGGCATATTCTAAAGAGAGACTCCTGCATAGCGAGAGACTTGTCTTTCTGTGTTCAACAGATACCTCGCAAACTAATTCATCGCATTAATACAATCCAATATGAGTATTTATGTTCCGAGGCAAAGGAAAGCTGCAAAGTGTCAAAATAGAACAAACACCCTATAGTAACATCGCTTGTTGAACAGCTTAGCTATGTATGTGACACAATTATTAACATTACATGATTCGGCATATCACATATACATATTCTATGATTTGTATTATATGTTGTATTGTGGACCGTGGGCCTAATTACTGAATAGAAGCTTATAACTGGTAACTTGCTTGTTTTAAAAACATCTGGACAAAATGTCAATTAGGTTTTACAAAAGATATCTTTAATTAACCTTTACCAATATTACTTGAGCTATGAGTATGAGCACGATAGTTCAGTCTGGTGGCGGCATGAGTTCATTTCACTATTTTATACACAGGACGAGTTATAAATATATCCAGCGGTCGAGGGCGTTTTCCGTGGCCACGTGATTCGGCATATCACGTGACTAAATATTGTCTTGAAACATACAGCGACTCCTTGCGGCTGGAGATGAAAAAGTTCAACGTTAAGGTATCGGTGATTGAACCTGGTCATTTTGGCGCTATCACTGCATGTCAAGATTCGATACAGGTAGGCATACGAGGTTTACACTAATACCCTACCCTTCTACATTTCCGAAAATAGTATCCCCGCCTTTCATTGTAGGGGAGTTCTTGCCTAGTCAACTTAAACCAGACATTAACTTCTCAGCTTCACAATACTCTCGGACACGTTATTGAATATTCACGTGGATCACCACTGGTCTTCAAGTCCCGAATGGCGGTTTTAAACAATATTTATAAAAAAAAACAGTTTCAAATACGAGTTACGTGACTTCCAATGTGAACACAATTTCTGAAAACAAAACCTCACAAAAACCTCACACAAATAAACACAAACCTCACACAAATAAACACAAACCTCACACAATAAACACAAACCTCACACAAATAAACACAAACCTCACACAAATAAACACAAACCTCACACAAATAAACACAAACCTCACACAATAAACACAAACCTCACACAAATAAACACAAACCTCACACAAACCTCACACAAATAAACACAAACCTCACAAATAAACACAAACATCACACAAATAAACACAAACCTCACACAAATAAACACAAACATCACACAAACAAACACAAACCTCACACAAACAAACACAAACCTCACACAAATAAACACAAACCTCACACACATAAACGCAAACCTCACACAAATAAACACAAACCTCACACAAATAAACACAAACCTCACACAAATAAACACAAACCTCACACAAATAAACACAAACCTTACACAAATAAACACAAACCTCACACAAATAAACACAAACCTCACAAATAAACACAAACATCACACAAATAAACACAAACCTCACACAAATAAACACAAACCTCACAAATAAACACAAACCTCACACAAATAAACACAAACCTCACACAAATAAACACAAACCTCACACAAATAAACACAAACCTCACACAAATAAACACAAACCTCACACAAATAAACACAAACCTCACACAAATAAACACAAACCTCACATAAATAAACACAAACCTCACACACATAAACACAAACCTCACATAAATAAACACAAACCTCACAAAAATAAACACAAACCTCACACAAACCTCACACAAATAAACACAAACCTCACAAATAAACACAAACATCACACAAATAAACACAAACCTCACAAATAAACAACAACCTCACACAAACCTCACACAAATAAACACAACCCTCACACAAATAAACACAAACCTAACACAAATAAACACAAACCTCACACAATAAACACAAACCTCACACAAATAAACAGAAACCTCACACAAATAAACAGAAACCTCACACAAATAAACACAAACCTCACACAATAAACACAAACCTCACACAAATAAACACAAACCTCACCCAAATAAACACAAACCTCACACAAATAAACACAAACCTCACACAAACCTCACACAAACCTCACACAAATAAACACAAACCTCACACAAATAAACACAAACCTCACACACATAAATACAAACCTCACACAAATAAACACAAACCTCACACACATAAATACAAACCTCACACAAACCTCACACAAACCTGACACAAATAAACCTTTTATCTATGAATTCAAGATGAACAAAAAACCTCGCACAAATAAACCTTGTATCTATGAATTCAAGGTGAACAAATCATTGGCTTTAGAAGAGTTATCTGTTAGATATGTCACACATGTGCCTCATCCAACATCGCATTAATAGATCATTCTCTTTATATAGTCATAATACCCAAAATAACCATGATTTAATTGATACATTATTTGATTCAAAATCACAGGGTTTATGGTGTTTAAACGCCTAATTGCTCACTTACTTTTATCTACTTAATTGCTTAGGTCAGCCGTATAATCCTATAAGAAGAAGTAGATAATAATACCTTTTGGTGGAATATTCTGTACGAACTCCTGTCGACCAATGCCCTGCATTTACATGTGACATATATCCCTTGAACACTTAACTGAAGACCTTAAAATGGTATTAATGTCTTTCCCACTTTGATGCTCAAGTTTGTGAAGTTAGCATTACGACTTACCCGCTGGTGTCAGGATAAATGGACCAGAGGTGCTTTCTGTAGCAGACGACGTTTGAAAACAGTGTGTCAAACGCAGAAATTACTCCAAATGAGCTGCTACATAAGGGCAACAGCAACACAAGGACATTCAGAGAAGCAGCCTGATCGTAATAGCTATTAATTTAACTCATAAGACGGAACGCCTTCGCATGGCCTGGTACTTTTGTTTTTACAAGAATAATCATCTTTACTAAATGAGCGAACATCAAATACACACACCAAACTCTTGATACACTGAACATAAACCGTACTTTAGCGAACATCAAAAACACATACCAAACTCTTGATACACTGAACATGGATCGTACTTTATCGAACATCAAATACACATACCTAACTCTTGATACACTGAACATGGATCGTACTTTATCGAACATCAAATACACATACCTAACTCTTGATACACTGAACATGAACCGTACTTAAGCGAACATCAAATACACATACCAAACTCTTGATACACTGAACATGACCCGTACTTAAGCGAACAGCAAATACACATACCAAACTCTTGATACACTGAACATGACCCGTACTTAAGCGAACAGCAAATACACATACCAAACTATTGATACACTGAACATAAACCGTACTTTATCGAACATCAAATACACATACCTAACTCTTGATACACTGAACATGACCCGTACTTAAGCGAACAGCAAATACACATACCAAACTATTGATACACTGAACATAAACCGTACTTTATCGAACATCAAATACACATACCTAACTCTTGATACACTGAACATAAACCGTACTTTATCGAACATCAAATACACATACCAAACTCTTGATACACTGAACATGACTTGTACTTAAGCGAACAGCAAATACACATACCAAACTATTGATACACTGAACATAAACCGTACTTTAGCGAACATCAAATACACATACCTAACTCTTGATACACTGAACATGACCCGTACTTAAGCGAACAGCAAATACACATACCAAACTATTGATACACTGAACATAAACCGTACTTTAGCGAACTTCAAATACACATACCAAACTCTTGATACACTGAACATGGATCGTACTTTAGCGAACATCAAATACACATACCAAACTCTTGATACACTGAACATGGATCGTACTTTAGCGAACATCAAATACACATACCAAACTATTGATACACTGAACATGGATCGTACTTTAGCGAACATCAAATACACATACCAAACTCTTGATACACTGAGCATGGATCGTACTTAAGCGAACAGTAAATACACATACCAAACTCTTGATACACTGAACATGACCCGTACTTAAGCGAACAGCAAATACACATGCCAAACTATTGATACACTGAACATAAACCGTACTTTAGCGAATATCAAATACACATACCAAACTCTTGATACACTGAACATGACCCGTACTTAAGCGAACAGCAAATACACATACCAAACTCTTGATACACTGAACATGACCCGTACTTAAGCGAACAGCAAATACACATGCCAAATTATTGATACACTGAATATAAACCGTACTTTAGCGAACATCAAAGACACATACCAAACTCTTGATACACTGAACATAAACCGTACTTTAGCGAACAGCAAATACACATACCAAACTCTTGATACACTGAACATAAACCGTACTTTATCGAACATCAAAGACACATACCAAACTCTTGATACACTGAACATAAACCGTACTTTAGCGAACAGCAAATACACATACCAAATTCTTGATACACTGAACATAAACCGTACTTTAGCGAACAGCAAATACACATACCAAACTCTTGATACACTGAACATAAACCGTACTTTAGCATTACGTGAAGCGCAATCGGTCGCCCTAAAACATTTTATAAGTACACGTTTATCATAATAATTACACCGATTTATATTTGCTATAAATATCTTTGATATTTGAAATTGTCAGTTAAGAATGAATTGTTTTTGTTTTATGTAATTCAAAGCGAACACCCTTTCTTACTTTTTTACCAGTTCGCAAGGTACACAAAGGAGGTGGATGAAATGTGGAATAATGCCACCTCGGAAATGAGACAAACGTACAGGGAGTACTACCTACAATCTCTGTTAGATGCACAGTCAAAAGGTTTGGCATCGTCCGCAACTACTACGAAACCAGTAATGGATGCCATATTGGACGCCATGTTGAGTAAACGGCCGGATATTCGGTACCTTGTTTCCGGTTCAAATGGTTGGTTCGACAAATCACCAGTACGTATAGAAAATGACGTTGAATATAGTTGTATAAATGTGGAACTGTGCGTTTCGTTCAATAATGTTTATATATGGTTAATCATGCATCAAATCATTGTCTTGACCAAACGTAAACTATACATATTTATTAAATCGAGGTAGCCTTGACTAGTTTTAAGCGATAGTATTAGTAGCAGAGAACAGTGTTGAAACCAGCTGCTAACCATGAGTGAAGACAATTTCCTTTGAATTAACGATTTATTTTGGCGTCCAAGATTTATATCATCCGAATAGTCATTCCCCCAATCACTTGAATTGACTTCGTGGCCTATTAACGAGAGGTCAGCATTATAGACGACATCATTCGTTCTGTTTAAGTAAGCATCTAACCTGTGTTTCGACTATGTATGGCCCTCACGTTAGTTCCCTAGGCTGCCAGTCCAGGGTGTTTAAGCTCCAACTCCGGCTCTATCCTTAATTCGATTTGCTGTGAGGAATAATGGTGCGACAACGTCACGAAGCACGTGTGTGTAGTAAGCTGGTCACCATTAAACTGATGCATTTATTTAGAACATTTATTTAGAACATTTATTTAGAACTCTTTACAAATAGGCGGAACGGCACATGAAGAATTAAGATCGACATGAGTGTCCATTGTGCTAGTCAATGGTAGAAACCTTGCGAAGAAAAAGACATTTTGCAGAATATTTATTTCAATTTGTAATCTTGGTATTCATGATCATCTCTCTTTAAGGGTTTATATATATAACTCATTTAGATATCTAAGAAAATTAGGTTTTATATATATTTATATTTCAGATGTTTGTACGATTCCACCCATACATGCCAACGTTCGTCTCTGACTATATTCTAGTCAGATGGTCAGGCTGCGATAGATTCCCCGGGAAAGCGACAGCACAGTATTGATTATATTTCCAGAAATGTTTATTCAAATATAACTATCGTACGTATTGTACTAACAAGCTGCACGTGTTGAAAATAAATATTATTTACTAACCCTCTGATTAATCACTAATGGTATCGTCGCCACTACAGCTTTGTCAAGTTCTGGAATGTTAGCATATATACAGATACAAATGTAAATGAGAATATGGTCGCTACGTTCCAGTGGTCGCAATGCCCAGACTGTCACACAGTCCTCTTGGTCGCAACGTTCTAGTGGTCGTAATTTCCCGACTGTCACACAGTCCTCTCGGTTGCAACGTTCCAGTGGTCGCAATGCCCAGACTGTCACACAGTCCTCTCGGTCGCAACGTTCCAGTGGTCGCAATGTCCCGACTGTCACACAGTCCTCGCGGTCGCAACAGTCTAGCGGTCGCAATGCCCAGACTGTCACACAGTCCTCTTGGTCGCAACGTTCCAGTGGTCGTAATGTCCCGACTGTCACACAGTCCTCTCGGTTGCAACGTTCCAGTGGTTGCAATGTCCCGACCGTCACACAGTTCTCGCGGTCGTAACGTTCCAGTGGTCGCAATGTCCCGACTGTCACACAGTCCTCGCGGTCTCGATATCCTGATAGTCACACAGTCCTCGCTGTCGCAACAGTCTAGCGGTCGCAATGTCCCGACTGTCACACAGTACTCGCGGTCACAACAGTCTAGTGGTCGCAATGTCCCGATAGTCACACTGTCCTGGCAGTCGCAACGTTCCCGTGGTCGCAATGTCCCGACTGTCACACAGTCCTCGAGGTCTCAATGTCCTGATAGTCACCCAGTCCTCACGGTCGCAACAGTCTAGCGGTCGCAATGTCCTGACTGTCAAACAGTACTCGCGGTCACAACGTTCCAGTGGTCGCAACGTTCCAGTCGTCCCAACGTCCCAGTGGTCGCAACGTTCCAGTTATCCGACTGTCGCACAGTCCTTGCGGTCGCAATGTTCCTCAGATTGCACAGTCCTTGTGGTCGTGTTCCTCAGATCGCACAGTCCTCGCGGCCACAATTTTCCTCAGATCGCACGGTCCTCGCGGCCACAATGTTCCTCAGATCGCACAGTCCTCGCGGCCACAATGTTCCTCAGATAGCACAGTCCTCGTGGTCACAATGTTCCTCAGATTGCACAGTCCTCGCGGTCGCAATTGTCCTCAGATTGCACAGACCTTGCGGACACAATGTTCCTCAGGTGGCAAAGTCCTTGCGGTCGCAATGTTCCTCAGGTCGCACAGTCCTTGCGGTCGCAATTTTCCTCAGATTTCACAGTCCTCGCGGTCGCAATTTTACTCAGATTGCCCAGTCCTCGCGGTCGCAATGTGCCTCAGGTCGCACAGTCCTTGCGGCCACAATGTTCCTCAGACCACACAGTCCTCGCGGACACAATGTGCCTCAGGTCGCACAGTCCTTGCGGCCACAATGTTCCACAGGTTTCACAGTCCTTGCGGTCGCAATGTTCCTCAGGTCGTACAGTCCACGCGGCTACAATGTTCCTCAGATTGCACAGTCCTCGTGGTCACAATGTTCCTCAGGTTTCACAGTCCTTGCGGCCACAATGTTCCTCAGATCGCACAGTCCTCGCGGCCACAATGTTCCTCAGATTTCACAGTCTTCGCTGTCGCAATTATCGTCAGATTGCACAGTCCTCGCGGTCGCAATGTGCCTCAGGTCGCACAGTCCTTGCGGACACAATGTTTCTCAGGTGGCAAAGTCCTTGCGTTCGCAATGTTCCTCAGGTCGCACAGTCCTTGTGGTCGCAATGTTCCTCAGATTTCACAGTCCTCGCGGTCGCAATATTACTCAGATTGCACAGTCTTCGCGGTCGCAATGTGCATCAGGTCGCACAGTCCTTGCGGCAACAATGTTCCTCAGGTGGCACAGTTCTTGCGGTCGCAATGTTCCTCAGGTCGCACAGTCCTTGCGATCGCAATGTTTCTCATGTCGCACAGTCCTTGCGGTCGCAATTTTCCTCAGGTCGCACAGTCCTTGCGGTCGCAATGTTCCACAGGTCACACAGTCCTTGTGGTTGTAATATACACAGTCCTCGCGGAAACAATGTTCCTCAGACCGCACAGTCCCCGCTGTCACAATATTTCTCAGGTCGCACAGTCCTTGCGGTCGCAATGTTCTTCAGATTTCGCAATCCTCGCGGTTGCAATGTTCCTCAGACTGCACAGTCCTCGCGGCCACAATGTTCCTCAGATCGCACAGACCTCTCGGCCACAATGTTCCTCAGGTCGCACAGTCCTCGCAGTTGCAATGTTCCTCAAATTGCACAGTCCTAGCGGCCAAAATGTTCCTCAGATTGCGCAGTCCTCGCGGACACAATGTTCCTCAGATTGCACAGTCCTCGCGGACACAATGTTCCTCAGATCGCACAGTCCTCGCGGACACAATATTTCTCAGATTGCACAGTCCTCGCGGACACAATATTCCTCAGACCACACAGTCCTCGCGGACACAATATTTCTCAGATTGCACAGTCCTCGCGGACACAATATTCCTCAGACCACACAGTCCTCGCGGACACAATGTTCCTCAGATCGCACAGTCCTCGCGGACACAATGTTCCTCAGATTGCACAGTCCTCGCGGACACAATGTTCCTCAGATCGCACAGTCCTCGCGGACACAATGTTCCTCAGATTGCACAGTCCTCGCGGACACAATGTTCCTCAGATCGCACAGTCCTCGCGGACACAATGTTCCTCAGATCGCACAGTCCTCGCGGACACAATGTTCCTCAGATTGCACAGTCCTCGCGGACACAATATTCCTCAGATCGCACAGTCCTCGCGGACACAATGTTCCTCAGATCGCACAGTCCTCGCGGACACAATATTCCTTAGATCACACAGTCCTCGCGGACACAATGTTCCTCAGATCGCACAGTCCTCGCGGACACAATGTTCCTCAGATCGCACAGTCCTCGCGGACACAATATTCCTCAGATCACACAGTCCTCGCGGACACAATGTTCCTCAGATCGCACAGTCCTCGCGGACACAATGTTCCTCAGATTGCACAGTCCTCGCGGACACAATGTCCCGATTTTCGTGGGACGTGACTCAAATAAGATTATATCAACAGAAATCCTATTACACCAGGCGAGTTTATCTTTTTATCAAAAAGCATTGTATCGTAATTTCATTATATTAATCTTATAAAACGACAAACGAAATAAATTCCGTAAATACAATGATGAGATGACTAGATTCGGAGTTAACCCACATGCAGACACGTTTTAGATGATCTGCAGCAGAAAACAGGAGGAATTGAGCGGTGTTCACGAAACCTAACCGTAAGGTATTTGCGACGAGTGTCGATCCAGATCACGAAGTATATCCGCGATCTGACTCCGCACTTATGTATAGTAATATCCACGTGTATCCATAGGATTCATGCGCCGACGAGTGTTTTTGGACACATGCTATCATTTTGTTAGGGTTTGTTTTCGCAGAACACCGCTCTAGTACTCACCATAATAAAGTTCTTCCTAAGTCACAATCTTCTCAACTCTTTTCTATGAATACATTTTAAGATTGTTTCCTAGATGTTTTCAAAGCCGTCTGATGCAGAGTTATTGCGTTTTTGACTGAATTAACTGAAAACAGACGTAAATACATCATGTTACATGTTCTGGATGCTCCTGTCACGTTAAATCCAGAGTCATCGATTAAATGGCATCTCTTGTGTTTAGGTAGACTTGTTTTTCACAGTTCCAGAAGCGGTTCCAGAAGCGGTTCAAAAAGCGGGCACATCTGTTCGTTATGATTCATCTGATCCCACTCCTCTTCTTGGGAGCAATTCAAATATAATTAATCATATTTGAAGACACTAGTTTTCGATGACATGGTCACCCTGTTTCAGTTAAAAACGGTCTTGATATCAGAAGTTTGCATATTAAAAAATAAACATATATTTGTTCTGGTTACAACAATGATTACTCACCTATCGTAATTGTACTCGTACAATGAAATCGCAAGGACATCATTCACGAAAGATACAGATTCGAAATATCGTGAATCCTGTGTAGTTTTGATTATTGGGATCTTACGCCTTTTCAACATTAGATCAGTTATATCACGGCACAATTTATATCATTTATGATCTATCCCTAGGTAAGTAAAAACAGTACTAGACTAGAAAATGTGCTTTGCCATGTCCGCCGCGACGGGGGATCGAACCCGGGACGCCCTGTTCAAAATCCCCGATGATAACCACTCGGCCACGGTATTATGCTGTTTATATGCAATCCGCGTCAAGCGCAATGTGATTTTATTGGATCCCCGATATGGCATATTATTATTATGTGTGGGATTTGATCAGGCATGTGTACAACCCCAGCATTGTGTCATACAAGTTTATCATTGTGTTATTGAATAGGGAACACAAAACATTTCATTATAAACATTATTTCTAAAAGTGAATTGATCTCTGCCATGCAAGGCCAACATATTCAAATGTTTAACATGTATACTGCATGGAAAAGATTGGATCGTTACATACAATGATGGTGTTAAAGATTGGAACGTTACATACAATGATAGTGTTAAAGATTAAATCGTTACATACACTGATGGTGTTAAAGATTGGAACGTAACATACAATGATGGAGTTAAAGATTGGAACGTTACATACAATGATGGTGTTAAAGATTGAAACGTTACATGCAATGATGGTGTTCAAGATTGGATCGTTACACACAATGATGGTGTTAAAGATTGGAACGTTACATACAATGATGGTGTTAAAGATTGGATCGTTACATACAATGATGGTGTTAAATATTAGATCGTTACATACAATGATGGTGTTAAAGATTAGAACGTTACATACAATGATGGTGTTAAAGATTGAAACGTTACATGCAATGATGGTGTTCAAGATTGGATCGTTACACACAATGATGGTGTTAAAGATTGGAACGTTACATACAATGATGGTGTTAAAGATTGGATCGTTACATACAATGATGGTGTTAAAGATTAGATCGTTACATACAATGATGGTGTTAAAGATTAGAACGTTACATACAATGATGTTGTTAAAGATTGGATCGTTACATACAATGATGGTGTTAAAGATTGGATCGTTACATACAATGATGGTGTTAAAGATTGAAACGTTACATGCAATGATGGTGTTCAAGATTGGATCGTTACATACAATGATGGTGTTAAAGATTGAAACGTTACATGCAATGATGGTGTTCAAGATTGGATCGTTACACACAATGATGGTGTTAAAGATTGGAACGTTACATACAATGATGGTGTTAAAGATTGGATCGTTACATACAATGATGGTGTTAAAGATTAGATCGTTACATACAATGATGGTGTTAAAGATTAGAACGTTACATACAATGATGGTCTTAAAGATTGAAACGTTACATGCAATGATGGTGTTCAAGATTGGATCGTTACACACAATGATGGTGTTAAAGATTGGAACGTTAAATATAATGATGGTGTTAAAGATTGGATCGTTACATACAATGATGGTGTTAAAGATTAGATCGTTACATACAATGATGGTGTTAAAGATTAGAACGTTACATACAATGATGGTGTTAAAGATTGAAACGTTACATGCAATGATGGTGTTCAAGATTGGATCGTTACACACAATGATGGTGTTAAAGATTGGAACGTTACATAACATGATGGTGTTAAAGATTGGATCGTTACATACAATGATGGTGTTAAAGATTAGATCGTTACATACAATGATGGTGTTAAAGATTAGAACGTTACATACAATGATGGTGTTAACGATTAGATCGTTACATACAATGATGGTGTTAAAGATTAGAACGTTACACACAATGATGGTGTTAAAGATTGGATCGTTACAAACAATGATGGTGTTAAAGATTGGATCGTTACATACAATGATGGTGTTAAAGATTGGATCGTTACATACAATGATGGTGTTAAAGATTGGAACGTTACATACAATTATGGTGTTAAAGATTAGATCGTTACATACAATGATGGTGTTAAAGATTAGAACGTTACATACAATGATGGTGTTAAAGATTAAATCGTTACATACAATGATGGTGTTAAAGATTAAAACGTAACATACAATAATAGTGTTAAAGATTGGAACGTTACATACAATGATGGTGTTAAAGATTGGATCGTTACAAACAATGATGGTGTTAAAGATTGGATCGTTACATACAATGATGGTGTTAAAGATTGGATCGTTACATACAATGATGGTGTTAAAGATTGGATCGTTACATACAATGATGGTGTTAAAGATTGGATCGTTACATACAATGATGGTGTTAAACTATTTGTCAATACGTGTTTATCTCAGGGATGCAAATATGATCCTATGTGTATACAACTATTCGCGTCCTCTACCTCATTAGAATCACAGGGTGGACAGACACTTGTACCATTTGGAAACGATATTCCAATGTCTTATTCTAATACTCGTTAAGGGAGGTAAATGAATGACTATCTCTCATTACGCTGGTACCCAGCGTACTTTATTCAATACGTAGGCTACGTCTGGCATGAAGCATCAATGACGACTAGATTGATCACATCCCTTTATATATCTCTATCAAATATTATAGTTAATGAGTAAATATACAACTAATTGTCGTAAAGTCTATAGTTGACCATTGTACATTCGTGTTTAGAATCAATGTTTCAAGAATGAATGATTCGGAGTTTGAAAGGTAGAACCGGACAGGTCCTTAAAGAGGTTGTCTTTAAAGCCTTTCGCTTGCAACACCATGTCCAAATTAGTGTATTCCTAACCCGATAAGGTAATGTTAGAGGCAGGTAACTCAAACCTACCTCTCATTGTCCGAAATGTCAACTTTGGGGAAACATACAACTATTGCTATGTCTTATCTATCCAGACATACAGACCATATTCTGTCTTATCTTTCCAAAACAACGAGCGAACGTGAATGTACTTGTCAAACCGCCAGTTCAATTCCAAACAGGTTTAACTACAGCGTATATGACAATTGCACTGCGTCACACGGAAATGAGATTTTGAACATTGCCATTTATAGAGAAGACCCTGAAAAGCTTTAGCGCAGTATAATCTATATGTATTAGTGAACACAGATATAATTCAAGACTCTAAAAGATTATTCTGACAAAGTCTCAACTACTCTATAATGTTGGTGGTAATTTCCATTAAACTTAAGACGTCGGTTTGTGTGTAGCGTGTCCCAGGTTATAGTTACACCACTATGGCTATCAACGTAGAAGTACAGAGATAGGATATTTACGCTGTAAACATTCTTAACATAAACTTTATACTCATCGATTTTGAATAATTTCTAACTGTTGGACAAAACTAAAATTCACAGATGGTGAGTTAACTGTTTTCTTTATTATCGTCGTACCACAGTTGCTGATGATATATGAGCAATTACTATGATAAAAGGTCTCTAACTGACAAAAGTTTGATTAATTGGAAAGTTACGCCGTTGTCAACAATACTACAGTTAAATAACGGCGGCCAGTTCACCTAACAATTTGTGTTTAATGGCTTTCTTGGACCAGTGTTCCGCACACCATTCTTCGTAGACAACTGGTTACGAGGAACAGTATTATTAAACTGTAACTCATAGTAATCAAACAGTCAATCTGGCTGCGGTGTTAGCATAACGACGGACTAGATCGCACAGTCCTAGCTGATGACAGGATAAATGGACCAGTAGTACTGGTAACTTACCCAGGAAACGCCGTGATATAACAGAAAAGTGCCGTAAAACACCAAGCAATCAAGCATATTAAAATGTACAAGATGGATTTTGTAAACAGTTAACAGTATATCAGCCTGTACATTACTTACACAATTAGCATATTCTGTCAATTTGCGTGAACTTTGATATGTCTGAGCAGGTGGACAAGACAGTCTAAGTCTACACTGTTCCGAAATGCCAAATTGTGCATTATACCATGCTGGGGCTTACATATACCTCGTAACTTTGATCATTTTTCAGTCGAATTGTTATTATTGAACTATTTTCTCTGACATCGTTAGTGGCGCCAATATACAGCCTTACTGTTTTACATGCTGGTTGATGGCATAGGCGGAAATACGAGGGATTTGTCGACAAAGACGTTAGATCTGAAAATACCATGGGTTCAAATTCCGGCAGTGGAAACTTACTACGTTTGTCAACAATTCACAGTATGTAACTATACAATGTTATTGAAACCTACTACGTGTGTCATCAATTCACAGTATGTCACTATAACATCTTATTGAAGCCTACTACGTGCGTCAACAATTCACAGTATGTCACTATAAAATCTTATTGAAACCTACTACGTGCGTCAACAATTCACAGAATGTCACTATACAATCTTATTGAAGCCTACTACGTGCGTCAACAATTCACAGTATGTCACTATAAAATCTTATTGAAACCTACTACGTGCGTCAACAGTTCACAGTATGTCATTATACAATCTTATTGAAGCCTACTACGTGCGTCAACAATTCACAGTATGTCACTATAAAATATTATTGAAACCTACTACGTGTGTCAACAGTTCACAGTATGTCACTATACAATCTTATTGAAACCTACTACGTGTGTCAACAGTTCACAGTATGTCATTATACAATCTTATTGAAGCCTACTACGTGCGTCAACAATTCACAGTATGTCACTATAAAATATTATTGAAACCTATTACGTGTGTCAACAGTTCACAGTATGTCACTATACAATCTTATTGAAACCTACTACGTGTGTCAACAGTTCACAGTATGTCATTATACAATCTTATTGAAGCCTACTACGTGCGTCAACAATTCACAGTATGTCACTATAAAATCTTATTGAAACCTACTACGTGTGTCAACAGTTCACAGTATGTCACTATACAATATCATTGAAACCTACTACGTGTGTCAAAAGTTCACAGTATGTAACTATACAATATCATTGAAACCTACTACGTGTGTCAACAGTTCACAGTATGTCACTATACAATATCGTTGAAACCTACTACGTGTGTCAACAGTTCACAGTATGTCACTATACAATATCATTGAAACCTACTACGTGTGTCAACAGTTCACAGTATGTCACTATACACTCTTATTAAAACCAGACCAAACTAGTTTACTGTACGCATTTACCACCGTTTGCTTCTGCAGCGAAGTTCATCAATGAAATTGATATGCACGTCGTTTCCTGGGTAAGTTACCAGTACTACTAGCCGTTCACCTTCAGATTTGCTTAGTGGCGAACTTGTGTTATTTTTTTTCTATCATGGCTTTATGATATATTTTCAAAAAGATACTGTTCACACATTTGAAAATATATCATAAAGCCATGATAGAAAAGAAATAACACAAGTTCGCCACTAAGCAAATCTGAAGGTCAACGGCTATATAAGTACATGTACGTATTTTGCATTCGTGCTCATTCATTTTGTATCTATCCTTGTCGCATGCCGTTGTAATACTTACAGAATGTACTTGACTTCCAATTGTTGAAATAGCGGAAATATTCACAGCACAAAGTAGGACAAAGTATCGTGGCATTTGCCAACAATGACCATATGTACATCTTCGCCAGAAGGTATTATAGGCTATCGTATATGTATGTGAAAATATTGTGTTTGACGGCTGAGTTGCCCCAGCTTGAGAGAGCAGAACTCCACCGAAGGAACGAGTCCCAACCCAATAGTTTCACATACTCATTGCAATAACCTTTTTATGGTATAATTTGATATTGGCTATTTAAAATTTGTCGTTTTGTGTGTTAAAAACATTTCGAGCATTTAGAAAATCAACAATTGCTTTGAATTGTTTTGATAAGTTAACATTTACGATATATCACGCAATTATTGTTTCGAAGCTTGCAATGGGTCTTTGAACAAAAATGAATTTACGAGACGCCATTTCCAACTTGGTTTCGACTCGAAATTGAATCGTCAACCAAATCATGTGTAACGCTTTTTCTAACATTGGATTTCATTAATAACTCGTGTATTATCTTATTCTGGTCGCCCATATATTGTTGTTCTTTATTACGATTTAGATGCCCCTGACGTCATATTATTACATTAGAATCTACTTATGTACTTACACATGTTACACACAGCTAGCGATATGAATAGACCGGATATTGATGTTTGTGTACGTCTATCGATTGTTCACACCTTGTGATCTACAAACGATGCACCAAACATTGTTAGCTGGTCTTTATAAACTCATCAAAGGTTCTAAATGGGAGCACTCTGTAACGTTACTGTATGAAAATAGTTTCGTCTTTAGTAGCACGTGAAAAAGATCTGAGTGCAATATCACATATTGCGTGTAATATCAAAGCGTGCTATATTGACTGATTCACATGAAAAATAGACGGATAAATATCAAAGTACATGTATACATTAATGAAGTGGAAACACGCTAGTAAATGCCGAAATGATGATGTCAAATGTGTCTCATTCGGTGGACGTTGTTCATATTATCTATATTAGATTATAGTTATCACTGGATATTGTTTGATCTAAAATGAAATGTCGGGGTATTTATCGAATACTTTCGAAGTTTTGAATTCTTGTTATTTTACAATTAATTTACACTAAGTACAGTCATGCGAGACATAGACACTCGGCTAAATAAAAAGAGTATTTCCTAGGTTCCAGACGATCGGCCCTATCACGTGACTCAGTTTGACGTCCTAATTAACAACACAGCCATGGTGCACCATCTCCTGCTCTTCGGTTGTGACTTTGAAATTGACGATATGGTAAATACATTTCTAATCAACCTACAGAGTTAAGTAAAGAAAAAACATGCAGACGCATTTTGACGCATCTGGAGCAGACGATATTTAAAATAACCATGGAGTAGCAATATGATTGCCGAGGTCAACGCTTTTGTCTGACACGGTAATAATCCGGTCGTTTTTGTCTCGTGAATATGATACAATTAGCAGATGCAATTGTCTTTTCAGCAGTATTGCTTAGATTATCGTCAATGTACATACAAAAGACCAGGTCAAAACCCTCGCACGGTGGATGGGTACGGTATAAAATGAGTGGTTATTCATTTTTGACATCTCAATGTCACTGTCTTCTATCGAGACGAATTTTGATAATGATATCGGAAATCTCGAGTACTTTCTTTCGGGGTCTTTCAGTGTCAACGCCCGCTTTTCTCAAATAGATGATAGAGCGACTTGAGGTCCCTGGCTGTCAACCAGGCCCTATATTGAGTTAGGCAAACGTTTACTTCTAGATGTGAACACTCTCACTGTGGTTATTAGAGTTGTAAACTAACGGAAATAGATACACAGCGCGTTAAGACGTATTGACTTTGTTGCAACTCCAACAGTATGGTTACAATGACAAAAGGAGAAATTGCTCATACTGAACACCATCTTTCTTTTGATACATAGTCTTCAACTTTCTTATTAATAAGATCTTCAGTTATAGACCCTTACCATGTTTTGGCTCTATAATGTTTTTAAAATCGTGTTAGATGGCAAAGATTGATTTTTTATATTTGGGTAAATATGAGAAACCCGTTTAAAGTATAACGAGCCACCATTTTATGTCGATAAACAGAATTACTTATATGACCTAGTCCACGTTGAACAGTCACGTGATGAATGCATAACAGGAATTAAATAAACAAACACATGTAGCATTCGTCGACCTGATCAAGACGTTTCTTTCACGGAATATGATAAAACCCGTTATAAGAAGAAATAAATGATGTCTATTATTATAAATTTGTATTGATACAAGATCATAAAGAGTCACTTCTGCGACAAGAAATGTTAATTAAAACATGGTATAACCGTAACTTGATATGCCACTATTGTATCCGAAGGTTCTTTGTATACAGACGAAGTATTAATCAAATTGAGTATCGGGAAACATATCGCATACTAAATTTAATGAAATTGTTGAAAAGGGGAGACATGTTTTTTTGTTATTAACTGCGCTCTGTCACATGAGCGCCAAAGGCCATTAATATCTTTGAAGAGTTATCTATTTTTGTACAAAACTTTGACATATGTAACGACAATGTTTAGTGGCCAAGGGTACTGTATGTGATATTTTGTGCCAAATGAGTTATAAGAATTGCAATATTATTTGTGATTTCAGCAGCCTCATTGAAACCAGACATATACTTCGCTCGCTCGTATATATAAATGACTGCCTCATACAGGTCGTTTTAGGTTGACCTTTGCGTCAACGAATCAAATTATCGCATAGTTAGGTATACACTAGTGGAATATAATCCATATAAATTAACGAGATAGAGAGTCGGTGGTGGTCGAGTGTTCCGATAGAACCGAGTGTTGGTTGTCTCTTGTGACAGAAAAACAAGCGCATGCTCATAAATATTAAAGTGTTTTGGGTCAATTCTAGACGATTTTGAATGCGGTGTCGTCAGATCCAATATATTTACAGCGAAGGACTTTAATGAGATTGTGATTCCAGGGACCTTATCCATGTGGTACTGTTGACTACCATTGCGATTTCAGGGACCTCATCCATGTGGTACTGTTGACTACCATTGCCGTTCATGGTTGACGAAATGGGACGTTGGCATGGACACGACCAATAAAATGCCGCCAAATACCGGTGTTCGATTTGGAAAAGATTCATTCAAATATTTACTCCTGCAAATCCATTGGAACAACAAAGACTTAGAAGAAAACGAAACAGGTTCTCTCTTCCTTATCAGAAATATATACATGTACACGTATTTGTTACCTCAATGGACCCTTGTCAACTTTGCTCGACGTAGTCATTGTCCTTCAATATGCACATAGGTTCAGATAACATTTACGTACACTGTGGTCAAAGGTCAGCCTGTACATTCTTACTTTCGGTCTATGATAGTCACTACTCGTGTATCAATGCCGAGTAGTGACTACTCCACTAGGATACGTGTGTCTATAACCGAACATAGAACAGGAATTATGCAGGGTTAGACCCGACTGAAGTGTGTCATCTTCATCAACGCATACTTTTTACATGCGGTATCAAGAAAACGATGAACTTAATAGACAAAGGGCAAAATGTCTTCCTGAGACACAAATTTAAATAATTTTTAAATAATTTATGATTTTTTTTTAATAATAATAAGCTGTGTCTGGTGAATCGAAAAGTCAATTCTCTAGCGAACAGACGAAGCTCAGCCAAACATTTGTTTACACACAATCACAACAGAGTCTTATCGGTCAGCAACAACATACGTTGAAGAGCTATGTACGGCACTTAATATAAAAAACCGCCTCGGTGGTGTAGTGGTGAAGCGTCCACATCTCATGTCAGAGGTCGCGGGATCGATCAGCTGCCGAATCCTACCAAAGACTTTAATCATGGTTATTATTTAATTACTTTCCCTCTTGCAGCTTATGATTGTACCGTTAGCAGTACAGCTGACTTACCTGTATAAAGATAAATGGAGCAAACGATCTAGTAATTCACCAGAGAAACGCCGTGATATAACTGTATCATTACTGGAAGCAGCGTAATCACCTTTCAAACAAACAAACCAGAAATTAGAAGAGGAAATATATGCCACTAGTTATAAAACGTTACAGCCTGAAACCGTACCTAAATCGGAGCTTAATTTCATTCTGTGCCATAGCCTTCAATATGATCGATTCAACAACCCTAATGTGTTTTAACTCTCTCCTACTTTCTGATACATCTACAGAAGACGAATTTTGAAATTAGTGTGTGAAATGGAGTAATTGCTCATTATGAACAATTTCTCCTTTTGTCAAAATGTTTTCAATTCTATTAAGTATTTAACCTTTCATTTATAGAGATGTTGTATAATCTTGTGTAGATGTTTTCAAAGCTGTAAAAGTGTTGTAAGTCGGAAAGGGTTTATACAATTAATAATTCTTCATTTCTATTCCTACTGTCTAATTTTAGATACATCCGGTATACGTTTAACGTATACAAGTGAGTTAAGAAAGTACGACATTGGCAATGTGCAAGTCGGACAAAACAAGATTGATATTCCGCCATTTTCACCGGAAGTCATCGTAACAGGGAAATGCTCTTCCAAGTGTACAGCGCTTATGCTACCAATATCAATATTCATTGCCAAGGCCTATTTACATATGCATGCTTTAGGTATGTATTCTTTTCTTAAATCACCGCATTTATTAAACGGATTCATCATATGTTTTCAAAGTCGTTTCCTGTAGATCGGTTCTGTTTAGGAAAGGGTTAAACCTATAACTTCTAACAATATTCTTCTCCATGAATGTCTGATGCGAACAGTGTACGACTTGACTAATTGGGTGGGATATATTGAAAGAGTTGAAAACATTGCGAGAAAGGAAATGTTCTCCTTTTATGACGTTGATTTTAGAAGTCTTCTGTTTTCAAAATTCAAAGAGGTTTGTTTATTGTGAAGATTTATCAACCATGGACTCTTGACTCACCAATGAATGTTGATACTTCGTGAATGTTGATACTTCGTGAATGTTGATACTTCGTGAATGTTGATACTTCGTGAATGTTGATACTTCGTGAATGTTCGTACATATCTTCGGAAGTAATCTATATATTTAGAAAACATAATTATGTCATAATTTAGAACGATATGATCATTAACCCTATTAACTCTATCGCTGCCAAAGGCAATTCATGTTTTTTCAAACAATACCGATTCATGTGAGACAGTCTCTCCTGAAGTATGCATTGTTTGTCACTTAGACATTACATTTACCAAGTTTCCTGTTCGACGAAAAATAGAGTAGTCCAATGTTCAACATTGAAGAGGCGACTTTTTACGATTCGGCAGTGAAAGTGTTAAGTTATAAACCGTAAACCCGTGGAAAGGAAGGGTTTATGGTCTGTAGAGCTGACCAACCTATTTCCGACTGCATTGGTAAAAATAATGTACGACTGCATTGGTCCAACTAATGTACGACTGCATTGGTAAAACTAATGTACGACTGCATTGGTCCAACTAATGTACGACTGCATTGGTCCAACTAATGTACGACTGCATTGGTCCAACTAATGTACGACTGCATTGGTCCAACTAATGTACGACTGCATTGGTCCAACTAATGTACGACTGCATTGGTCCAACTAATGCACGACTGCATTGGTCCAACTAATGCACGACTGCATTGGTCCAACTAATGCACGACTGCATTGGTCCAACTAATGTACGACTGCATTGGTCCGACTAATGTACGACTGCATTGGTCCAACTAATGTACGACTGCATTGGTCCGACTAATGTACGACTGCATTGGTCCAACTAATGTACGACTGCATTGGTTCATTTAATGTACGACTGCATTGGTCCAACTTATGTATGCGCTTGGCAAAGGTCTACTATGTTTCTCAATTGCTATTAGTAAACGGTTTGTTTATAACTGTGTCGCCCATATTGAAAGTGTCAGTACAATCCGACCTAGGAAACCCCTTTATCCTGAACACAAGTTACTTATATCCTATCAATGTACCGTTATTTAGCCAGCTGGCAGCACACTTACCGGCCATATTCGACCGCATCCCACAATCGTCACGAACGAAACTTTGACCCCATTCATGCCGCTGAAGCGGTATGAATACATGTTGCTTGTTCAATATGAGGTGTCGTTTTGAGAGCAAATAACAACAGCAACAGAAACCTATAGTATTATTCGTATTCCTGTATTAGTTAGAACTATACGGACAGTGTAACCATTGCTGGAGCTGACTTAGAAACTATTTGAACTTTGCGCTCGCATCGGTTTTATTCTTTATGTTATACACTTTTAGGTGAATGGGTCTCATTAGACGTACAGAGGGACAGGGAAGTTGTAACTAGGATAGCCTCTGAACGGGACTACAACTACACTGCACCTTTCATACACAACTTTTCTCCAGCTCACAAAGTGGATCCAGGTAGACTACATTTGAATCCTTTTTATTACAACAAATTAATAATTTAAAGTACTTTTGTCAGCGTATCAGTAAAAAAGTAAGTTTACCTTGAACTTCATAATGAAATGATATTGTTTTGTATTGCGATAATTTAATTTACACTGACGATATATTGTTTTGTATTGCGATAATTTAATTTACATTGACGATATATTGTTTTGTATTGCGACAGTTCAATTAACACGACAGTTCAATTTACATGGACGATATATTGTTTTGTATTGCGACAGTTTAATGTACATGGACGATATATTGTTTTGTATTGCGACAATTTAATTTACATGGACGATATTTTGTTTTGTATTGCGACAGTTTAATTAACACGACAGTTCAATTTACATGGACGATATATTGTTTTATTTCGCCTCCCACGAAATTCTAGCAATTTCATTGGTTAAAGCCTGTCACGTGCACACCCCCTATATTTCTATAGGGGGTGAGTAAATTCCATAGGGGGTGAGTAAATTCAATATGGCTTCTATTCTCAGATCAAGCTGACTGGAAGTTTTTTTCAGTTGCCTATGTTAAAATAGATCTATATATACTGTATAATATCTTGATATTTTTAACAGCGATTTGTTTACAATATATATATCATAACGACTACGAAGTTGAATATCATGCAAAGTAACTTCCCTTTCCATAGAAAAAGAAAAAAATCAATGAATGTATAAAAATAATGCATGTCCTACGCTTGTTAATTTTTTTTTTCCCTTAGTGGGTCAGTAACAGACCATTTATAACTGATTTATTTCATCAACCACCTTTCATGAACAAAACAAATTGATATTGTTTCATTTCATTATTAAAGTGGGTTTAGTACTAGGAATTTTAAAAATACTGGGACCAAATACTAGGAAAATGACGTCACGTCATCGGTTTGACGTCATAACGCTAGTGATTTGGCGCCAAAACCCGTAAATTTCATCTAGAAATATTGTAAATGTTAATGTAAATGAAAGAGTATCATTTTTTTTTGCTCATGAAAGGTGGTCGATGAAATAAATCAGTTATTTGGTCTGTTACTGACCCACTACTGAAAAATAGGGGGTATGTTGAATGTATAGGGGGACTCGGCTAACGCCTCGCCCCCTATAAATTCCACAGACTCCCTATTTTTCCGTAGTGGGTCAGTAACAGACCAAATAACTAATATTGTATTGCGACAGTTTAATGTACATGGACAATATCTTGTTTTGTATTGCGACAATTTAATTTACATGGACGATATATTGTTTTGTATTGCAACAGTTCAATTTACACGGACGATATCTTGTTTTGTATTGCGACAATTTAATTTACATGGACGATATATTGTTTTGTATTGCAACAGTTCAATTTACACGGACGATATATTGTTTTGTATTGCGACAGTTTAATGTACATGGACGATATATTGTTTTGTATTGCGACAGTTTAATTTACACGGACGATATATTGTTTTTTATTGCGACAGTTTAATTTACATGGACGATATATTGTTTTGTATTGCGACAGTTTAATTTACACGGACGGTATATTGTTTTGTATTGCGGCAGTTTAATTTACACGGACGATATATTGTTTTGTATTGCGACAGTTCAATGTACACGGACGATATATTGTTTTGTATTGCGACAGTTCAATGTACACGGACGATATATTGTTTTGTATTGCGACAGTTCAATGTACACGGACGATATATTGTTTTGTATTGCGACAGTTTAATATACATAGACGATATATTGTTTTGTATTGCGACAGTTCAATTTACACAGACGACATATTGTTTTGTATTGCGACAGTTTAATGTACATGGACGATATATTGTTTTGTATTGCGACAGATTAATGTACACTGACGATATATTGTTTGTATTGCGACAGTTTAAATTACACGGACGATATATTGTTTTGTATTGCGACAGTTTAATTTACATGGACGATATATTGTTTTGTATTGCGACAGTTTACTGTACATGGGCGATATATTGTTTTGTATTGCGACAGTTTAATTTACATGGACGATATATTGTTTTGTATTGCGACAGTTTAATGTACATTGACGATATATTGTTTTGCATTGCGACAGTTTAATTTACATGAACGATATATTGTTTTGTATAGCGACAGTTCAATTTACACAGACGATATATTGTTTTGTATTGCGACAGTTTAATGTACATGGACGATATATTGTTTTGTATTGCGACAGATTAATGTACACGGACGATATATTGTTTGTATTGCGACAGTTTAAATTACACGGACGATATATTGTTTTGTATTGCGACAGTTTAATTTACATGGACGATATATTGTTTTGTATTGCGACAGTTTACTGTACATGGACGATATATTGTTTTGTATTGCGACAGTTTAATTTACATGGACGATACATTGTTTTGTATTGCGACAGTTTAATGTACATTGACGATATATTGTTTTGCATTACGACAGTTTAATTTACATGAACGATATATTGTTTTGTATTGCGACAGTTTAATGTACACGGACGATATATTGTTTTGTATTGCGATATTTTAATTAACATGGACGATATATTGTTTTGTATTGCGACAGTTTAATATAAATGGACGATATATTGTTTTGTATTGCGACAGTTTAATTTACACGGAATATATATTGTTTTGTATTGCGACAGTTTAATGTACATGGACGATATATTGTTTTGTATTGCGACAGTTTAATGTACATGGACGATATATTGTTTTGTATTGCGACAGTTTAATGTACATGGACGATATATTGTTTTGTATTGCGACAGTTTAATGTACACGGACGATATATTGTTTTGTATTGGGACATTTTAATTTACATGGACGATATATTGTTTTGTATTGCGACAGTTTAATGTAAATGGACGATATATTGTTTTGTATTGCGACAGTTTAATTTACACGGACGATATATTGTTTTGTATTGCGACAGTTTAATGTACATGGACGATATATTGTTTTGTATTGCGACAGTTTAATTTACATGGACTATATATTGTTTTGTATTGCGACAGTTTAATTTACATGGACGATATAATGTTTTGTATTGCGACAGTTTAATTTAAACTGACTATATATTGTTTTGTCTTGAGACAGTTTAATTTACACGGACGATATATTGTTTTGTATTGCGACAGTTTAATTTACATGGACTATATATTGTTTTGTGTTGCGACAGTTTAATGTACACGGACTATATATTGTTTTGTATTTGGACAGCTTAATTTACATGGACGATATATTGTTTTGTATTGCGACAGTTCAATGTACACGGACGATATATTGTCTTCTAAAGCAGTGAGATTCATTGCTTTATCAGTGCTTCAATATCATGTTGAGAAGATATGAGCGGTACTCTGCGAATCTTATCGTAAGATTTTGTCGACCAGTGTACATCCAGATCACTCAGCGCACTCTGCATTGTTCACCAATTAATCATTAAAGGTTTCAAGCTACTTCTGTTTGGAACCTTAGCATGGATGCGGAGCGGGTGTATCCAGTAACATTCCTTTGACTTTAACACTTAACCTGCTGAATTCATACAATCGATATGATCACTCGTGATTTTGCCAACTTCTTAAATATAACAATTCCAACTTCTATTTCTGATAGGTAAGTAGCAAATAACGACGATCAATATTAGACTACCTAAATAGACAGACTGAAATCGGTTTAAATTGTTCGCACTTGCTGTATAAAGTCGTGCATGGAAAGATACGTAACTGTTGTTGAAGTCGCGAACAGTTGAATAAAGATTTCGGTATCTTGCAAACAGTTGAATGAAGGTTATTATATCTTGCAAACGGTTAAATAAAGATTAATGTATCTGGCAAACGGTTGAATCAAGGATACTATGTCTTGAAAACAGTTGAAACAAGTTTAATACATCTTGCAAACAGTCGAAAAAAGTTTACTATATCTTGCAAACAGTTGAATAAAGGTTAACGTATCTTGAAAACAGTTGAATAAAGATAAATGTATCTTGCAAACAGTCGAATAAAGGTAATCATATCTTGCAAACTGTTGAATAAAGAATAAAGGTTAATATATATTGCAAAAAGTCGAATAAATGTTACTATATATATTGTAAACAGTCGAATAAAGGTTAACGTATCTTGCAAACAGTCGAATAAAGGTTATTATATCTTGCAAACAGTCGAACAAAGGTTTCTGTATCTTGAAAACAGTTGAATGAAGGTTATTATATCTTGCAAACGGTTAAATAAAGGTTAATATATCTTGCAAACGGTTGAATGAAAGTTATTATATCTTGCAAACGGTTAAATAAAGGTTAATGTATCTTGCAAACGGTTGAATCAAGGATACTATGTCTTGAAAACAATTGAAACAAGTTTAATATATCTTGCAAACAGTCGAAAAAAGTTTACTATATCTTGCAAACAGTTGAATAAAGGTTAATGTATCTTGAAAACAGATGAATAAAGATAAATGTATCTTGCAAACAGTCGAATAAAGGTAATCATATCTTGCAAACTGTTGAATAAAGAATAAAGGTTGCAAACAGTCGAACAAAGGTTAATGCATCTTGCAAACAGTCGAATAAAGGTTAATGCATCTTGCACGCATAAATATAAAGTGCACACAGTTGAATAAAGGTAATATCATGCACACAGTCGAATAAAGGTTAATATATCTTGCAAACAGTCGAATCAAGGTTACTATATCTTGAAAACAGTTGAATAAAGATAAATGTATCTTGCAAACAGTCGAATAAAGGTAATCATATCTTGCAAACTGTTGAATAAAGAATAAAGGTTAATATATATTGCAAAAAGTCGAATAAAGGTTAATGTATCTTAGAAACAGTCGAACAAAGGATAATGCATTTTGCAAACAGTCGAATAAAGGTTAATGCATCTTGCACACAGTCGAATAAAGGTTAATGTATCTTGCACACAGTCGAATAAAGGTTAATGTATCTTGCACATAGTCGAATAAAGACAGTCGAATAAAGGTTAGTGTGTGTTGCACACAGTCGAATAAAGGTTAATGTATCTTGCACACAGTCGAATAAAGGTTAATGTATCTTGCACATAGTCGAATAAAGGTTAGTGTGTGTTGCACACAGTCGAATAAAGGTTAATGTATCTTGCACATAGTCGAATAAAGACAGTCGACTAAAGGTTAGGGTATGTTGCACACAGTCGAGTAAAGGTTAGTGTATGTTAGGCACAGTCGAATAAAGATTACTGTATCTTGCACACAGTCGAATAAAGGTTAGTGTATGTTGCACACAGTCGAATAAAGGTAACTATATTTTGCACACAGTCGAATAAAGGTTAGTGCATGTTGCACACAGTGGAATAAAGGTTACTATAACTTTGCATACAGTCGAATAAAGGTTAGTGTATGTTGCACACAGTCGAATAAAGGTTACTATATCTTGCACACAGTCGAAAAAATGTTAGTGTATCTTGCACACCGTCGAATAAAGGTTAATGTATCTTGCACAAAGTCGAATAACGGTTACTATATCTTGCACAAATTCGAATAAATGTTACTTTATCTTGCAAACAGTCGAATAAAGGTTAATGTATCTTTCAAACTTTCCAATAAAGGTTACTATATCTTGCAAACAGTCGAATAAAGGTTAATGCATCTTGCAAACTGTCGAAAAAATGTTAATGTATCTTGCAAACAGTCAAATAAAGGTTAATGTATCTTTCGCACAGTCGAATAAAGGTTAGTGTATCTTGCACACAGTCGAATAAAGTTTAATGCATCTTGCACACCATTGAATAAAGGTAAATGTATCTTGCAAACAGTCGAAAAAAGGTTAATATATCTTGCACATCGTCGAATAAAGGTTAATGCATCTTGCACACAGTCGAATAAAGGTTAGCGTATCTTGCAAACTTTCAAATAAAGGTTACTATATCATGCAAACAGTCGAATAAAGGTTAATGCATCTTGCAAACTGTCGAAAAAAGGTTTAATGTATCTTGCAAACTGTCGACAAAAAGTTTAACGTATCTTGTACACAGTAGAATGCAGTTTTATGTATCTTGCAAACAGTCAAATAAAGGTTAATGTATCTTAGAAACAGTCGAATAATGGTTAATGCATCTTGCACTCAGTCGAATAAAGGTTAATGCATTTTGCACACCGTCGAAAAAACGTGAATGTATCTTGCACACAGTCGAATAAAGGTTAATGTATCTAGCACACAGTCGAATAAAGGTAAATGTATCTTGCACAGAGTCGAACACAGGTTAGTGTATCTTGCACACAGTCGAATTAAGGTTAATGTATTTTGCACACAGTCGAATAAACGTTAATGCATCTTGCACACAGTCGAATAAAGGTTAATGCATCTTGCACACCGTCGAATAAAGATTTATGCATCTTGCAAACAGTCGAATAAAGGTTAATGCATCTTGCACACCGTCGAATAAAGGTTAATGCATCTTGCGAACAGTCGAATAAAAATGAATGTATCTTGCACACAGTCGAATAAAGGTTAATGTAGCTTGCACAGAGTCGAACACAGGTTAGTGTATCTTGCACACAGTCGAATTAAGGTTAATGTATCTTGCACACAGTCGAATAAACGTTAATGCATCTTGCACACAGTCGAATTAAGGTTAATGTATCCTGCACACAGTCGAATAAACGTTAATGTATCTTGCACATAGTCGAATTAAGGTTAATGTATCTTGCACACAGTCGAATTAAGGTTAATGCATCTTGCACACAGTCGAATTAAGGTTAATGTATCTTGCACATAGTCAAATAAAGGTTAGTGTATCTTGGGCACAGCCGAATAAAGGTTAATGTATCTTGCACACAGTCGAATAAACGTTAATGCATCTTGCACACAGTTGAATAAAGGTTAATGTATCTTGGGCACAGTCGAATAAAGGTTAATGTATCTTGGGCACCGACGAATAAAGGTTAATCATCTTGGGCACCGACGAATAAAGGTTAATCATCTTGGGCACCTTTGAATAAAGGTTAGTTCATCTTGGGCACCGTCGAATAAAGGTTAATCATCTTGGGCACCTTTGAATAAAGGTTAGTTCATCTTGGGCACCGTCGAATAAAGGTTAATGCATCTTGCACACAGTCGAATAAAGGTTAATGTATCTTGGGCACAGTCGAATAAAGGTTAATGTATCTTGGGCACAGTCGAATAAAGGTTAATCATCTTGGGCACCGTCGAATAAAGGTTAATTCATCTTGGGCACCGTCGAATAAAGGTTAAAGCATCTTGGGCACAGTCGAATAAAAGTTAATTCATCTTGGGCACCGACGAATAAAGGTTAATCATCTTGGGCACCTTTGAATAAAGGTTAATTCATATTTGGTCACCGTCGAATAAAGGTTAATGCATCTTGGGCACCGTCGAATAAAGGTTAATGCATCTTGCACACAGTCGAATTAAGGTTAATGTATCTTGCACGCAGTCGAATAAAGGTTAGTGTATGTTGCACACAGTCGAATAAAGATTAATGCATCTTGCACAGTCAAATAAAGGTTAATGTACCTGACACGCAGTCGTATAAAGGTTAATGCATCTTGCACACAGTCGAATAAAGGTTAATGTATCTTGCACGCAGTCGAATAAAGGTTAGTGTATGTTGCACACAGTCGAATACAGATTAATGCATCTTGCACAGTCAAATAAAGGTTAATGTACCTGACACGCAGTCGTATAAAGGTTAATGCATCTTGCACACAGTCGAATAAAGGTTAATGTATCTTGTACGCAGTCGAATAAAGGTTAGTGTATGTTGCACACAGTCGAATAAAGATTAATGCATCTTGCACACAGTCGAATAAAGGTTAATGTATCTTGCACATAGTCGAATAAAGGTTAATGTATCTTGCACACCGTCGAATAAAGGTTAATGTATCTTGCACACCGTCGAATAAAGGTTTGTATCTTGCACACCGTCGAATTAAGGTTAATGCATCTTGCACACAGTCGAATAAAGGTTAATGCATCGTGCACAAAGTCGAATAAAGGTTAATGTATCTTGCACACCGTCGAAGAAAGGTTAATGTATCTTGCACACCATCGAATAAAGGTTAATGTATCTTGCACACCGTCGAATAAAGGTTAATGTATCTTGCACACCGTCGAATAAAGGTTAATGTATCTTGCACAAAGTCGAATAAAGGTTAATGCATCTTGCAAACAGTCGAATAAAGGTTAATGCATCTTGCAAACAGTTGAATAAAGAATATAGGTAAATATATCTTGCACAAAGTCGAATAGAGATTACTATATCTTGCAAACAGTCGAATAAAGGTTACTATATCTTGCAAACAGTCGAATAAAGGTTACTATATCTTGCAAACAGTCGAATAAAGGTTACTATATCTTGCAAACAGTTGAATAAAGAATAAAGGTTAATATATCTTGCACAAAGTCGAATAAAGGTTACTATATCTTGCAGAAAGTCGAATAAATGTTAATGTATCTTGCAAAAAGTCGAATAAAATTTGATGATATGATCCATAAAAAACATGGCTTCTCTTATTAAGTCTTAAATAACACATTCTCTGGTGAGCAATCCAGGGTCTCATGGCCCTCTTGTTTCCCGTTGTTTTCAAATATATGTTGCAAATGCGTCAAAATGCTTCTGCTGGCGAAAAATCGTTAGTGTTAGTGTTAGACGAATTTTGAAAATATTGTGGGAAATCAAGCAATCAATGAAACAGAGCAATTTCTCCTTTTTATATAAAGTTTAGATAAAGTTTTCAAACCTGATCCAAGTTGATTCTTTAGATACTCTAGATAATGAATAGTTTTGCTACAGGAACTATTTCAACCTTTCTACACTACAGACACATTTTGTCTAATCTTCAACAGACGGATGATATGAGCAATTTCGACAGTTTCCTCAATGTTTACCACACAAGTCAATACTTTAATTTTCACTAAAACAAATTTACCAATTCTTTGCCGAGACATTTTCAAATCATCTGCTGGAGATTTTGTCTATGTGATAAAGGGTTAAGCGGACTATAAACATATCAGGTAAATTTCAAGATATGTTTGCAGTCTGTTTAACCCTTTATCATTAAAATCACATTTCAGTGCGTTTGAAAATTACCCATCACATATGTATTTGGTTATTTAGACTATGTTTACCGTTCAAGAGTTGAATTGAAGATCTCTGGAAATAAGGTTAACCCTGTCTTAAATAAATGTTTGAACTGTATGCATTTCGGCTCTATGTTTATATTATTTGAAATTATGTGACTTGTGTTGTAACTTTCCAAAACATTGGAACAGTTGACCATCTTTTTCCCCTCATACCATGGGTACCGTCCCACAGCACTTTCAGTGCTTTGGTTGTCTATCAAATCAAACAGTTCCAGTGCATCTTATACATATTTACGATGCATGTAAACTCACTGTCATATATGTCGATGCAGTCTGGTGAAATAAACTAATTTCCAGGCAGTCACGTGTTTTACGGGGAAAAATGGCTGTATATCAGTCTCTCCAAGGATGAAATTGGTATTCATTGATCTGGAGACATATCTGACAATGATATTAATATCTAGAAAGATGAAACACGTGACCAAATAAAATAATATTGAGTTGTGTCTGTGATCTTATAATATGAAGTGACCTGCCTCTATCAGTATATAATTGGGTCTGTGATCTTATAATATGAAGTTACCTGCCTCTATCAGTATATAATTGGGTCTGGCATACTTCAAAAAAGTGCGGCACCTTTTCCACACTTTTAGACGTCCGATGTTCTTTCAAGTTTCTCCAAGTCAACTAGAGTACTCGACCATTCCAGAAAGAAATTGCTTCGCGTGTACGGTGCTATAAACTGAGAACGTTGAATAATTAAGAGGTATTTTCGGAAAGAGCAAGGTTTCGCAACCGGACTGTCGCATTGTATTTAACTTTGTCTCTTGAACGTATCTGCACATGTCAGATGGTTGTACATGTACATGCTATAATGTACACAAACAAATGGGCCCATAGAAGTTAAAACTAATGCTTAATCAGAGCAATTAATATGTACAACTCTTTTGCTAGGTTTCATTTTCAGAATGTGATTATTATTACGATTCCCCAACATTACGATTCCCCAACAGAGTTGGGAATCGTATTGTTTTTCTATTGTTTTTTCTTTTTATTATTGTTTATTCTCTTTCTTCTATCCAAATTTTTGTCCAGAGCAATACTCATTAACTACTTGATGGAATTGATTGAAACTTGCAACATAGATAGATGGCAATGTGAAGTTGTGCAAGAGGCAAAAATGATAACTCTGAGCCCCTTTTTTTTGCAAAGTTATCTCCCCTTTTTCAATATTTAAATCAAGTTTTGTCCGAGCGATATCTTGTGAACGAATGGTCAGATAATATTGAAACTTGGAACATAGATAGATGGCACTATGCAGTTGTACAACATGCAAGAATTATAACTCTTGGCCACTTTTTTGCAAAGTTATCTCCCCTTTTTCAATATTTTAATAATTGGGTGATTTGAACTTGTATAACTCGATAACGAAAAGTGATAGAGACTTGAAATTTAGTACAAATGTTCCCAATCAAGTGATACTACTTTCTCATGTGTATTTTGCAAAGTTATCTCCCCTTTTTCAATATTTTAATAATTGGGTGATTTGAACTTGTATAACTCGATAACGAAAAGTGATAGAGACTTGAATTTTAGTACAAATGTTCCCAATCAAGTGATACTACTTTCTCATGTGTATTTGAGCATGACCGAATACTCGCTTCTGATTGGTCGATTTTTCGGACTTGTATAACTCAAAAACGACAAGTGATAGAGACTTGAAACTTAGTATATGTGTTTCTAATCAAGTAGTACTACTTTCTCAAGTGTATTAGCGCATGACCGAATACTCGTTTCTGATTGGTCGATTTTTCTGACTTGTATAACTAAAGACTGACTAGTGATAGAGACTTGAAACTTAGTACATGTGATTCTAATCAAGTAGTACTACTTTCTCAAGTGTATTAGTGCATGACCGAATACTTGTTTCTGATTGGTCTATTTTTCTGACTTGTATAACTCAAAAACGACAAGTGATAGAGACTTGAAACTTAGTACATGTATTTCTAATCAAGTGGTACTACTTTCTCAAGTGTATTAGCGCATGACCGAATACTCGTTTCTGATTGGTCGATTTTTCGGATTGTATAACTCAAAAACGACAAGTGATAGAGACTTGAAACTTAGTACATTTGTTCCTAATCAAGTGGTTCTACTTTCGCAAGTGTATGACCGAATACTCATTTCTGTTATCTCCCCTTGTTAAATAAATGGCAAGGGAATCGTTCGTAACTGTTGCTACAGTTACAATCTCTAGTTATTATTATTATTATATCCCCAACAACAAAGTTGGGGGATATATTGTGTTTGCACCGTTTCTTATTATGATTATATCCCCAACAACAAAGTTGGGGGATATATTGTTTTTGCACCGTTTCTTATTATTATTATATCCCCAACAACAAAGTTGGGGGATATATTGTTTTTGCACCGTTTCTTATTATATACCCAACAACAAAGTTGGGGGATATATTGTTTTTGCACCGTTTCTTATTATTACGATTCCCCAACAGAGTTGGGAATCGTATTGTTTTTCTATTGTTTTTTCTTATTATTATTATATCCCCAACAACAAAGTTGGGGGATATATTGTTTTTGCACCGTTTCTTATTATTATATCCCCAACAACAAAGTTGGGGGATATATTGTTTTTGCACGGTTTCTTATTATTACGATTCCCCAACAGAGTTGGGAATCGTATTGTTTTTCTATTGTTTTTTCTTATTATTATTATTGTTTATTCTCTTTCTTCTATCCAAATTTTTGTCCAGAGCAATACTCATAAACTACTTGATGGAATTGATTGAAACTTCCAACATAGATAGATGGCAATGTGAACTTGTGCAAGAGGCAAAAATGATAACTCTGAGCCCCTTTTTTTGCAAAGTTATCTCCCCTTTTTCAATATTTTAATCAATTTTTGTCCCAGTGATATCTTGTGAACGCATGGTCAGATAATATTGAAACTTGGAACATAGATAGATGGCACTGTGCAGTTGTACAACATGCAAGAATTATAACTCTGGGCCACTTTTTTGCAAAGTTATCTCCCCTTTTTCAATATTTTAATAATTGGGTGATTTGAACTTGTATAACTCGATAACAAAAAGTGATACAGACTTGAAATTTAGTGCAAGTGTTCCCAATCAAGTGATACTACTTTCTCATGTGTATTTCCGCATGACCGAATACTCGCTTCTGATTGGTCGATTTTTCGGACTTGTATAACTCAAAAACGACAAGTGATAGAGACTTGAAACTTAGTACATGTGTTTCTAATCAAGTAGTACTACTTTCTCAAGTGAATTAGCGCATGACCGAATACTCTTTTCTGATTGGTCGATTTTTCGGACATGTATAACTCAGAAACGACAAGTGATAGAGACTTGAAACTTAGTACATGTGTTTCTAATCAAGTAGTACTACTTTCTCAAGTGAATTAGCGCATGACCGAATACTCGTTTCTGATTGGTCGATTTTCGGACATTTATAACTCAATAACGACAAGTGTTAGAGACTTGAAACTTAGTTCAAGTGTTCCCAATCAAGTCATACTACTTTCTCATGTGTATTTGCGCATGACCGAATACTCGCTTCTGATTGGTTGAATTTTCGGACTTGTATAACTCAAAAACGACTAGTGATAGAGACTTGAAACTTAGTACATGTGTTTCTAATCAAGTATTACTACTTTCTCAAGTGTATTAGCGCATGACCGAATACTCGTTTCTGTTATCTGCCCTTGTTAAACGAAATGGCAAGGGAATCGTTCGTAACTGTTGCTACAGTTACAATCTCTAGTTATTATTATTTTTCTTCTTCTTTACCTCCAATTTGTCCGGAGTTTTTCTAGGAGATGTATGGCGGGATGTTTATGAAAATTGGCACAAACATAGGTTTCGGCCTGAAGTTGCGCAGGTGGGTTTTAGAATTTTCAAGATGGCCGCCATTTTCGAACGGGAAGCCGTCAAAAATCAAAAAATTTCAGTCCGTCATTTGTCCCGCCTAGTTCTCCTACAATGTATAACATATTGATGCCAAACTTAGTAGAAAGAATCGACACCACATGATATTGTGTGTGCCAAAACAGGAGGTAACTCCGTTGGTTTTTACCAGAGTTATGCCCATTTTTACACAACCGCCATCAAACATCAAGAAATTTCCGTCCGTATTGTCCGGCCTACTTCTCCTACACCGTATAAGATATTGATGCCAAACTTGGTAGAAATAATCAGCAGCACATGATATTGTGTGCACCCCAAAAACAGGTAACTCCGTTCGTATTTCCCGGAGTTATGCCCCTTTTTATACTTAAAAAATCTTCGAAACCTCAACAAACCTTAAAATGCTCCGATTTCTATGAAATTTGGTTTTCAAGTACATATAGGTGTGGCGAGTTCATTCCCGCTATCCAAATTTTATCCCGCGGCGGCCATTTTTTATTCAAAATGGCAGCCCAAACCTAAAAATGCTTCGATTTCGATGAAATTTGGTTTTCAAGTACATATAGGTGTGGCGAGTTCATTCCCGCTATCCAAATTTTATCCCGCGGTGGCAATTTTAAATTCAAAATGGCCGCCTAAAACTAAAAATGCACCGATTTCTATGAAATTTGGTTTTCAAGTACATATAGGTGTGGTGAGATCATTTCCGGTATCGAAATTTTATCCCCAGGCTGCCATTTTTTATTCAAAATGGCCGCGTTCAACTAAAAATCCTCCGATTTTGATGAAATTTGGTTTTCAAGTAGATATAGGTGTGGCGAGTTCATTTCCGATATAGATTTTTTATCCAGCGGTGTCGATTTTATATTCAAAATGGCCGCCTTATACTAAAAATGTTCAGATTTTCATGATATTTGGTTTTCAAGTAGATATAGGTCTGGCGAGTTCATTTCCGGCATCCAAATTTTATCCCCCGGGGGCCATTTTTGTTTAAAAATGGCCGTTTAAACTTAAAAATTCTCAAATTTCAATGAAATTTATGTTTTCAAGTAAATGTAAATTTTATTCCGCTATGGGCATTTTTTATTCAAAATGGCCGCCAAAACCTAAAACCTTAAAATGCTCCGATTTTGATGAAATTTGGTTTTCAAGTACATATAGGTGTGGCGAGTTCATTCCCGCTATCCAAATTTTATCCCGCGGTGGCCATTTTAAATTCAAAATGGCCGCCTAAAACTAAAAATGCACCGATTTCTATGAAATTTGGTTTTTAAGTACATATAGGTGTGGTGAGATCATTTCCGGTATCGAAATTTTATCCCGAGGCTGCCATTTTTTATTCAAAATGGCCGCGTTCAACTAAAAATCCTCCGATTTTGATGAAATTTGGTTTTCAAGTAGATATAGGTGTGGCGAGTTCATTTCCGATATAGAATTTTTATCCAGCGGTGTCGATTTTATATTCAAAATGGCCGCCTTATACTAAAAATGTTCAGATTTTGATGATATTTGGTTTTCAAGTAGATATAGGTCTGGCGAGTTCATTTCCGGCATCCAAATTTTATCCCCCGGGGGCCATTTTTTATTAAAAATGGCCGCTAAAACTTAAAAATTCTCAAATTTCAATGATTTATGTTTTCAAGTAAATGTAAATTTTATTCCGCTATGGCCATTTTTTATTCAAAATGGCCGCCAAAACCTAAAACCTTAAAATGCTCCGATTTTGATGAAATTTGGTTTTCAAGTACATATATCTGTGGCGAGTTCACTCGCGGTATTCACATTTTATCACGCGGCGCCCATTTGTTATTCAAAATGGCCGCCTAAAACTAAAAATGCACCGATTTCTATGAAATTTGGTTTTCAAGTAGATATAGGTGTGGCGAGTTCATTTCCGATATAGAATTTTTATCCAGCGGTGTCGATTTTATATTCAAAATGGCCGCCTTATACTAAAAATGTTCAGATTTTGATGATATTTGGTTTTCAAGTAGATATAGGTCTGGCGAGTTCATTTCCGGCATCCAAATTTTATCCCCCGGGGGCCATTTTTTTTAAAAATGGCCGCTTAAACTTAAAAATGCTCAAATTTCAATGAAATTTATGTTTTCAAGTAAATGTAAATTTTATTCCACTATGGCCATTTTTTATTCAAAATGGCCGCCAAAACCTAAAACCTTAAAATGCTCCGATTTTGATGAAATTTGGTTTTCAAGTTGATATGGGTGTGGCGAGTTCATTTCCGGTATCAAATTTTTATCCCGTGGCGGCTATATTTTATTCAAAATGGCCACCGAAACCTAAAAATGCTCCGATTTTGATGAAATTTGGTTTTCAAGTAAATATAAGTGTGGCGAGTTCATTTACGGTATCAAAAATTTTATCCCGCGGTGGCCATATTTTATTCAAAATGGCTGCCGAAACCTAAAAATGCTTCGATTTCGATGAAAATTTGGTTTTCCGCTACAGATAATTTTATCCAGGGCGGCCATTTTTTATTCAAAATGGCCACAAAAACAAAAAAATGCTCCGATTTCGATAAAATTTGGTTTTCAAGCAAATATAAATTTTATGCCGCCAAAACCTAAAAATGCTCCAATTTCGATGAAATTTTGCTTACAAGTAGATATAGGTGTGGCGAGTTCATTTCCGGTATCGAAATTTTATCCCGTGGCGGCAATTTGCCGGTTGGGGATATATATGTGACTTGCTTGCAATCACAATCAGCACTTGTTATTATTCTCTTTCTTCTATCCAAATTTTTGTCCAGAGCAATACTCATAAACTACTTGATGGAATTGATTGAAACTTCCAACATAGATAGATGGCAATGTGAAGTTGTGCAGTTTTCAAAAATGATAACTCTGAGCCTCTTTTTTGCAAAGTTATCTCCCCTTTTTCAATATTTTAATCAATTTTTGTCCGAGCGATATCTTGTGAACGAATATTGCCGCCAAAACATAAAAATGCTCCAAATTCGATGAAATTTGGCTTTCAAGTAGATATAGGTGTGGCAAGATCATTTCCAGTATCGAAATGTTATCCCGTGGCGGCAATTTGCTGGTTGGGGATATATATGTGACTTGCTTGCAATCACAATCAGCACTTGTTATTATTATTTTTTTTCTTATTTTTCTTTCCATTCACCTTTGTCCGGTGATTTACTCGGAGATGCTTGAACCGCTCTTAATGAAACTTTGCACAAAGATAGGCCACCACTCATAGATGCGCGTTTGGAATTTTCAAAATAGTCGCCATTTTAAAATGGCAGCCGACGGGGCGAAACCTAAAAAAAGCGCAAAGTGCTCCGATTTCGATGAAATTTGGTTTTAAGGTAGATATAGATGTAGCGAGTTCAAGTCCGGTTTCGATTTTTTTTTCTCGCGTGCCACTTTCAATATGGCCGCCAAAAAGGCGGGGAAACTTGAACGTTGTGGGATTTCATCGCAATTTGATTTAAAAAATAGATTTTTATGTGGCGAGTTTATTTCTGGTATCGAAATTTTATCCCGTGGTGGCCATTTTTTATTCAAAATGGCTGCCAAAACCTAAAAATGCTCCGATTTTGATGAAATTTGGTGTGGCGACTTCGTTTCCGATATCAAAATGTTATCCCGTGGTGGCCATTTTTTATTCAAAATGGCCGCCAAAACATAAAAATGCTCCGATTTCGATGAAATTTGGTTTTGAAGTAAATATAGGTGTGGCGAATTCATTCCCGGTATCGAAATTTTATCCCGTGGCGACAATTTGCCGGTTTTGGGGATATATGTGACTTGCTTGCAATCACAATCAGTACTTGTTATTATTATTATTATTATTATTATTACATGACTGATTGAGTGATGCTCCAGGAAAATCAATATAAGCATGATAAGTTCAAGTGCAGATACAGAACTGACTTCGTAAACATGCTAAAGAATAACAATAATAACATTTGGGTCAACAACAGTTTTAGTAAGTTGACTTTCTTGTATAACAATTATTAAATTATCCTAACCTAATAACGAAAGCAGAAAGTTTTTGCGCTATTAGGTCAGCCAATCAAATCAGTGTGGAACAGATGGCAATCAATTGAAAACACGACCTCGCCCTTTACTTCAAGAGTGAAGCTGGGTTGCGGTCGAACGTTGACTTGTCGAAACGCATGCTAGCAAATAGATAGGCGCAAAAAATAGGTTCTACATTGAGAATTTGTTGGACCCCTTTTGAAAGTATTGGTGAACATATCTCGATATCCGTGCAACATGATCTTAAACTACACTGGCTGCAATTGCTGTGCAATTGATTTACACTGAGCACCGATCAATTATGTTTTTCAAAAAAATATATATTCATAATGCCTATATTAACACCCTCAGAGCTAGTGGTAATACATGTATTAAGACTTTTACAAAAAATAAAGAGTCCGATGAGTAACAAGCTGTCTCACCTGAAAGCAGCATTGTTTGCCCTTTAACTATCAAACTGTTCCAAATGAAGGAGTCCATTGTAGGAAAAACGGCGCAGAGGTGGTCTTATTAAAATATCGTTTAATTCATTGATCAACGACTGTTTCAGGCGATGAGATTCGACTGACCTGCCGGTTTAGTTCAGCGACCGGTTCGCGATATAGGAATGAAACTGTCCGGTTTGGAAAAGGAAGCAATGTAAGAATTTAAATAATTTCCCACTCCAATCGGAGAAACTACGATGATTTGTATCCGCTGTAAATATGCACACACAGAGGAGTATGAGGTCCATGTTCTTTGTATTGGGGTTATACGCCGTTTTCAACATAATTTCAGTTATGTCACGGCGACAGATCACCTATTCATGACCCCTAAGTAAACAAACCAGTACTAGGCTAGGAAATGTGCCTTGTTTAAAGGCACTCCACCATGATCGTCGTGTCAAAACAATGGATCAAACCCGGAACGCCCGATTTCAACTATCCGACGCAAACCAAGAAACAGTGAGCGATAAACGATGATCTATATCAACCGACGGTCTCGTTATGATCTATATCAACCGATGGTCTCGTTATAATCTATATCAACCGACGGTCTCGTTATAATCTATATCAACCGACGGTCTCGTTATGATCTATATCAACCGACGGTCTCGTTATGATCTATATCAACCGATGGTCTCGTTATGATCTATATCAACCGACGGTCTCGTTATGATCTATATCAACAGACGGTCTCGTTATGATCTATATCAACCGACGGTCTCGTTATGATCTATATCAACCGACGGTCTCGTTATGTTCTATATCAACCGACGATCTCGTTATGATCTATATCAACCGACGGTCTCGTTATGATCTATATCAACCGACGGTCTCGTTATGATCTATATCAACCGACGGTCTCGTTATGATCCTCCCTTGTAGGCATGTTGATGTTGATAATTCAAAAACCTCCTTCATGTCAGTTGTTAACTGTCGTGATTGTATATGCTTATGTATAGTAAATTCAAAAGAAAAGAAAAGAAATACAAAACAAATGAAACTGAGAATAGGACACTGAGAAGACGACACTGTCGAAAAAGAAGAAATTACAATTGATCTCGAAATCAATCAGCTGTATATGCATCAAAGGTCGTTATTAGTTTGTCTGATTTAAAAATAAAAGAGACATTGTCTTCACTTGATCGTTGTCGTTGTCGGCGTAGATTCAGTTTTGCGTTTAGGTCACTTACATTCAAACTATCAAAGCTCTGACTTTAAAGCTTGGAATTCTTGTTCACTATCCAATGTTCAATAGAATCAAGGACAAGTTTTACAAGTTACAAATCCCTGTAATTTCTTTTGACTGGAGTATTAACAGTGAACATAATGCACAAAACTGAATGTATACGCATTATTTATTAAGACATTGTGTTTTGGGGCTTCAGTGGTCAAGGTCAATGTCACTGTTACTAAAAACAGAAAATCAACATTCATCTAAAATGGGGCAATTAAGTGATGTGAAGCATCCGTCACGGCGTGTACAGTCTGCAACAACAGATTGTTTTTCACAGCTCGACCATATCTACACTGGAATGTGTGTATTTGAGAGTTACATGTTCTTCCAGGACACCAAACCTATTTGGGCAACACGCAGTCTGGCTCAGTAATGAATTAGATATGTTTTAGATATATTTTAAAGGCTATGTTTTTTTACACAAATATGTCAACTTATTGTGCAGAAACTTACAATATTGAACTAGCCATTTTGTATAGTGATACATTTTTCATATATATAGTGATTGGTCAACAAGCATCGATAGGCTTATCTCATGATGTTGTCCATAGTATGATGCACACGTCTGAGATTGGCTTATCGCATTATGCTGTCCATAGTATGATGCACACGTCTGAGATCGGCTTATCTCATGATGGTGTCCATAGTATGATGCACACGTCTGAGATCGGCTTATCTCATGATGCTGTCCATAGTATGATACACACGTCTGAGCTTATGGTGTTGATAGCCATCTTTCCAACTTGAAGATCTTCTGGATTTATTTACATACAATAAATGTTGTTTTGATACTTGAAAAATAGCAGTTGTGTGAGGTAATTATAATACTTAAAAAAAATATTCCGAAATATTTATAAAATAATTTAAGGGTTAAACGATAAAATCAGACCAACGTCCAGAACTCACAGACGGTTCTCTTACTTTATATGGACAGAGGCTATTGTACAGTGTTATCACTGTCCTCAATGTTCCATTAGGTCAAGTGCTTAGCAATGGACAGTAAGGACCGAGCGTTCCAGTATCGATCACTGTACACATAACAATTTGACAATGCTATATAGCTTCGCTATACAGTTAACTCTTTAGATCACAAACATGAAACAACTGGCAATTACATGTATAAACACAATTATAGATTACTCGCTAATCTGATAATTAGCGTTTATCAAATAACGCTGATGTTCAGCTGACTCATCTGAATCTGTATTGCTTGAAAAACCTTAACATTACCATCGGTAGTGGAGAGTAAACGAGACTCATGTTATTGTAATGTTCTTATCTTCCTTATGTTGTATTTATACCGGAGAGTTAACGATACTCGTGTTATTGTAATGTTCTTATCTTCATTATGTTCTATTTATACTGAAGAGTTAACGAGACTCGTGTTATTGTAATGTTCTTATCTTCCGCATGTTCTATTTAAACTGGAGAGTTAACGAGAGTCGTGTTATTGTAATGTTCTTATCTTCCTTATGTTCTATTTATACTGGAGAGTTACCGAGACTCGTGTTATTGTAATGTTCTTATCTTCCGTATGTTCTATTTATACTGGAGAGTTAACGAGACTCGTGTTATTGTAATGTTCTTATCTTCCTTATGTTCTATTTATACTGAAGAGTTGACGAGACTCGTGTTATTGTTAGGTTCTTATCTTTCTTATGTTCTATTTATACCGAAAAGTTAACGAGACTCGTGTTATTGTAATGTTCTTATCTTCCTTATGTGGTATTTATACCGGAGAGTTAACGAGACTCGTGTTATTGTAATGTTCTTATCTTCATTATGTTCTATTTATACTGGAGAGTTAACGAGACTCGTGTTATTGTAATGTTCTTATCTTCCTTATGTTCTATTTATACTGAAGAGTTGACGAGACTCGTGTTATTTTAATGTTCTTATCTTCCTTATGTTCTATTTATACTGAAAAGTTAACGAGACTCGTGTTATTGTAATGTTCTTATCTTCCTTATATTATACTTATACTGAAGAGTTAACGAGACTCGTGTTATCGTAATGTTCTTATCTTCCTTATTTTCTATTTATAATTAAGAGTTAACGAGACTCGTGCTATTGTAATGTTCTTATCTTCCTTATATTATATTTATACTGAAGAGTTAACGAGACTCGTGTTATTGTAATGTTCTTATCTTCCTTATGTTCTATTTATACCGGAGAGTTAACGAGACTCGTGTTATTGTAATGTTCTTATCTTCCTTATGTTCTATTTATACCGAAGAGTTACCGAGACTCGTGTTATTGTAATGTTCTTATCTTCCTTATGTTCTATTTATACCGGAGAGTTAACGAGACTAGTGTTATTGTAATGCTCTTATCTTCCTTATGTTCTATGTATACTTAAGAGTTAACAAGACTCGTGTTATTGTAATGTTCTTATCTTCCTTATGTTCTATTCATACTAGAGAGTTAACGAGACTAGTGTTATTGTAATGCTCTTATCTTCCTTATGTTCTATGTATACTTAAGAGTTAACGAGACTCGTGTTATTGTAATGTTCTTATCTTCCTTATGTTCTATTTATACTAGAGAGTTAACGAGACTCGTGTTATTGTAATGTTTTTATCTTCCTTATGTTCTATTTATACCGGAGAGTTACCGAGACTCGTGTTATTGTAATGCTCTTATCTTCCTTATGTTCTATTTATACCGGAGAGTTAACGAGACTCGTGTTATTGTAATGTTCTTATCTTCCTTATATTCTATTTATACTTGAGAGTTACCGAGACTCGTGTTATTGTAATGTTCTTATCTTCCTTATGTTCTATTTATACCGGAGAGTTACCGAGACTCGTGTTATTGTAATGCTCTTATCTTCCTTATGTTCTATTTATACCGGAGAGTTAACGATACTCGTGTTATTGTAATGTTCTTATCTTCCTTATGTTTTATTTATACCGGAGAGTTAACGAGACTAGTGTTATTGTAATGCTCTTATCTTCCTTATGTTCTATGTATACTTAAGAGTTAACGAGACTCGTGTTATTGTAATGTTCTTATCTTCCTTATGTTCTATTTATATCAGAGAGTTAACGAGACTCGTGTTATTGTAATGTTCGTATCTTCCTTATGTTCTATTTATACCGGAGAGTTACCGAGACTCGTGTTATTGTAATGCTCTTATCTTCCTTATGTTCTATTTATACCGGAGAGTTAACGAGACTCGTGTTATTGTAATGTTCTTATCTTCCTTATGTTCTATTTATACTGAAGAGTTGACGAGACTCGTGTTATTGAAATGTTCTTATCTTCCTTATGTTCTATTTATACCGGAGAGTTAACCAGACTAGTGTTATTGTAATGTTCTTATCTTCCTTATGTTCTATTTATACTGAAGAGTTAAAGAGCCTCGTGTTATTGTAATGCTCTTATCTTCCTTATGTTCTATTTATACCGGAGAGTTAACGAGACTCGTGTTATTGTAATGTTCTTATCTTCCTTATATTATATTTATACTGAAGAGTTAATGAGACTCGTGTTATTTTAATGTTCTTATCTTCCTTATTTTCTATTTATACCGGAGAGTTAACGAGACTCGTGTTATTGTAATGTTCTTATCCTGCTTATGTTCTATTTATACTGGAGAGTTAACGAGACTTGTGTTATTATAATGCTCTTATCTTCATTATGTTCTATTTATACCGGAGAGTTACCGAGACTCGTGTTATTGTAATGTTCTTATCTTCCTTATGTTCTATTTATACCGGAGAGTTAACGAGCCTCGTGTTATTATAATGCTCTTATATTCATTATGTTCTATTTATACTGGAGAGTTAACGAGACTTGTGTTATTGTAATGCTCTTATCTTCATTATGTTCTATTTATACCGGAGAGTTAACGAGACTCGTGTTATTGTTATGCTCTTATCTTCATTATGTTCTATTTATACTGGAGAGTTAACGAGACTCGTGTTATTGTAATGCTCTTATCTTCATTATGTTCTTTTTATACTGGAGAGTTAACGAGACTCGTGTTATTGTAATGTTCTTATCTTCATTATGTTCTATTTATACTGGAGAGTTAACGAGACTCGTGTTATTGTAATGTTCTTATCTTCCTTATGTTCTATTTATATCGGAGAGTTTAACGAGACTCGTGTTATTGTAATGTTCTTATCTTCCTTATATTATATTTATACTGAAGAGTTAACTAGACTCGTGTTATTGTAATGTTCTTATCTTCATTATGTTTTATTTATACTGAAGAGTAAACGAGACTCGTGTTATTGTAATGTTCCTATCTTCATTATGTTCTATTTATACTGAAGAGTTAACGAGACTCGTGTTATTGTAATGTTCTTATCTTCCTTATGTTCTATTTATACTGAAGAGTTAACGAGACTCGTGTTATTGTAATGTTCTTCCTTATGTTCTTTTTATGCTACAGGTAGAGATGTGCTATGCCTTTATAATGTACTATCCCAACGTTATAGACTTCGACCAGTGTATACAAGATGGAGATCGGAACATCAATTGTGATATTCCTTCCTGATATCTGTCTGTAATTTAAGTAAAATGGTTGAATGAAGAATTTACGTTTATTTCTGTTTGCCTGTCATTATGCAATGTGTAAAAAAGTTATTTGCAAAAAAAAGCCTATCAATGTTTTCCCCTTTATACTTTTCCTCTGAGAGGACGTCTGCTGCAGACAAGACTCGTTTTGTATCAAAGTAAGTCTTTAAAATCAATCAGAAAACTAATTGAATTTTAAAGTTTAAAAATCTCGGATTAATTTCCAAAGAATATGTGAAAAGCACATTCAATACTCAGTGAAGAAACAGTGGAGAACTGTAACCCAGATGGACCGACTCCTCCACGTAGTTGGATCAAGTCGTCACGTTTCGACTATTGCTACATATGTCATCACCAAGACATCACCTTCACAGTAAGAAGGCATCACGTAGGCATATACATCAAACAAACACATAGGATTACATAAATAAGTAACATAAGTTAGTAATAAATAAACAAATAAATAAATATATGAATAAATAAATGAAAAAGATAAAATAAAAGTAATAGAGACTTTGTATTTTAGTTTTATTCTCTGTTCAACGGGGCATTTAATTTCTGTCATATGAGACAACTTTTCCCCCAACAACATGTACAATCATAAATCCAATCTATAGCGTCAGACATAAGCCACATTTGGTACCAAAAACTGTCTCTGTGTAAAGTAATTGATGTTGATCTTTTTCCAAAATGACAACTAAACGATTTGTAGATCCGCATAGATAGGCGTTGATCATGAAACAAAAACTACACACACAGCACGCTTTACACATTTATCAAGGTGGTCTTAAAATATACATATCAAATCGGCTTTAAAACCGTTACTTATATATTTAAAAAAAAAGAAAAAGAAAAGCTTATTTTGACAGGAAATTGCGTCTTGTTTATAACAGTATAATATAATATAACAAATGTTTCCGAACAACAGAACAACCAACATTTGTGATATAATATAACAAATGTATCCGAACAACAGAAAAAATAACATTTGTGATATAATATAAAAAATGTATCCGAACAACAGAATAAACAACATTTGTGGTATAATATAACAAATGTATCCGAACAACAGAAAAACCAACATTTGTGATATAATATAACAAATGTTTCCAAACAACAGAAAACCCAAAATGTGTGATAAAATAAAACAAATGTTTCCGAACAACAGTAAACCCAACATTTGTGATATACATGTAATAAAACAAATGTTTCCGAACAACAGAAAAACCAACATTTGTGATATAATATAACAAATGTTTCCGAACAACAGAAACACCAACATTTGTGATATAATATAATAAATGTTTCCGAACAACAGAAAAACCAACATTTGTGATATAATATAACAGATGTTTCTGAACAACAGAAAAAACAAATGTGTGATATAATATAACAAATGTTTCCGAACAACAGAAAACCCAAAATGTGTGATAAAATAAAACAAATGTTTCCGAACAACAGTAAACCCAACATTTGTGATATAATAAAACAAATGTTTCCGAACAACAGAAAAACCAACATTTGTGATATAATATAACAAATGTTTCCGAACAACAGAAAAACCAACATGTGTGATATAATATAACAAATGTTTTCGAACAACAGAAAAAACAACATTTGCGATATAATATAACAAATGTTTCCGAACAACAGAAAAAACAACATTTCTGATATAATAGTGTAATATAATATAACAAATATAATAGCAAACACAGGTCCATCGTCCATAACCTAATTTAAGGCAAATACATTTAGCAAAGTGGTTGGCCGAAGCAATGTTCTTAAACTGAATAAAATCAGCTATATATAAAGTAGCCATCGCATGTTACACAACTGTGTACTTGACAGTTTAGTTGGCCACTTCCTCAGACATGTAATTGACCAAGTCATAACACTTATGTCCATCATTATGTTATAACATCAAATGTGATTACGACGCTTCTCGAAAATACGAGTGACCAATTAACAACTAGATCGATTATGTCAGATTACATACGTTACTTGCTTAAATTCAGAGGTCGATTCGTTTGCCCAAAGAGAGGTTTTGCAACTACAATGTAGCTATAAATATGCGCAGCAAACACATGTTTCCATCCATCGTCGTATTGATGTATCAGGACACACATTCACGGAAACCAGGGTGATCGCATGACAATAAATCTAAAATGCCCACACAGAATAGTAAATACATTTTACTCTTTCAGTGCCAATGGAAGTATTGAGTTGTTTCCAAACACACACGATTAAAGTAACACAGCTCGTAACAAGCTGTTTCACCAGAAAGCGGCATTGTATGGCTTTCAGTTCTCAAAATATTCAAAAACTCTAATGACGAAAAAAGTGAAGTCATCCGATTATGAACATGAAATAGTCATCTCTGTGGGACTTCGGCGCTGAAAGAGTTAAAGCGTATTTCCTTGTAACAACGGCAACAAGGGTGATCGCATGGCATAAATCTAGAACTACCACATAGAAGAGTAAGTACATTTTAAGGCCGTATAACACCGATGACATTTGCTGGATGTAATTGACCAAGCTTTTAAGACAAGTTTATGCCCGATGGAAACAAAATGGCCGCACCAAGTTAAAAGTGTCTATTTCATCATCAGGACTCTTTGTGATGGCCGTATTCCCGATAGATGCAACTGTAGAGTGTAGCAAATTATATTTTAACAACCACTTTACAATAATCAATCAATCATTCTATTAATTCAACCTGATGTATTTTACACAAATCACGAAACACGCTTTCAGCTTATACAGATCACGTTCGATTTCTGTTCAATAGAGACTTAATCGACCAGTAGACGCGCGTCGTTAGTTTGGAACCAATCCAAAACCATAACCCGCTCAGGATTCGAACCTTGGACTGTTGGTGCGAGAGGACGACGCTATGCCAATGGTCCAATGTCATTCCACATCATTCTATTAATGGTATATACGCTACTTTGTTTCGGTTTATCACGACGTACTACTGTTTACATGTTTGTGATAGGTATGCATTGTCTGTAATGGTATACTCGCAACTATGTGTGCCAAGGTGATATGGCACTATAATGTATTTCAAATCTTTGAAATGACCGGATAGAGGATGGAATCGTTTACCCCTGATCCCGCAATGAATGATGGGATAAATATGAGAACATCTTCTCTCTCGACGGTTTTTTTCAACATACAAAACGTTTTGAAATCATTTTTATTAACAGTCTATGAACATTTTTATAGGTAACAGGTGTGAGATTTTTTTTTTACCAATAACCCATGAGCCTTTCTGAAATGAAACTGGCAAAAGCAATGTTGGTTATTTATAAAATGAGACGAAAAACATGGATTGAAAATTATTGTCGTCTTTTTAATCTTTTTTTTTTTAAATTGATATTTAAGATAATTTAAGTGCTGTGTTATTTTCGTGTTAATTCACATTTGTACGAAAAAGTTAAAAATAAATGGAACTCTGTACAAAATATGTTTCTCCCGTTCGTCAAATAAACGTCGGCAAACGACAGCATTAGCGACGTGACGTCATTTCCGTAACACTTCATCTTGGCGTAACGTCAAATTGAGCGACGTCGTTTCCCGCAAAAAAAGTGGTATCAACATGAAAGACCCCAAATTCCTATACATGAGCTATAGACTCACTCATACAAAGTATAATTATTTATCAAACATTGTGGCAAAAGCATAACTTTCTCATAATGAGCAATTGTTCTTTTGGCGACAATCATTTCCTAAGTCGTCTGCTGAAAAGGCGTCTCTAATAGTGAAAGGGTTCAGCAGAAATGTAACCCCTTACATAATTTGTTCCTGTCATATTAACTGGTTGAAAAAGGCAGTCGCCAGGTGGCATCAGAAAATGGCTGATATATTTGTTTCTTTACCATAATGCAGGTGATCGATAAAGGATCATCTTAGCCCTCATGTTTTAACTTCATCATAAATGTATTCCTTGATTTTCTGAAAGTCTTTACTTTATTATTTTCTGTTCGTAATAATAGACGACAGCAGTACGAATTCCGAACATGTTTTGATCATGCAAAATACATGACATTAACATTTTTATCGTCTAGTCGATTACTTAATATGATTATAGGTGCTACCTATTTCGGGTAAACATTTATTATATGTTGTGATCGGTGAATAATTCCCCGCGAACTGCAGTTAGTCCCTTGCTTGCAGCACGATCAGTTATTTACGTCAATTACGAGTCCTACCGACCTAAGCAAAGAAAATAAAAATCATCATCAGGTTAAGCTTATATTTAACTTTAAAATATAGCCAAGAATTTACATCCATGAAATTATGATGACAGGTACAACAAATAATCAACTTGCCCTTCATAAAGTATTTCAAATAAAACGATTCCATAATTTACGGAACTACATTTGTGACAAGTCAAACTAACGTTTCCTATACTTTCTGTCGTTTTCCTTTTGGTTCATTTAGTTTAAACTTATTTATATTACATCGATTGTGAAACAAGCTTTAGCTTATATTAATCACGCTCGATGTCTGCTTCCTGGAGACTTAAATCCCAAAGTCAGGAACATAGAACATAGAACATATTTATTGATTATAAACATACATACAATGTTTCGAACCAAAAACAATGAATTAACAAATCAAAATACCAGAACAAAAACAAAAACAAAAAAAAACAAAAAAAAGTCAGGACCCGCTCATCACGGGACTCGAACCAGGGACCTTTGATACAAGAGGCCGACGCTCTACCTCTGCACCACTAATAGAATGACGTCACATTATGACGTCATATTACAGAAATTTGGATTTATAACTTCCGGAAAGTCAAAAAACCCTTACAAGTTTTTATTTGAACTCGTTTTAGAAATAGACGACGAGTGTTATTACACGCAAATTATCACACATAAAATAACTTGTGCTTGTTTCTTTATCGTGTACGTATTATCATATTTAATTATTTCCTCTAAAAGTTTTTTTTTGTTTCGATATTTTCTTTTCATCCAATGAAAACGTACGAGTATCGTGACTGCATATCACTGCATCGAAAAGTTCGCTCTGGACACAATTTTAGGAAAGACGGTATAGCAATTTTTTGCAAAGTTCATACACATTACCTATTGACGGGAAACATCGCCGGCTTCGCCGTCGATTTGTTTACCCGTATAAATAATTTGTTATGGCCAAATTATGCTCTTTAATTTTTGTTTATAATTATCTTACGTGTTTTCGTAAATAGGTAGCACCTATAGATATATTACCTTTTTCAAATTTTCATTTACATATCATGGGCAATTTGTTACTGTCTCATGCTAACACAACATTTTTGACTGATTAACAGTATGCTGTTACATGGCACGGGCTTCTAAAATGTTGGTCATGCACGTGCATGACGTCATTTAAAACAATTACGTCACTGTTATAATTCAAATTTTCAAATGGCATTTACAACAAAAGCTCGTGACTTCATTCATAAATGTCCAGCCTAGCGTAGTAACGCATGCGCACTAAGAAACGTTGTATGAAAACTACGCGGGAGAGAATTTTAACAGCCATTTAGATAGTGAGTGTCCATGTATATGAAAAACAATACTTTCTCAGCGTTTTTGTGACAATTTCATGTATCAATGAAAAGCGGTTGAGTTGAGTCGCTTTCCAAGACTAAATGGACATACGTCCTCTAGTGTGTAAATGGGGGCCAACACTTTCCAAGACTAAATGGACGTGCGTCCTCTAGTGTGTAAATGGGGGTCAACACTTGTCAAGACTAAATGGACATACGTCCTCTAGTTTGTAAATGGGGGCCAACACTTGTCAAGACTTAATGGACATACGTCCTCTAGTGTGTAAATGGGGGCCAACACTTTCCAAGACTTAATGTACATGAGTCCTCTAGTGTGTAAATGGGGGCCAACACTTGTCAAGACTAAATGGACATACCTTCTCTAGTGTGTAAATGGGGACCAACACTTGTAAAGACTAAGAGGACATACGTCCTCTAGTGTGTAAAAGGAGGCCAACACTTGTCAATACTAAATGGACATACGTCATCTAGTGTGTAAATGGGGGCCAACACTTGCCAATACTAAATGGACATACGTCCTCTAGTGTGTAAATGGGGGCCAACATTTGCCAAGATTAAATAAACATGCGTCCTCTAGTGTGTAAATGGGGGCCAACACTTGTCAAGACTAAATGGACATACGTCCTCTTGTGTGTAAATGGGGGCCAACACTTTCCAAGACTTAATGGACATGCGTCCTCTAGTGTGTAAATGGGGGCCAACACTTGTCAAGACTAAATGGACATACGTTCTCCAGTGTGTAAATGGGGACCAACACTTGTCAAGACTAAGAGGACATGCGTCCTCTAGTGTGTAAATGGGGACCAATACTTGTCAAGACTAAGAGGACATACGTCCTCTAGTGTGTAAATGGGGACCAACACTTGTCAAGACTAAATGGACATACGTCCTGTAGTGTGTAAATGGGGGCCAACACTTACCAAGACTAAATGGACATACGTCCTGTAGTGTGTAAATGGGGGCCAACACTTACCAAGATTAAATGGACATACGTCCTTTAGTGTGTAAATGGGGGCCAACACTTTTCAAGATTAAATGGACATACGTCCTGTAGTGTGTAAATGGGGGCCAACACTTTTCAAGATTAAATGGACATACGTCCTCTAGTGTGTAAATGGGGGTCAACACTTTCCAAGATTAAATGGACATACGTCCTCTAGTGTTTAAATGGGGGCCAACACTTTTCAAGATTAAATGGACATACGTCGTCTAGTCTGTACATGCAAGGATGAACAACGTTACGAATACTGTCACCGTATTATGCTTGTTTTTGGTAGAGGACGACGACATTTTAGATATTTCGAAATTTCATTGTAAAATGGGTTTAACTCTCTCAGCGTCAATATCAATATTGTGTTGTCTTTTTTTTTTTTTTTTTTTTTCAAACAAAATAGATTAAGACGAGCTATCGTCCGCCTCGATCCGAGGGGAAAAAAAAACGGGAACAGAAAACCGCCCAGAGAGTGCTCGGATGCGGGAGGTCGCGTGTCCGATCCCCGGCCGGGTCATACCAAATACTTTAAAATGGTAGTAACGGCATCCAATCCTTGTCGATCAAGATTGTTGAGCTAGCATTTAGACTGACGCATTGATGATCAGTAGTGAAAAGAACCGCCACGTTATAAATGACAAGTTGTTGAAGGAGGCATAAGATACCATACACTCCAGAACCTTTGATACACGATATACATGTACAGTCATGGAAGAGTCAATTTAAGGACATTCTGTACTATCATTAAAATCTGAAAATCATTGTTTTGTTTGACTATGTGTATATATTATATGGAAACAAAAAGTAAAACAAAAGTCGATAATGTAGCCGTTCCTTGTTTCCTGTGATTGAGGAGCTAGGCGATATAATATACAGTTTGCTCCGGGAACAGTAAATAATGGAGAACCATACATTAAAGAAACTGTGACAAAGTAAAATGTCACACAGCTACTAAATCCGTGGGAACTTTACATCCCTTGTTATAACCCCCGCTAGGTGACATTCCTGTGTTTTATTATTGTGTTCTCGAAACTACTATTTATCTTTTGTGTAGGCAATATAAATAACACGTTTGATGTCATCGTCTTAAACGAGAAAACAAGAATACCAAATCGTTCATACGTATTACTTCATATATTTTATTGCATTAAAACATACTTGTTTTATAGCAAATACAAGCAGATTAACATAACTAAGAGATTATGGATTTACAGAACATTTAACCCACAAAGTTGTCCCTTTTAAATCCCTTCATCGCGCGAAGATGACTTGTATATCACATGCGAAAAGTACAGGCAATGATCAGCCCGTATATTTATACAGACTGATCTTCATCTGCACTTCACTATTATTACTTCACAATATTCATAATATTCATAATATTCATAACAATATTCATACAATGTACAAATATATAACAACATTAAAAGATGGAAGAGTCCGCATTTGAAATACGGCGACGCAAGAGTTTATTACGTTTTCATCTATGAAACTGATAGCTTCGTAATTGGAAAATATACTTATTTGACTAATGGTATAATTGATTGCTGCATCAATGTCGCAGTAAACCAATCTATAATCACCGTCATTGATCTAGGAATAGCGCCTTATGTACATAAACCAGCGTTGTACATTACATTAAGAAAGCTGATGGAAACAAACTATGTTTGTAACTGGGGATGTTTATAGCTGTATAATCGATTGATGTATCAGTGTCCCATTAAACTGACCTCTTTTGTAACCGACAATAATCAAAGAGTGATCGATTGATTTGGTTTAAGGCCGTTTACAACATTTTCCAGGCATAGTATGGCGGCCAGTTAACCTACCCATTCGTTTACTTACTGGTTCACACCAGTACACCCACCTGGTTGACTATAAACAGGCACAGAGAAAGAAAATGAACTGTTAGATCGAATATATTGTTTCATTCAGAACTTCACATGTATTATGTGTGCGTTCGCACATCAACTATGTTAAATAATTGAATTATATTAAAATAGCTATTTGTGTAACATAGTTAACAAATCGGTAAAGGACATACACATGCAAGTGAAGTATTAACTCTTTGAGCGCCAATGGCAATATTGGGGATTCAGGGGACTCCGATCGTAACGTGCTGTCTCACCTGCAATCAGAATGATTTGACCTTTCCTTATCAAACGTTATTTGCCCTTTAGTTATCAAACTAGTCCAAACATCTTAATGCATGCAGAATTTAGTCCGATTTTCAACATGAAAGAGTCTATTTTATGCAATCCAGCGCTTAACTATTTAGAGTACCCTTATTAAGGTCAAACACGTATTGTAATGTCAAGAGATTTGAGCGATCCATACTGATAGGTGTGTTGTAATGTCAAGATATTTGAGCGATCCATACTAATACATATAGGTGTGTTGTAATGTCAAGATATTTGAACGATCCATACTAATACATATAGGTGTGTTGTGATGTCAAGAGATTTGAGCGATCCATAATAATAGGTGTGTTGTGATGTCAAGAGATTTGAGCGATCCATAATAATAGGTGTGTTGTAATGTCAAGAGATTTGAGCGATCCATACTAATACATATAGGTGTGTTGTAATGTCAAGAGATTTGAGCGATCCATACTAATAGGTGTGTTGTAATGTCAATATATTTGAGCGATCCATACTAATACATATAGGTGTGTTGTAATGTCAAGAGATTTGAGCGATCCATAATAATAGGTGTGTTGGGATGTCAAGAGATTTGAGCGATCCATAATAATACATATAGGTGTGTTGTAATGTCAAGAGATTTGAGCGATCCATACTAATACATATAGGTGTGTTGTAATGTCAAGAGATTTGAGCGATCCATAATAATAGGTGTGTTGTAATGTCAAGAGATTTGAGCGATCCATACTAATACATATAGGTGTGTTGTAATGTCAAGAGATTTGAGCGATCCATAATAATAGGTGTGTTGTAATGTCAAGATATTTGAGCGATCCATACTGAAAGGTGTGTTGTAATGGCAAGAGATTTAAGCGATCCATACTAATGCATATAGGTGTGTTGTAATGTCAAGAGATTTGAGCGATCCATACTAATACATATAGGTGTGTTGTAATGTCAAAAGATTTAAGCGATCCATACTGATAGGTGTGTTGTAATGTCAAGAGATTTGAGCGATCCATACTGATAGGTGTGTTGTAATGTCAAGATATTTGAGCGATCCATAATAATAGGTGTGTTGTGATGTCAAGAGATTTGAGCGATCCATAATAATACATATAGGTGTGTTGTAATGTCAAGAGATTTGAGCGATCCATAATAATAGGTGTGTTGTAATGTCAAGAGATTTAAGCGATCCATACTAATGCATATAGGTGTGTTGTAATGTCAAAAGATTTGAGCGATCCATACTGATAGGTGTGTTGTAATGTCAAGAGATTTGAGCGATCCATACTGATAGGTGTGTTGTAATGTCAAGATATTTGAGCGATACATACTAATACATATAGGTGTGTTGTAATGTCAAGAGATTTGAGCGATCTATACTAATAGGTGTGTTGTAATGGCAAGAGATTTAATCGTTCCATACTAATGCATATATGTGTGTTGTAATTTCAAGAGATTTGAGCGATCCATACTAATACATATAGGTGTGTTGTAATGTCAAAAGATTTGAGCTATCCATACTGATAGGTGTGTTGTAATTTCAAGAGATTTGAGCGATCCATACTGATAGGTGTGTTGTAATGTCAAGAGATTTGAGCGATCCATACTAATACATATAGGTGTGTTGTAATATCAAGAGATTTGAGCTATCCATACTAATAGGTGTGTTGTAATGTCAAGAGATTTAAGCGATCCATAATAATACATATAGGTGTGTTGTAATGTCAAGAGATTTGAGCGATCCATACTGATAGGTGTGTTGTAATGTCAAGAGATTTGAGCGATCCATACTGATAGGTGTGTTGTAATGTCAAGATATTTGAGCGATACATACTAATACATATAGGTGTGTTGTAATGTCAAGAGATTTGAGCGATCTATACTAATAGGTGTGTTGTAATGGCAAGAGATTTAAGCGATCCATACTAATGCATATAGGTGTGTTGTAATGTCAAGAGATTTGAGCGATCCATACTAATACATATAGGTGTGTTGTAATGTCAAAAGATTTGAGCGATCCATACTGATAGGTGTGTTGTAATGTCAAGAGATTTGAGCGATCCATACTGATAGGTGTGTTGTAATGTCAAGAGATTTGAGCGATCCATACTAATACATATAGGTGTGTTGTAATGTCAAAAGATTTGAGCGATCCATACTGATAGGTGTGTTGTAATGTCAAGAGATTTGAGCGATCCATACTGATAGGTGTGTTGTAATGTCAAGAGATTTGAGCGATCCATACTAATACATATAGGTGTGTTGTAATATCAAGAGATTTGAGCTATCCATAATAATAGGTGTGTTGTGATGTAAAGAGATTTGAGCGATCCATAATAATACATATAGGTGTGTTGTAATGTCAAGAGATTTGAGCGATCCATAATAATAGGTGTGTTGTAATGTCAAGAGATTTGAGCGATCCATACTAATACATATAGGTGTGTTGTAATGTCAAGAGATTTGAGCGATCCATAATAATAGGTGTGTTGTTAAAGAAGCCAGTCCATTAATTAGAATACTTTTTTTCAACTACAAGTTTTAACATCCCAATGTATATGGGCCATGTCCCAAGAAATCCAAGTTTATCTACTTTATAACTTTGTTTGTATAACTTGGGACAAACACCATTTACAACTTTCTCAGTCATAGTATGGCGGCCAGTTTACCTACCAATTCGTTATTTTACGACAACAGAACACCTGTTCATGATCCATGAGTAAACTAATCAGAGATAGGCGGCTTTATGCCTTGCACAAAAGAGTACTCCGGCACGACCGCTGCTAGTGGGGATCGAACACGGGACGGACGGTTTCAAGCTAAGCATTCTACAGTCTTTATTGCATATGTAAATGATGAATTTCTGGTTTAACCATACTATTGAACCCAAATGAACACAACCCATAGCTTTATGTGAACATTAGTTACTAATTGGAAAATAGTGCGATCGGAGGCAGACCAACTTGCGCGGATACACATATACCTGCACATTTTCCGGTGAAAATATATGTAGATTGTCAAGCACATACATGTATGCACCTCGATGGATTAAAATTTCGTCTTTGACTAGGTCAAATACACTACCAACTATTGTCATTTGATGAGACGTCATTGACATATGAGTTCAGTTCATTCAAATTGCGGTAGTTGGGTATGATTCACGCGCCATTCATAAATTATTGACCAAATGTACGGAAATGATTCAAGAGACAACACACTCCCGAATAACAAACACAAAGTAAACAAAATGAAACTAGCGCAAGCGTGTTACACATCTGTTTTGATTTGTTAAACCTATACGAGGTCCACATTTATATTAAATCGTTACATTAATGTTGTACCAAACCGTTATCTCGAAATACTCTACAAATGTGGTCACTGTGGTACATGTTATATACTATATAACACGAGTAGCAGTCTACAAATGTGGTAACTGGGGTACATGTTATATACTATATAACACGAGTAGCAGTCTACAAATGTGGTAACTGGGGTACATGTTATATACTATATAACACGAGTAGCAGTCTACAAATGTGGTAACTGGGGTACATGTTATATACTATATAACACGAGTAGCAGTCTACAAATGTGGTAACTGGGGTACATGTTATATAATATATAACACGAGTAGCAGTCTACAAATGTGGTAACTGGGGTACATGTTATATAATATATAACACGAGTAGCAGTCTACAAATGTGGTAACTGGGGTACATGTATATAATATATAACACGAGTAGCAACCTACAAATGTGGTAACTGGGGTACATGTTATATAATATATAACACGAGTAGCAGCCTTCAAATGTGGTAACTGGGGTACATGTTATATAATATATAACACGAGTAGCAGTCTACAAATGTGGTAACTGGGGTACATGTTATATAATATATAACACGAGTAGCAGCCTTCAAATGTGGTAACTGGGGTACATGTTATATAATATATAACACGAGTAGCAACCTACAAATGTGGTAACTGGGGTACATGTTATAGTCTACAAATGTGGTAACTGGGGTACATGTTATATAATATATAACACGAGTAGCAGTCTACAAATGTGGTAACTGGGGTACATGTTATATAATATATAACACGAGTAGCAACCTACAAATGTGGTAACTGGGGTACATGTTATATAATATATAACACGAGTAGCAACCTACAAATGTGGTAACTGGGGTACATGTTATATAATATATAACACGAGTAGCAGTCTACAAATGTGGTAACTGGGGTACATGTTATATACTATATAACACGAGTAGCAGTCTACAAATGTGGTAACTGGGGTACATGTTATATAATATATAACACGAGTAGCAACCTACAAATGTGGTAACTGGGGTACATGTTAAATAATATATAACACGAGTAGCAGTCTACAAATGTGGTAACCGGGGTACATGTTATATAATATATAACACGAGTAGCAGTCTACAAATGTGGTAACCGGGGTACATGTTATATAATATATAACACGAGTAGCAGTCTACAAATGTGGTAACTGGGGTACATGTTATATAATATATAACACGAGTAGCAGTCTACAAATGTGGTAACTGGGGTACATGTTATATAATATATAACACGAGTAGCAACCTACAAATGTGGTAACTGGGGTACATGTTATATAATATATAACACGAGTAGCAGTCTATAAATGTGGTAACCGGGGTACATGTTATATAATATATAACACGAGTAGCAGTCTACAAATGTGGTAACTGGGGTACATGTTATATAATATATAACACGAGTAGCAACCTACAAATGTGGTAACTGGGGTACATGTTATATAATATATAACACGAGTAGCAGTCTACAAATGTGGAAACTGGGGTACATGTTATATAATATATAACACGAGTAGCAGTCTACAAATGTGGTAACTGTGGTACATGTTATATAATATATAACACGAGTAGCAGCCTTCAATTGTGGTAACTGGGGTACATGTTATATAATATATAACACGAGTAGCTGGGGTACATGTTATATAATATATAACACGAGTAGCAGTCTACAAATGTGGTAACTGGGGTACATGTTATATAATATATAACACGAGTAGCAGTCTACAAATGTGGTAACTGGGATACATGTTATATACTATATAACACGAGTAGCAGTCTACAAATGTGGTAACCGGTGAACATGTTATATACTATATAACACGAGTAGCAGTCTACAAATGTGGTAACTGGGGTACATGTTATATAATATATAACACGAGTAGCAACCTACAAATGTGGTAACTGGGGTACATGTTATATAATATATAACACGAGTAGCAGTCTACAAATGTGGTAACCGGGGTACATGTTATATAATATATAAGACGAGTAGCAGTCTACAAATGTGGTAACCGGGGTACATGTTATATAATATATAACACGAGTAGCAGTCTACAAATGTGGTAACCGGGGTACATGTTATATAATATATAACACGAGTAGCAACCTACAAATGTGGTAACCGGGGTACATGTTATATAATATATAACACGAGTAGCAGTCTACAAATGTGGTAACTGGGGTACATGTTATATAATATATAACACGAGTATATACTATATAACACGAGTAGCAGTCTACAAATGTGGTAACTGGGGTACATGTTATATACTATATAACACGAGTAGCAACCTACAAATGTGGTAACTGGGGTACATGTTATATAATATATAACACGAGTAGCAACCTACAAATGTGGTAACTGGGGTACATGTTATATACTATATAACACGAGTAGCAGTCTACAAATGTGGTAACTGTGGTACATGTTATATACTATATAACACGAGTAGCAGTCTACAAATGTGGTAACTGGGGTACATGTTATATAATATATAACACGAGTAGCAGTCTACAAATGTGGTAACTGGGGTACATGTTATATAATATATAACACGAGTAGCAACCTACAAATGTGGTAACTGGGGTACATGTTATATAATATATAACACGAGTAGCAACCTACAAATGTGGTAACTGGGGTACATGTTATATAATATATAACACGAGTAGCAGTCTACAAATGTGGTCAATGTGGTACATGTTATATACTATATAACACGAGTAGCAACCTACAAATGTGGTAACTGTGGTACATGTTATATAATATATAACACGAGTAGCAGCCTACAAATGTGGTAACTGGGGTACATGTTATATAATATATAACACGAGTAGCAGTCTACAAATGTGGTAACTGGGGTACATGTTATATAATATATAACACGAGTAGCAGTCTACAAATGTGGTAACTGGGATACATGTTATATAATATATAACACGAGTAGCAGTCTACAAATGTGGTAACTGGGGTACATGTTATATAATATATAACACGAATAGCAGTCTACAAATGTGGTAACTGGGGTACATGTTATATAATATATAACACGAGTAGCAACCTACAAATGTGGTAACTGGGGTACATGTTATATAATATATAACACGAATAGCAGTCTACAAATGTGGTAACTGGGGTACATGTTATATAATATATAACACGAGTAGCTGTCTACAAATGTGGTACATGTTATATAATATATAACACGAGTAGCTGTCTACAAATGTGGTAACTGGGATACATGTTATATAATATATAACACGAGTAGTAGCCTACAATTCCAAAAGTTGTATATTCTGTTTTCTTCGTCACTGTACTCCTGTATTTAGGGTGGGAAAATGTAACAATAATTTCATATGAAACACTCAATGAATGACTTTTAAACAGTACAAGTATTTCGGTCAAATAATAGCCAGTCGTTACTTAATTCATTAGTTTATCCGGATTAACCAGTATTTTTTTTAATAAAGCTGATCGCAATGATCGTCTAAGAGATTTGAATCTTTAATCCATGCTTTGGACCCATGTTCGTCATCGACTTAGTTCGATGAGTGTTTTGCTCAAATTGTTGTTTTAATGCATATTCAAATCAACACGTCAATATGTAAAAAGACTCAGTTTGTTCAGTTCGATCCTCTGTGTACAATCCTATATATGTATGGAGACTCAGTTTATTCAGTTCGATCCTCTGTGTACAATCATATATGTAAGAAGACTCAGTTTGTCCAGTTCGATCCTCTGTGTACAATCCTATATGTAAGAAGACTCAGATTGTTCAGTTCGATCGTCTGTATACAATCATATATGTAAGAAGACTCAGTTTGTCCAGTTCGATCCTCTGTGTACACTCCTATATGTAAGAAGACTCAGATTGTTCCGTTCGATCCTCTGTGTACAATCCTATATGTAAGAAGACTCAGTTTGTGCTTGTTGATCATCTGTGTACAATCCTATATGTAAGAAGACTCAGTTTGTTCTTGTTGATCATCTGTGTACAATCCTATATGTAAGAAGACTCAGTTTGTTCTCGTTGATCATCTGTGTACACTCCTATATGTAAGAAGACTCAGTTTGTTCTCGTTGATCATCTGTGTACAATCCTATATGTAAGAAGACTCAGTTTGTTCTCGTTGATCATCTGTGTACAATCCTATATGTAAGAAGACTCAGTTTGTTCTTGTTGATCATCTGTGTACAATCCTATATGTAAGAAGACTCAGTTTGTTCTTGTTGATCATCTGTGTACAATCCTATATGTAAGAAGACTTCGTTTGTTCTTGTTGATCATCTGTGTACAATCCTATATGTAAGAAGACTCAGTTTGTTCTTGTTGATCATCTGTGTACACTCCTATATGTAAGAAGACTCAGTTTTTCTCGTTGATCATCTGTATAATCCTATATGTAAGAAGACTCAGTTTGTTCTTGTTGATCATCTGTGTACAATCCTATATGTAAGAAGACTCAGTTTGTCCTTGTTGATCATCTGTGTACAATCCTATATGTAAGAAGACTCAGTTTGTTCTTGTTGATCATCTGTGTACAATCCTATGTGTAACAAGACTTCGTTTGTTCTTGTTGATCATCTGTGTACACTCCTATATGTAAGAAGACTCAGTTTGTTCCTGTTGATCATCTGTGTACACTCCTATATGTAAGAAGACTCAGTTTTTTCTTGTTGATCATCTGTGTACAATCCTATATGTAAGAAGACTCAGTTTGTTCTTGTTGATCATCTGTGTTTAATCCTATATGTAAAAAAAATTCAGTTTGTTCTTGTTGATCATCTGTGTACAATCCTATATGTAAGAAGACTCAGTTTGTTCTTGTTGGTCATCTGTGTACACTCAAATGTATTTTCTATGATCTCGATCTGATGAGAGACTCAAGTTACTTCAACCCCGGTTGTACTTTATAAATGCCCTTATACATGCAGGTTGTGCCCGGCAATTTGAGCCAATCACTGCAGACATCCTCTACTCAATTAGTCGTGGTGTGGTCATATGCGATCTTAAAAAGCGTCCAGTATGTTTGTACAACTTGTCGATGAACTCGAAGATCAAAAGTCGAAGTCAAAATATGCGTTGGTCGTCCAACCCAGAAAACTGGTTTTCGTTTGACGTCGCAAGGTTTATGTTAGTAGATCGTTCAATATAATGGCGAGATTTCATTGTTCTAGTTTACGTGTCCCAGTCGTTTTCAAGGGCAAATACTGTATCAATGGAATTTGTATGAATGTCTTGAGTCGAGCTGCAATGGCTCAGTCTGAAACGACGAGGGCTATCATTGCGGAAGGTCCGATGACTGATGAAAGTCATTGTGACTAGCGTCATTCGCCTTCCACCAATGTTACCTGGGAAGAATGCTGTATGGAGTACTGGTGCGAAAAAGCCATGAAAAAAGGGCGCCATGGAATAACTGATTTACCGTTACAATCGGCGTTAGACGCCAATACATACATCAATCAAGTCTTCAATTAATCAATCGACTGACCTCTGCTTATATATTTATTGATTGATTGTGGTTTAACGCCGTTTTTAACAATTTCTCAGTCATATCACGGCGGCCAGTTCATCTACTCATGTGTTTCCTGGTTTTCGCACACCAGTACTCCACACAACAATCTTCCCAAGCAACTGGCTGCTTTTCCACATAGACTGAGCCCATTGGTGCAAGACGAATGACGCATTTCGCAATGACTTTTGTCAAACGTCTAAAAGAAAGTTAGCCGAGCCGAGATTCGAACTCACAACCCTTGGATTGACAGCCCGCGTCGTTACCGACTGAGCTACCGGGACTTTACACATTTTTTGAAAAACAATCGTTCTTGATTTAAGCGTTTCTTGGTAAGTTTCTCGTTGTTTAAAAGTGCTCTACAGATCTCGTGGATTGCACCAACGTACTGTGTCAAAGACGAACTACGCTAGATGCTAGGACTCGAGTTAGTCGTTTGTAGAAAATATTAAGTTATCGCTTTGTAAAATTTGATTTAAAGTTTTCTCTACCAATTATTAAAATAACGATCTCCAAGGGACCGAACAAAGCAAGCGTGTATTCAGTTATGCTGATTTAAGTAGCAGCTTTCCTACATTACCGATTATCTAATGCAATAATGTCAAATTATCAGATAGATTGTTGATCGAGGATGACTTAATCTTAATTGATTACTCTTGTCGTAACTTATAATGTTCAATTGTGAACCATTGCTGGTCGACAGTCCCAAAAGTCGATATTCTTTAAATAGTAGTGTATAACAGCTGTTATTATTATTATTATTATTTTTATTATTATTATTTTTTTTTTTATTATTATTATTATTATTATTATTATTATTTGTTTATCAACATATTGGCGAAGAACACACTTTAAAAAAGACAAAAAACTGAATCGGTGAAGGCATCATTGGTACAAAAAATGGTATATTTATAGATCTCTCCTTTCGTATGCAACATAAACATGAGCCATGTCAAAGAAAGTCCAACTATCAAAGATATTTTAATTAATGACAAACTGAATCATATCGCTTACTGGAGGAGTCAGCTGGTGGTCGTATCTGTTTGTTCAACAGCATAGGTCTGTTTCCGTGTGCCGTGGCTTATATCTACGACCATTAAGTCGTAATGGAATCCACGCAAATACATCCAAACCGATTGCGCGAAATTACTTGGCTAAAACAGGACTATAATAAATCCGGACAATGTCCATTAAAATGTGTCATGACAGTCAAGTGGTCAGTCTTCGGACATTCCCGGCACTTTTATAGCATTCCAGTCGGTATTGGTTGGTCGCATCACGTTAAAAGGGAAATTGCAATTAATATGAACATCATGTTGAAGCACTGCTACAATTCACTATATATCCTAACCGTGACTTTTAATAAACACGACTTAAATTATTTTTTTGACTTAGAATAGTATTTGTCGTGTATTCGGCGTACTATAATGAGTACATCTGGCATGAACAAACACTGGCGACTAGATTGGTACCCGGCTTACAATAGTGAATAAGTACATCTTCCATGAATAAACACTGGCAACTTGATTGGTACCCAGCGTATTATAGTGAATTAGCACATCTGACATGAACAAACACTGGCGAATAGATTGATACCCAGCATACTATAGTAAATTAGTACGTCTAGCATGAACACACACTGGCGACTAGGTTTGTTTCTATGGTATCCGGCGTACCATAGTGAATTAGTACGTCTAGCATAAACACACACTGGCGACTAGGTTTGTTTCTATGGTATCCGGCGTACTATAGTGAATTAGTACGTCTAGCATGAACTTACACTGGCGACTAGGTTTGTTACTATGCTACCCAGCATACTGTAGTGAATTAGTACGTCTAGCATAAACACACACTGGCGACTAGGTTTGTTTCTATTGTATCCGGCGTACTATAGTGAATTAGTACGTCTAGCATAAACACACACTGGCGACTAGGTTTGTTACTATGCTACCCAGCATACTGTAGTGAATTAGTACGTCTAGCATAAACACACACTGGCGACTAGGTTTGTTTCTATGGTATCCGGCGTACTATAGTGAATTAGTACGTCTAGCATAAACACACACTGGCGACTAGGTTTGTTACTATGCTACCCAGCATACTGTAGTGAATTAGTACGTCTAGCATTAACACACACTGGCGACTAAGTTTGTTACTATGCTACCCAGCATACTGTAGTGAATTAGTACGTCTAGCATGAACACACACTGGCGACTAGGTTTGTTTCTATGGTATCCGGCGTACTATAGTGAATTAGTACGTCTAGCATACACACACACTGGCGACTAGGTTTGTTACTATGCTACCCAGCATACTGTAGTGAATTAGTACGTCTAGCATGAACACACACTGGCGACTAGGTTTGTTTCTATGGTATCCGGCGTACTATAGTGAATTAGTACGTCTAGCATAAATACACACTGGCGACTAGGTTTGTTACTATGCTACCCAGCATACTGTAGTGAATTAGTACGTCTAGCATGAACAAACACTGGCTACTAGGTTTGTTTCTATGGTATCCGGCGTACTATAGTGAATTAGTACGTCTAGCATGAACACACACTGGCGACTAGGTGTGTTACTATGCTACCCAGCATACTGTAGTGAATTAGTACGTCTAGCATGAACACACACTGGCGACTAGGTTTGTTACTATGCTACCCAGCATACTGTAGTGAATTAGTACGACTAGCATGAACACACACTGGCGACTAGGTTTGTTTCTATGGTATCCGGCGTACTATAGTGAATTAGTACGTCTAGCATGAACACACACTGGCGACTAGGTTTGTTTCTATGGTATCCGGCGTACTATAGTGAATTAGTACGTCTAGCATGAACACACGCTGGCGACTAGGTTTGTTACTATGCTACCCAGCATACTATAGTAAATTAGTACGTCTGGCATGAACAAACACTGGCTACTAGGTTTGTTTCTATGGTATCCGGCGTACTGTAGTGAATTAGTACGTCTAGCATAAACACACACTGGCGACTAGGTTTGTTACTATGCTACCCAGCATACTGTAGTGAATTAGTACGTCTAGCATGAACACACACTGGCGACTAGGTTTGTTACTATGCTACCCAGCATACTGTAGTGAATTAGTACGTCTAGCATAAACACACACTGGCGACTAGGTTTGTTACTATGCTACCCAGCATACTGTAGTGAATTAGTACGTCTAGCATGAACACACACTGGCGACTAGGTTTGTTACTATGCTACCCAGCATACTGTAGTGAATTAGTACGTCTAGCATGAACTTACACTGGCGACTAGGTGTGTTACTATGGTACCCAGCGTACTGTAGTGAATTAGTACGTCTAGCATGAACACACACTGGCGACTAGGTTTGTTAATATGGTACCCAGCGTACTGTTGTGAATTAGTACGTCTAGCATGAACTCACACTGACAACTAGGTTTGTTACTATGCTACCCTGCGTACTATAGTGAATTAGTACGTCTAGAAAGAACAACACTGGCGACTAGGTTTGTTACTATGGTACCCAGCGTACTGTAGTGAATTAGTACGTCTAGCATGAACACACACTGGCGACTAGGTTTGTTACCATGATACCCGGCGTACTGTAGTGAATAAGTACGTCTAGCATGAACACACACTGGCGACTAGGTTTGTTACTATGATACCCGGCGTACTGTAGTGAATTAGTACGTCTAGCATGAACACACACTGGCGACTAGGTTTGTTACTATGATACCCGGCGTACTGTAGTGAATTAGTACGTCTAGCACGAACACACTAGCGACTAGATTGGTACCCAGTGTACTATAGTAAATTAATACAGCAAGCATGAACACACTAGCGACTAGGTGTGTTAATATGCTTCCCAGCGTACTATAGTGAATTAGTACATCTGGCATTAACAAACACTTGCGACTAGATTGGTACCCAGTGTACTATAGTGAATTAGTACGTCTGGCATGAACAAACACTGGCGACTAGATTTGTTACTATGGTACCCGGCGTACTATAGTCAATTTGTACGTCTAGCATGAACAAACACTGGCGACTAGGTTTGTGAGTCTGGTACCCGGCGTAATATAATGAATTAGATCGTCTGGTATAAACAAACACTGGTGGCTAGATTTGTTTCTCTGGTATCGGGCGTAATCGTAGTAAATTAGTAAATGTGTCCCCTTGCCTTATAAATCGTTACCGCATATTTAGTAAATTAGTTTATTATTACTCTACAGCAGACCAAAAATACAATAACATTTTAATCAATACAAAAATGAATAAGAAAACTATATTTGGAACTTGAAAAGTTAAACATGTTGGTCCACACAGAGGTTGTCATTATATCTGTTCAGTTGCTACACCATGTCCAAATAGATCCTTCTAGTTATGCACCAAGCTGATGTCGTGTATCACGTGGTCTTGTCGAGCTTAACTCGAATCTTCGAACAGTGAACATATTGATGTGTTTATACTACACACTACACAGCGAATGTACTAACTAAGTCAATGATACTAACTAAGTCAATGGTATTAACTAAGTCAATGGTACTAACTAAGTCAATGATACTAATTACGTCAATGATACTAACTAAGTCAATGGCACTAACTAAGTCAATGACTAAGTCAATGATACTAACTAAGTCAATGATACTAACTAAGTCAATGAAACTAACTAAGTCAATGATACTAATTACGTCAATGATACTAATTAAGTCAATGGTACTAACTAAGTCAATGATACTAACTAAGTCAATGGTACTAACTAAGTCAATGATACTAACTAAGTCAATGGTACTAACTAAGTCAATGATACTGATTACGTCAATGATACTAACTAAGTCAATGATACTAATTACGTCAATGATACTAACTAAGTCAATGATACTAATTAAGTCAATGGTACTAACTAAGTCAATGATACTAATTACGTCAATGATACTAACTAAGTCAATGGTACTAACTAATTTAATGATACTAACTAAGTCAATGATACTAACTAAGTCAATGGTACTAATTACGTCAATGATACTAACTAAGTCAATGATATTAACTAAGTCAATGATACTAACTAAGTCAATGATACTAACTAAGTCAATGATACTAACTAAGTCAATGATACTAACTAAGTCAATGATTTTAATTACGTCAATGATACTAACTAAGTCAATGATACTAATTACGTCAATGATACTAACTAAGTCAATGATACTAACTAAGTCAATGATACTAACTAAGTCAATGATACTAACTAAGTCAATGATACTAATTACGTCAATGATACTAACTAAGTCAATGGTACTAACTAAGTCAATGACAATGATACTAATTACGTCAATGATACTAACTAAGTCAATGATACTAACTAAGTCAATGATACTAACTAAGTTAATGATTCGAACTCCAAATGTGACAATACTATCAATTTGATGCGAATCTTTAAGATATGCTGCCTTCGAAATTAGCAGTGGTACAATGATCCCAGGCAAGTACATGTAGCTATTAGTTTATACAAGTGACAAATTAACTTAAGTCAATGTTAATTTTTAAATCTTGAGATTGTCGGACCAGTGAATTATTATAGTTAATTTCATTGACTGAGTGTGTCTATATTAATGATGCTTAGATAAACAATGAGGATGCAGAGCTAAGTCAATGGTTAGAACAGCAACCCCATTATGACAAACGCAGCGATTTTCAGCCGATTATTAATATCGATTTAAAGGCGCCATTCTCATATGCCGCCAATTTGCATGCAACTTCTGGCTAAACAAACATAGACATTAACAAGAGTGTCCTAAACAAATCAACTTTTCCATTTACACGAAACCTTAGCTTCAATCTTTGAATCCGTCGTGGCCGAGCGGTTATCGTCGGGTTAGAACCGGTTGTCCCCGGTTCGATCCCCAATAGCGGCTCGACGGTCATGGTAGGGTGCTCTTGGACAAGTCACTTTCCATGGCATAATACTGGTTTGTTTACCGAATGAGCATGAATAAGTGAAATTTCGACGTGATGTTACTGAAATAATGTTGATATCGGCGTGAAACCCCAATAAAACAACAAACACACAAACGAAATCATCTAGGAAAACTGTGGGAAATTAGTGTATAATTTTTAAATAGAGTTGATAAAATTCGGGCAAAAAGTGAGATATCTCGTTGTTATCATTGACAAAAGTTATTTGCTGCAGAAGCATAAAATATGTCTATACATACGGAAATGTTAAGTCAATGAAAGAAAGACGGAGGCAAGATGGGTTAATATTACCCCTCTAAGGTAGCATGCAAAGGCAAGCCAAATAGGATATCTGAAATATATGTACCACTGAGCTCGTCTGTTGTGTGTAAGTCGTAATCTCCTTTCACTAGAGACCATTTGTGTATGAAATGGATTTAATATATGGCGACTATGGCTTGAGACAAAACGTCCTCTTGGGAAATTAGACCCTGGGCGTTCACCTACCATCAACCTGTCTACAGAACTCTTTATATGTAAAGTAATGTTGGTGTTTTTTGCTACAACAGTAACCCAATTTTGTTCCATCATTTGGTTGTGGAGACACTGACTCTAGTCAATTTGAACCCCCTGGCGTTATTCGTTTTGTTGTGGGAGACACTGACTCTAGTCAATTTGAACCCCCTGGCGTTATTCATTTTGAGAAAAAACGCCTGGGTGGTGTAGTGGTAGAGTACCGCCTGGGTGGTGTAGTGGTAAAGTATCGCCTAGGTGGTGTAGTGGAGAGTACTACCTGGGTGGTGTAGTGGTAGAGTACTACCTGGGTGGTGTAGTGGTAGAGTACCGCCTGGGTGGTGTAGTGGTAGAGTACCGCCTGGGTGGTGTAGTGGTAGAGTACCGCCTGGGTGGTGTAGTGGTAGAGTACTACCTGGGTGGTGTAGTGGTAGAGTACTACCTGGGTGGTGTAGTGGTAGAGTACTACCTGGGTGGTGTAGTGGTAGAGTACCGCCTGGGTGGTGTAGTGGTAGAGTACTACCTGGGTGGTGTAGTGGTAGAGTACTACCTGGGTGGTGTAGTGGTAGAGTACTACCTGGGTGGTGTAGTGGTAGAGTACCGCCTGGGTGGTGTAGTGGTAAAGTACCGCCTGGGTGGTGTAGTGGTAGAGTACCGCCTGGGTGGTGTAGTGGTAAAGTACCGCCTGGGTGGTGTAGTGGTAGAGTACCGCCTGGGTGGTGTAGTGGTAAAGTACCGCCTGGGTGGTGTAGTGGTAGAGTACCGCCTGGGTGGTGTAGTGGTAAAGTACCGCCTGGGTGGTGTAGTGGTAGAGTACCGCCTGGGTGGTGTAGTGGTAAAGTACCGCCTGGGTGGTGTAGTGGTAGAGTACCGCCTGGGTGGTGTAGTGGTAAAGTACCGCCTGGGTGGTGTAGTGGTAGAGTACCGCCTGGGTGGTGTAGTGGTAGAGTACTACCTGGGTGGTGTAGTGGTAGAGTACTACCTGGGTGGTGTAGTGGTAGAGTACTACCTGGGTGGTGTAGTGGTAGAGTACCGCCTGGGTGGTGTAGTGGTAGAGTACCGCCTGGGTGGTGTAGTGGTAGAGTACTACCTGGGTGGTGTAGTGGTAGAGTACTACCTGGGTGGTGTAGTGGTAGAGTACCGCCTGGGTGGTGTAGTGGTAGAGTACCGCCTGGGTGGTGTAGTGGTAGAGTACCGCCTGGGTGGTGTAGTGGTAAAGTATCGCCTCGGTGGTGTAGTGGAGAGTACTACCTGGGTGGTGTAGTGGTAGAGTACTACCTGGGTGGTGTAGTGGTAGAGTACCGCCTGGGTGGTGTAGTGGTAGAGTACCGCCTGGGTGGTGTAGTGGTAGAGTACCGCCTGGGTGGTGTAGTGGTAGAGTACTACCTGGGTGGTGTAGTGGTAGAGTACTACCTGGGTGGTGTAGTGGTAGAGTACTACCTGGGTGGTGTAGTGGTAGAGTACCGCCTGGGTGGTGTAGTGGTAGAGTACTACCTGGGTGGTGTAGTGGTAGAGTACTACCTGGGTGGTGTAGTGGTAGAGTACTACCTGGGTGGTGTAGTGGTAGAGTACCGCCTGGGTGGTGTAGTGGTAAAGTACCGCCTGGGTGGTGTAGTGGTAGAGTACCGCCTGGGTGGTGTAGTGGTAAAGTACCGCCTGGGTGGTGTAGTGGTAGAGTACCGCCTGGGTGGTGTAGTGGTAAAGTACCGCCTGGGTGGTGTAGTGGTAGAGTACCGCCTGGGTGGTGTAGTGGTAAAGTACCGCCTGGGTGGTGTAGTGGTAGAGTACCGCCTGGGTGGTGTAGTGGTAAAGTACCGCCTGGGTGGTGTAGTGGTAGAGTACCGCCTGGGTGGTGTAGTGGTAAAGTACCGCCTGGGTGGTGTAGTGGTAGAGTACCGCCTGGGTGGTGTAGTGGTAGAGTACTACCTGGGTGGTGTAGTGGTAGAGTACTACCTGGGTGGTGTAGTGGTAGAGTACTACCTGGGTGGTGTAGTGGTAGAGTACCGCCTGGGTGGTGTAGTGGTAGAGTACCGCCTGGGTGGTGTAGTGGTAGAGTACTACCTGGGTGGTGTAGTGGTAGAGTACTACCTGGGTGGTGTAGTGGTAGAGTACTACCTGGGTGGTGTAGTGGTAGAGTACCGCCTGGGTGGTGTAGTGGTAGAGTACCGCCTGGGTGGTGTAGTGGTAGAGTACCGCCTGGGTGGTGTAGTGGTAGAGTACTACCTGGGTGGTGTAGTGGTAGAGTACCGCCTGGGTGGTGTAGTGGTAAAGTACCGCCTCGGTGGTGTAGTGGTAGAGTACTACCTGGGTGGTGTAGTGGTAGAGTACTACCTGGGTGGTGTAGTGGTAGAGTATCGCCTGGGTGGTGTAGTGGTAGAGTACTACCTGGGTGGTGTAGTGGTAAAGTACTACCTGGGTGGTGTAGTGGTAGAGTACCGCCTCGGTGGTGTAGTGGTAGAGTACTACCTGGGTGGTGTAGTGGTAGAGTACTACCTCGGTGGTGTAGTGGTAGAGTACCGCCTGGGTGGTGTAGTGGTAGAGTACCGCCTCGGTGGTGTAGTGGTAGAGTACCGCCTGGGTGGTGTAGTGGTAGAGTACTACCTGGGTGGTGTAGTGGTAGAGTACCGCCTGGGTGGTGTAGTGGTAGAGTATCGCCTGGGTGGTGTAGTGGTAGAGTACCGCCTGGGTGGTGTAGTGGTAAAGTACCGCCTGGGTGGTGTAGTGGTAGAGTACCGCCTGGGTGGTGAAGTTGTAGAGTACCGCCTGGGTGGTGTTGTGGTAGAGTACCGCCTTGGTGGTGTAGTGGTAAAGTACCGCCTGGGTGGTGTAGTGGTAGAGTACCGCCTCGGTGGTGTAGTGGTAGAGTACCGCCTGGGTGGTGTAGTGGTAGAGTACTACCTGGGTGGTGTAGTGGTAGAGTACCGCCTGGGTGGTGTAGTGGTAGAGTACCGCCTTGGTGGTGTAGTGGTAGAGTATCGCCTGGGTGGTGTAGTGGTAGAGTACTACCTGGGTGGTGTAGTGGTAGAGTACCGCCTGGGTGGTGTAGTGGTAGAGTACCGCCTCGGTGGTGTAGTGGTAGTGTAGTGGTAGAGTACCGCCTGGGTGGTGTAGTGGTAGAGTACTACCTGGGTGGTGTAGTGGTAGAGTACCGCCTGGGTGGTGTAGTGGTAGAGTATCGCCTGTGTGGTGTTGTGGTAGAGTACCGCCTGGGTGGTGTAGTGGTAGAGTACTACCTGGGTGGTGTAGTGGTAGAGTACCGCCTGGGTGGTGTAGTGGTAGAGTACCGCCTCGGTGGTGTAGTGGTAGAGTACCGCCTCAGTGGTGTAGTGGTAGAGTACCGCCTGGGTGGTGTAGTGGTAGAGTACCGCCTGGGTGGTGTAGTGGTAGAGTACCGCCTGGGTGGTGTAGTGGTAGAGTACCGCCTCGGTGGTGTAGTGGTAGAGTACCGCCTGAGTGATGTAGTGGTAGAGTACCGCCTCGGTGGTGTAGTGGTAGAGTACCGCCTCGTTGGTATAGTGGTAGAGTACCGCCTGGGTGGTGTAGTGGTAGAGTACCGCCTCGGTGCGAGAGAGAGCAGGTTCGATCCCGAGTCGGGTCGTTCCAAAAACGTAATCATGGAGCATCCATAGCTCTCATGATTGTTGTGTTAGCAATACGACTGACTCGCTCAGAAAATAAGACCAAAAGTACTGGTGAATTAACCTGACAACACCTTGTTTAAAGCGGCTTTAAACACCATGTAACTTAATCAGTTTGTGAAAGGCTGAGTACAAATGAATAATAACAGTCTATGACATGTCGCGTTCTTTCACGTATTCTATGAACTCTAATAACGGTGTAGAGTCTTGAGTTATACTCGTATTCTTCTATGAAATCTGGTAACGATGTAGAGTCTTGAGTTATACTCGTATTCTATGAACTCTAATAACGATGTAGATTCTTGAGTTATACTCGTATTCTATGAACTCTAGTAACAGTGTAGAGTCTTGAGTTATACTCGTATTCTATGAACTCTAGTAACAGTGTAGAGTCTTGAGTGTTCTATGAATTCTAGTAACGATGGAGAGTCTTGAGTTATACTCGTATTCTATGAACTCTAGTAACGATGTAGAGTCTTGAGTTATACTCGTATTCTATGAACTCTAATAACGATGTAGAGTCTTGTGTTATACTCGTATTCTATGAACTCTAGTAACGATGTAGAGTTTTAAGTTATACTCATATTCTATGATCTCTAATAACGATGTAGAGTATTGAGTTATACTCGTATTCTATGAACTCTAATAACGATGTAGAGTATTGAGTTATACTCGTATTCTTCTATGAACTCAAGTAACGATGTAGAGTCTTGAGTTATACTCGTATTCTATGAACTCTAATAACGATGTAGAGTCTGGAGTTATACTCGTATTCTTCTATGAACTCTAGTAACGATGTAGAGTATTGAGTTATATTCGTATTCTATGAACTCTAGTAACGATGTAGAGTATTGAGTTATACTCGTATTCTATGAACTATAGTAACGATGTAGAGTCTTGAGTTATACTCGTATTCGTCTATGTACTCTAGTAACGATGTATAGTCTTGAGTTATACTCGTATTCTTCTATGTACTCTAGTAACGATGTAGAGTCTTGAGATATACTCGTATTCTTCTATGTACTCTAGTAACGATGTAGAGTCTTGAGTTATACTCGTATTCTTCTACGTACTCTAGTAACGATGTAGAGTCTTGAGTTATACTCGTATTCTTCTATGTACTCTAGTAACGATGTAGAGTCTTGAGTTATACTCGTATTCTATGAACTCTAGTAACGATGAAGAGTATTGAGTTATAATCGTATTCTGTGAACACTAATAACGATGTAGAGTCTTGAGTTATACTCGTATTCTATGAACTCTAGTAACGATGTAGAGTTTTGAGTTATACTCGTATTCTATTATCTCTAATAACAATGTAGAGTATTGAGTTATACTCGTATTCTTCTATGAACTCAAGTAACGATGTAGAGTCTTGCATTATACTCGTATTCTATGAACTCTAGTAACGATGTAGAGTATTGAGTTATACTCGTATTCTTCTATGAACTCTAGTAACGATGTAGAGTATTGCGTTATACTCGTATTCTATGAACTCTAGTAACGATGTAGAGTCTGGAGTTATACTCGTATTCTATGAACTCTAGTAACGATGTAGAGTATTGAGTTATAATCGTATTCTATGAACTCTAATAACGATGTAGAGTTTTGAGTTATACTCGTATCTTATGAACTCTAATAACGATGTAGAGTATTGAGTTATACTCGTATTCTTCTATGAACTCAAGTAACGATGTCGAGTCTTGAGTTATACTCGTATTCTATGAACTCTAATAACGATGTAGAGTCTGGAATTATACTCGTATTCTTCTATGAACTCTAGTTACGATGTAGAGTATTGAGTTATATTCGTATTCTATGAACTCTAGTAACGATGTAGAGTATTGAGTTATACTCGTATTCTATGAACTCTAGTAACGATGTAGAGTCTTGAGTTATACTCGTATTGGTCTATGTATTCTAGTAACGATGTAGAGTCTTGAGTTATACTCGTATTCTTCTATGTACTCTAGTAACGATCTAGAGTCTTGAGTTATACTCGTATTCTTCTATGTACTCTAGTAACGATGTAGAGTCTTGAGTTATACTCGTATTCTATGAACTCTAGTAACGATGTAGAGTCTTGAGTTATACTCGTATTCTTCTATGAACTCTAATAACGGTGTAGAGTATTGAGTTATACTCGTATTATATGAACTCTAGTAACGATGTAGAGTTTTGAGTTATATTCGTATTCTATGAACTCTAGTAACGATGTAGAGTATTGAGTTATACTCGTATTCTTCTATGTACTCTAGTAACGATGTAGAGTCTTGAGTTATACTCGTATTCTTCTATGTACTCTAGTAACGATGTAGAGTCTTGAGTTATGCTCGTATTCTTCTATGTACTCTAGTAACGATGTAGAGTCTTGAGTTAAACTCGTATTCTTCTATGTACTCTAGTAACGATGTAGAGTCTTGAGTTAAACTCGTATTCTATGAACTCTAGTAACGATGTAGAGTCTTGAGTTATACTCGTATTAAATGAATTCTAATAACGATGTAGAGTCTTGAGTTATAATCGTATTCTAGGAACTCTAATAACGATGTAGAGTTTTGAGTTATACTCGTATTCTATAAACTCTAGGAACGGTGTAGAGTATTGAGTTATACTCGTATTCTATGAACTCTAGTAACGATGTAGAGTATTGAGTTATACTCGTATTCTATGAACTCTAGTAATGATGTAGAGTCTGGAGTTATACTCGTATTCTATGAACTCTAATAACGGTGTAGAGTATTGAGTTATACTCGTATTCTATGAACTCTAGTAATGATGTAGAGTCTGGAGTTAAAATCGTATTCTATGAATTCTAATAACGATGTAGAGTATTGAGTTATACTCGTATTCTATGAACTCTAGTAACGATGTAGAGTCTGAAGTTATACTCGTGTTCTATGAACTATAATAACGATGTAGAGTCTGGAGTTATACTCGTATTCTATGAACTCTAATAACGATGTAGAGTCTTGAGTTATACTCGTATTCTTCTATTGACTCTAATAACGATGTAGAGTATTGAGTTATACTCGTATTCTTCTATGAACTCTAGTAACGATGTAGAGTATTGAGTTATAATCGTATTCTATGAACTCTAATAACGATGTAGAGTTTTGAGTTATACTCGTATTCTATAAACTCTAGTAACGATGTAGAGTTTTGAGTTATACTCGTATTCTATGAACTCTAATAACGATGTAGAGTATTGAGTTATACTCGTATTCTATGATGTCTAGTAACGATGTAGAGTATTGAGTTATAATCGTATTCTATGAACTCTAATAACGGTGAAGAGTATTGAGTTATACTCGTATTCTATGCACTCTAATAACTGTGTAGAGTCTTGAGTTATACTCGTGTTCTATGAACTCTAGTAACGATGTAGAGTATTGAGTTATACTCGTATTCTATTATCTCTAATAACGATGTAGAGTCTTGAGTTATACTCGTATTCTATGATCTCTAGTAACGATGTAGAGTATTGAGTTATAATCGTAATCTATGAACTCTAATAACGATGTAGAGTATTGAGTTATACTCATATTCTATGATCTCTAGTAACGATGTAGAGTATTGAGTTATACTCGTGTTCTATGAACTCTAGTAACGATGTAGAGTATTGAGTTATACTCGTATTCTATTATCTCTAGTAACGATGTAGAGTCTTGAGTTATACTCGTATTCTATGATCTCTAGTAACGATGTAGAGTATTGAGTTATAATCGTAATCTATGCACTCTAATAACGATGTAGAGTATTGAGTTATACTCATATTCTATGATCTCTAGTAACGATGTAGAGTATTGAGTTATACTCATATTCTATGATCTCTAGTAACGATGTAGAGTATTGAGTTATAATCGTATTCTATGAACACTAATAACGATGTAGAGTATTGAGTTATACTCGTATTCTATGATCTCTAGTAACGATGTAGAGTATTGAGTTATAATCGTATTCTATGAACACTAATAACGATATAGAGTCTTGAGTTATGTATACGCGTATTCTATGATCTCTAATAACGATGTAGAGTATTGAGTTATACTCGTATTCTATGATCTCTAGTAACGGTGAAGAGTATTGAGTTATACTCGTATTCTATGAACTCTAATAACGGTGTAGAGTATTGAGTTATACTCGTATTCTATGAACTCTAGTAATGATGTAGAGTCTGGAGTTAAAATCGTATTCTATGAATTCTAATAACGATGTAGAGTATTGAGTTATACTCGTATTCTATGATATCTAATAACGATGTAGAGTCTGGAGTTATATTCGTATTCTATGAACTCTAATAACGATGTAGAGTATTGAGTTATACTCGTATTCTATTATCTCTAATAACGATGTAGAGTATTGAGTTATACTCGTATTCTATGATATCTAATAACGATGTAGAGTATTGAGTTATACTCGTATTCTATGAACTCTAGTAACGATGTAGAGTCTTGAGTTATACTCGTATTAAATGAACTCTAGTAACGGTTTAGTGTAGTCTTGAGTTATACTCGTATTCTATAAACTCTAGTAACGATGTAGAGTCTTGAGTTATACTCGTATTCTTCTATGAACTCTAATAACGGTGTAGAGTATTGAGTTATACTCGTATTATATGAACTCTAGTAACGATGTAGAGTTTTGAGTTATATTCGTATTCTATGAACTCTAGTAACGATGTAGAGTATTGAGTTATACTCGTATTCTTCTATGTACTCTAGTAACGATGTAGAGTCTTGAGTTATACTCGTATTCTTCTATGTACTCTAGTAACGATGTAGAGTCTTGAGTTATGCTCGTATTCTTCTATGTACTCTAGTAACGATGTAGAGTCTTGAGTTAAACTCGTATTCTTCTATGTACTCTAGTAACGATGTAGAGTCTTGAGTTAAACTCGTATTCTATGAACTCTAGTAACGATGTAGAGTCTTGAGTTATACTCGTATTAAATGAATTCTAATAACGATGTAGAGTCTTGAGTTATAATCGTGTTCTAGGAACTCTAATAACGATGTAGAGTTTTGAGTTATACTCGTATTCTATAAACTCTAGGAACGGTGTAGAGTATTGAGTTATACTCGTATTCTATGAACTCTAGTAACGATGTAGAGTATTGAGTTATACTCGTATTCTATGAACTCTAGTAATGATGTAGAGTCTGGAGTTATACTCGTATTCTATGAACTCTAATAACGGTGTAGAGTATTGAGTTATACTCGTATTCTATGAACTCTAGTAATGATGTAGAGTCTGGAGTTAAAATCGTATTCTATGAATTCTAATAACGATGTAGAGTATTGAGTTATACTCGTATTCTATGAACTCTAGTAACGATGTAGAGTCTGAAGTTATACTCGTGTTCTATGAACTATAATAACGATGTAGAGTCTGGAGTTATACTCGTATTCTATGAACTCTAATAACGATGTAGAGTCTTGAGTTATACTCGTATTCTTCTATTGACTCTAATAACGATGTAGAGTATTGAGTTATACTCGTATTCTTCTATGAACTCTAGTAACGATGTAGAGTATTGAGTTATAATCGTATTCTATGAACTCTAATAACGATGTAGAGTTTTGAGTTATACTCGTATTCTATAAACTCTAGTAACGATGTAGAGTTTTGAGTTATACTCGTATTCTATGAACTCTAATAACGATGTAGAGTATTGAGTTATACTCGTATTCTATGATGTCTAGTAACGATGTAGAGTATTGAGTTATAATCGTATTCTATGAACTCTAATAACGGTGAAGAGTATTGAGTTATACTCGTATTCTATGCACTCTAATAACTGTGTAGAGTCTTGAGTTATACTCGTGTTCTATGAACTCTAGTAACGATGTAGAGTATTGAGTTATACTCGTATTCTATTATCTCTAATAACGATGTAGAGTCTTGAGTTATACTCGTATTCTATGATCTCTAGTAACGATGTAGAGTATTGAGTTATAATCGTAATCTATGAACTCTAATAACGATGTAGAGTATTGAGTTATACTCATATTCTATGATCTCTAGTAACGATGTAGAGTATTGAGTTATACTCGTGTTCTATGAACTCTAGTAACGATGTAGAGTATTGAGTTATACTCGTATTCTATTATCTCTAGTAACGATGTAGAGTCTTGAGTTATACTCGTATTCTATGATCTCTAGTAACGATGTAGAGTATTGAGTTATAATCGTAATCTATGCACTCTAATAACGATGTAGAGTATTGAGTTATACTCATATTCTATGATCTCTAGTAACGATGTAGAGTATTGAGTTATACTCATATTCTATGATCTCTAGTAACGATGTAGAGTATTGAGTTATAATCGTATTCTATGAACACTAATAACGATGTAGAGTATTGAGTTATACTCGTATTCTATGATCTCTAGTAACGATGTAGAGTATTGAGTTATAATCGTATTCTATGAACACTAATAACGATATAGAGTCTTGAGTTATGTATACGCGTATTCTATGATCTCTAATAACGATGTAGAGTATTGAGTTATACTCGTATTCTATGATCTCTAGTAACGGTGAAGAGTATTGAGTTATACTCGTATTCTATGAACTCTAATAACGGTGTAGAGTATTGAGTTATACTCGTATTCTATGAACTCTAGTAATGATGTAGAGTCTGGAGTTAAAATCGTATTCTATGAATTCTAATAACGATGTAGAGTATTGAGTTATACTCGTATTCTATGATATCTAATAACGATGTAGAGTCTGGAGTTATATTCGTATTCTATGAACTCTAATAACGATGTAGAGTATTGAGTTATACTCGTATTCTATTATCTCTAATAACGATGTAGAGTATTGAGTTATACTCGTATTCTATGATATCTAATAACGATGTAGAGTATTGAGTTATACTCGTATTCTATGAACTCTAATAACGGTGTAGAGTATTGAGTTATACTCGTATTCTATGAACTCTAGTAATGATGTAGAGTCTGGAGTTAAAATCGTATTCTATGAATTCTAATAACGATGTAGAGTATTGAGTTATACTCGTATTCTATGAACTCTAGTAACGATGTAGAGTCTGAAGTTATACTCGTGTTCTATGAACTATAATAACGATGTAGAGTCTGGAGTTATACTCGTATTCTATGAACTCTAATAACGATGTAGAGTCTTGAGTTATACTCGTATTCTTCTATTGACTCTAATAACGATGTAGAGTATTGAGTTATACTCGTATTCTTCTATGAACTCTAGTAACGATGTAGAGTATTGAGTTATAATCGTATTCTATGAACTCTAATAACGATGTAGAGTTTTGAGTTATACTCGTATTCTATAAACTCTAGTAACGATGTAGAGTTTTGAGTTATACTCGTATTCTATGAACTCTAATAACGATGTAGAGTATTGAGTTATACTCGTATTCTATGATGTCTAGTAACGATGTAGAGTATTGAGTTATAATCGTATTCTATGAACTCTAATAACGGTGAAGAGTATTGAGTTATACTCGTATTCTATGCACTCTAATAACTGTGTAGAGTCTTGAGTTATACTCGTGTTCTATGAACTCTAGTAACGATGTAGAGTATTGAGTTATACTCGTATTCTATTATCTCTAATAACGATGTAGAGTCTTGAGTTATACTCGTATTCTATGATCTCTAGTAACGATGTAGAGTATTGAGTTATAATCGTAATCTATGAACTCTAATAACGATGTAGAGTATTGAGTTATACTCATATTCTATGATCTCTAGTAACGATGTAGAGTATTGAGTTATACTCGTGTTCTATGAACTCTAGTAACGATGTAGAGTATTGAGTTATACTCGTATTCTATTATCTCTAGTAACGATGTAGAGTCTTGAGTTATACTCGTATTCTATGATCTCTAGTAACGATGTAGAGTATTGAGTTATAATCGTAATCTATGCACTCTAATAACGATGTAGAGTATTGAGTTATACTCATATTCTATGATCTCTAGTAACGATGTAGAGTATTGAGTTATACTCATATTCTATGATCTCTAGTAACGATGTAGAGTATTGAGTTATAATCGTATTCTATGAACACTAATAACGATGTAGAGTATTGAGTTATACTCGTATTCTATGATCTCTAGTAACGATGTAGAGTATTGAGTTATAATCGTATTCTATGAACACTAATAACGATATAGAGTCTTGAGTTATGTATACGCGTATTCTATGATCTCTAATAACGATGTAGAGTATTGAGTTATACTCGTATTCTATGATCTCTAGTAACGGTGAAGAGTATTGAGTTATACTCGTATTCTATGAACTCTAATAACGGTGTAGAGTATTGAGTTATACTCGTATTCTATGAACTCTAGTAATGATGTAGAGTCTGGAGTTAAAATCGTATTCTATGAATTCTAATAACGATGTAGAGTATTGAGTTATACTCGTATTCTATGATATCTAATAACGATGTAGAGTCTGGAGTTATATTCGTATTCTATGAACTCTAATAACGATGTAGAGTATTGAGTTATACTCGTATTCTATTATCTCTAATAACGATGTAGAGTATTGAGTTATACTCGTATTCTATGATATCTAATAACGATGTAGAGTATTGAGTTATACTCGTATTCTATGAACTCTAGTAACGATGTAGAGTCTTGAGTTATACTCGTATTAAATGAACTCTAGTAACGGTTTAGTGTAGTCTTGAGTTATACTCGTATTCTATAAACTCTAGTAACGATGTAGAGTCTTGAGTTATACTCGTATTCTTCTATGAACTCTAATAACGGTGTAGAGTATTGAGTTATACTCGTATTATATGAACTCTAGTAACGATGTAGAGTTTTGAGTTATATTCGTATTCTATGAACTCTAGTAACGATGTAGAGTATTGAGTTATACTCGTATTCTTCTATGTACTCTAGTAACGATGTAGAGTCTTGAGTTATACTCGTATTCTTCTATGTACTCTAGTAACGATGTAGAGTCTTGAGTTATGCTCGTATTCTTCTATGTACTCTAGTAACGATGTAGAGTCTTGAGTTAAACTCGTATTCTTCTATGTACTCTAGTAACGATGTAGAGTCTTGAGTTAAACTCGTATTCTATGAACTCTAGTAACGATGTAGAGTCTTGAGTTATACTCGTATTAAATGAATTCTAATAACGATGTAGAGTCTTGAGTTATAATCGTGTTCTAGGAACTCTAATAACGATGTAGAGTTTTGAGTTATACTCGTATTCTATAAACTCTAGGAACGGTGTAGAGTATTGAGTTATACTCGTATTCTATGAACTCTAGTAACGATGTAGAGTATTGAGTTATACTCGTATTCTATGAACTCTAGTAATGATGTAGAGTCTGGAGTTATACTCGTATTCTATGAACTCTAATAACGGTGTAGAGTATTGAGTTATACTCGTATTCTATGAACTCTAGTAATGATGTAGAGTCTGGAGTTAAAATCGTATTCTATGAATTCTAATAACGATGTAGAGTATTGAGTTATACTCGTATTCTATGAACTCTAGTAACGATGTAGAGTCTGAAGTTATACTCGTGTTCTATGAACTATAATAACGATGTAGAGTCTGGAGTTATACTCGTATTCTATGAACTCTAATAACGATGTAGAGTCTTGAGTTATACTCGTATTCTTCTATTGACTCTAATAACGATGTAGAGTATTGAGTTATACTCGTATTCTTCTATGAACTCTAGTAACGATGTAGAGTATTGAGTTATAATCGTATTCTATGAACTCTAATAACGATGTAGAGTTTTGAGTTATACTCGTATTCTATAAACTCTAGTAACGATGTAGAGTTTTGAGTTATACTCGTATTCTATGAACTCTAATAACGATGTAGAGTATTGAGTTATACTCGTATTCTATGATGTCTAGTAACGATGTAGAGTATTGAGTTATAATCGTATTCTATGAACTCTAATAACGGTGAAGAGTATTGAGTTATACTCGTATTCTATGCACTCTAATAACTGTGTAGAGTCTTGAGTTATACTCGTGTTCTATGAACTCTAGTAACGATGTAGAGTATTGAGTTATACTCGTATTCTATTATCTCTAATAACGATGTAGAGTCTTGAGTTATACTCGTATTCTATGATCTCTAGTAACGATGTAGAGTATTGAGTTATAATCGTAATCTATGAACTCTAATAACGATGTAGAGTATTGAGTTATACTCATATTCTATGATCTCTAGTAACGATGTAGAGTATTGAGTTATACTCGTGTTCTATGAACTCTAGTAACGATGTAGAGTATTGAGTTATACTCGTATTCTATTATCTCTAGTAACGATGTAGAGTCTTGAGTTATACTCGTATTCTATGATCTCTAGTAACGATGTAGAGTATTGAGTTATAATCGTAATCTATGCACTCTAATAACGATGTAGAGTATTGAGTTATACTCATATTCTATGATCTCTAGTAACGATGTAGAGTATTGAGTTATACTCATATTCTATGATCTCTAGTAACGATGTAGAGTATTGAGTTATAATCGTATTCTATGAACACTAATAACGATGTAGAGTATTGAGTTATACTCGTATTCTATGATCTCTAGTAACGATGTAGAGTATTGAGTTATAATCGTATTCTATGAACACTAATAACGATATAGAGTCTTGAGTTATGTATACGCGTATTCTATGATCTCTAATAACGATGTAGAGTATTGAGTTATACTCGTATTCTATGATCTCTAGTAACGGTGAAGAGTATTGAGTTATACTCGTATTCTATGAACTCTAATAACGGTGTAGAGTATTGAGTTATACTCGTATTCTATGAACTCTAGTAATGATGTAGAGTCTGGAGTTAAAATCGTATTCTATGAATTCTAATAACGATGTAGAGTATTGAGTTATACTCGTATTCTATGATATCTAATAACGATGTAGAGTCTGGAGTTATATTCGTATTCTATGAACTCTAATAACGATGTAGAGTATTGAGTTATACTCGTATTCTATTATCTCTAATAACGATGTAGAGTATTGAGTTATACTCGTATTCTATGATATCTAATAACGATGTAGAGTATTGAGTTATACTCGTATTCTATGAACTCTAGTAACGATGTAGAGTCTTGAGTTATACTCGTATTAAATGAACTCTAGTAACGGTTTAGTGTAGTCTTGAGTTATACTCGTATTCTATAAACTCTAGTAACGATGTAGAGTCTTGAGTTATACTCGTATTCTATTAACTCTATTAACGACGTAGAGTCTTAGGTTATACTTGTATTCTATGGACTCTAGTAACGATGTAGAGTATTGAGTTATACTCGTATTCTATGAACTCTAGTAATGGTGTAGAGTCTTGAGCTATACTCGTATTCTATGAACTCTAATAACGATGTAGAGTCTTGAGTTATACTCGTACTCTATGAACTCTAGTAACGATGTAGAGTCTTCAGTTATAAGCGTGACCTTTCCAACAACTGACGACCTCTAGTTCTACTTTCAAGCGCTGTCTATATCTAAATACATGTTTGTGGCCCATGTATGAACTTTTATGGGAATTTTATATAAAACAGGACATTGACATAAGTTGGAAACAGTCAAATGGTATGAAATTGAAGACAACAAAAGACGCCATTGTGGAGTTGTTTTGAGACCGTGCACTTATGGAGTTTAGAATAGGATTCGATTTGAAACAGTTAAAGTCTTTAGAAATAATAGAAGTGGTGTTCAAACGTTTTACTTGAAGTATCAGGAATTGGATTAAGAAAGAAGCGCCGGCGTCAGGCTTGGCTTATACTCGTAATACATCCAGGACACGCCCTCATGTAACCGAAATAATTGTTAAAAAAGAGGCGTAAATCACCATTCAAACAAACAATTAGATAAAATACTAAATCTTAGTTAAACACAACACGTCAATAAATCAGTAGGGATTTTATTACCGCTTTATGCCCCCCTTGAGTCAGTTGTCTCGATTTATCGGGGGACCGTCAGAAGAATCGTGGATACCAAATTAATTAACAAGGCAAGATGGCAAGATGTGTATTCCAATTCTAGTAATTAACAAGGCAAGATGTGTATTCCAATTCTAGTAATTAACAAGGGAAAATGTGTATTCCAATTCTAGTAATTAAGAATGACTTCTTACTGAACCAAGCTAGACAGTTGATAAAAAGTTCTTGTTGCATATTTCAAAGTAATTGAGTAATCTGGCGATTTATGTTCTTATACAATTTATGGTCAGATGTTATATCTTGGTTTATAGTAGATGTAAGCTGACACTGACGACTCTGGTATACAATTTTAGTTTCATGGTCAGATGTTATATCTTGGTTTATAATATGTAATCTTGCACTGACGACTCTGGTATACAATTTTAGTTTCATGGTTAGAAGTTATATCTTGATTTTTAGTAGATGTAATCTGGCACTGACGACTCTGGTATACACTTCTAGTTTTATGGTCTGAAGTTATATCTTGGTTTTTAGTAGATGTAATCTGGCACTGACGACTCTGGTATACAATTCTAGTTTTATGGTCTGAAGTTATATCTTGGTTTTTAGTAGATGTAATCTGGCACTGACGACTCTGGTATACAATTCTAGTGTTATGGTCTGAAGTTATATCTTGGTGTTTAGTAGATGTAATCTGGCACTGACGACTCTTGTATACAATTCTAGTTTTATGATCTGAAGTTATATCTTGGTTTGTAGTAGATGTAATCTGGCACTGACGACTCGGGTATACAATTCTAGTTTTATGGTCTGAAGTTATATCTTGGTTTATAGTATATGTAATCTGGCACTGACGACTCGGGTATACAATTCTAGTTTTATGGTCTGAAGTTATATCTTGGTTTTCAGTAGATGTAATCTGGCACTGACGACTCGGGTATACAATTCTAGTCTTATGGTCTGAAGTTATATCTTGGTTTTTAGTATATGTATGCTGACACTGACGACTCTGGTATACAATTCTATTTTTATGGTCTGAAGTTATATCTTGGTTTGTAGTATATGTCAGCTGACACTGACGATTCTGGTATACAATTCTAGTTTTATGGTCTGAAGTTATATCTTGGTTTGTAGTATATGTAAGCTGACACTGACGATTCTGGTATACAATTCTAGTTTTATGGTCTGAAGTTATATCTTGGTTTTCAGTAGATGTAAGCTGACACTGACGATTCTGGTATACAATTCTAGTTTTATGGTCTGAAGTTGTATCTTGGTTTTCAGTAGATGTAATTCGGCACTGACGACTCGGGTATACAATTCTAGCTTTATGGTCTGAAGTTATATCTTGGTTTGTAGTAGATGTAATCTGGCACTGACGACTCTAGTATACAATTCTAGTTTTATGGTCTGAAGTTATATCTTGGTTTGTAGTAGATGTAATCTGGCACTGACGACACTGGTATACAATTTTAGTTTCATTGTTAGAAGTTATATCTTGGTTTGTAGTATATGCAAGCTGGCACTGACGACTCTGGTATACAATTCTAATTTTATGGTCTGAAGTTATATCTTGGTTTGTAGTATATGTACGATTCTGGTATACAATTCTAGTTTTATGGTCAGAAGTTATATCTTGGTTTGTAGTAGATGTAATCTGGCACTGACGACTCTAGTATACAATTCTAGTTTTATGGTCTGAAGTTATATCTTGGTTTGTAGTAGATGTAATCTGGCACTGACGACACTGGTATACAATTTTAGTTTCATTGTTAGAAGTTATATCTTGGTTTGTAGTATATGCAAGCTGGCACTGACGACTCTGGTATACAATTCTAATTTTATGGTCTGAAGTTATATCTTGGTTTGTAGTATATGTAAGATTCTGGTATACAATTCTAGTTTTATGGTCAGAAGTTATATCTTGGTTTATAGTATATGCAAGCTGGCACTGACGACTCTGGTGAGACCTGCGGGTGGTCGTGCCTCGGACGGCAGGCAGGCGATCGGTCGTAGTTCAACATCGGTCTCTAGGTCAGATCTTCATCAAAACTTGTTGGCAATGTTTGTGGGCATGTCTTGGGCAAGTGTGATTACGAGCCAAATCGCACAAGTCAATTTTTGATTATAGCCCATGAATTATAAAAAGAAATGCCAAATTAGCCTTGTCTACTCTCTAAGGCTAACACGTTTCATCCGATCACGAAAACTTGTTGACCATATTTGTGTGCATAATGTCTGGGCCAGAATCAGATTGATAACCAGATTGATAACCAGCCAAATCGCACATGGCAGTTTTGATAACTGCTCTTGAAATATTGAAAATTGGCCAAATTGGCCTTGTCCACTTTTTTAGTAGAAAAACATTCATCCGATCTTAATCAATCTTTGTGAAAATATTTGTTGACAAAATGTCTTGGCCAAATTTGATAACCAGCTAAATCGTCCTAAGCACGTTTCGATAATAACCCTTTATTATCTAAGTTTCAACTAAATATCATTGCCTTCTACCCTCCGTTAATTATGCAGTTCTTGGAGACTGTGGTAGATTTACTTTGTATATTTTTACTTCAAAAAGGTGTATAAAATATTACATAAAGATTCTTAAAATGCCAGATGAACGATATGTTAAAAAGTACTATAATATGCTAAAATAGTTTGACGAGCAAGGTTATTCTAATTAGGTGACAAAGGTAAAACATAACCTCTTCATGAATGGTTAGGGTAACGTTTGCGAGAGTCAACATGTTGCTAGTATTTCTTCCTTTCTAAAATCTTATGAAAGAAAATTAAGGGATCAATTCATCAAACCTGGCACTAGTGTTCAAGTTCGAGTAAACTTTGCCTTTATATGTATTTTAAACCTAATGTGTGCGTTGAATCATACTTGTCAGTAGATATCCCTAAATTTAGAAAGAGCCTCTCTTCATTAAGATTTTCATTACATAACTTAATTATAAAAAAGGGGCGCCATATTGGACTGGAAAGAGATGTGAGAAAATGTGTATATTATAGGAATTTCATTGAATGTGCATATCACTTTACTTTGGTGTGTCCACTATATACAGATTTACGTTCAAAGTTTAGCCCAGAACGGTTTTATCTTTATCCAAATATGAACAAATTCCATATGCTGATGGCCAGTACAGATACGAAAACTAAATCTTAAGAAATTGGTCTGTGTTTATTTACGTTTCTTCTGGATAAAAAATACAGTATAAACTTGTGATAACCCATGAATGTAAATGTATGTATGTTGTATATATATTGGCCGGTGGCCTAAAAATACAATAAACTTTGAGACCTTAGACAAATAGTTTTTACCCGGTCTTCAACGGACTTGTCGGCTTAATCTGAATGAGATGTCCGATAATCAGCCAAATCGCCTCGGCACACCATTGAAGTATCAAATATCGGGCTCAAATTGTCTCGGCACACCATTGAAGTATTAAATATCTGGGCCAAATCGCCTCGGCACACCATTGAAGTATCAAACATCTGAGCCAAATCGCCTCGGCACACCATTGAAGTATCAAACATCTGGGCCAAATCGCCTCGGCACACCATTGAAGTATCAAACATCTGGGCCAAATCGCCTCGGCACACCATTGAAGTATCAAATATCGGGCTCAAATTGTCTCGGCACACCATTGAAGTATCAAACATCGGGCTCAAATCGCCTCGGCACATCATTGAAGTATTAAATATCTGGGCCAAATCGCCTCGGCACACCATTGAAGTATCAAACATCGGGCTCAAATCATCTCGGCACACCATTGAAGTATTAAATATCTGGCCAAATCGCCTCGGCACACCTTTGAAGTAACACATATCGGGCTCAAATCCTCTCGGCACACCATTGCAGTATCAAATATCGGGCTCAAATCGACTCGGCACACCATTGAAGTATCAAATATCGGGCTCAAATCGTCTCGGCACACCATTGAAGTATCAAATATCGGGCTCAAATCGCCTCGGCACACCATTTAAGTAACAAATATCTGGGCCTAATCGCCTCGGCACACCATTGAAGTATTAAATATCGGGCTCAAATTGTCTCGACACACCATTGAAGTAACAAATATCTGGGCCTAATTGCCTCGGCACACCATTGAAGTATTGAATATCTGGGCCAAATCGTCTCGGCACACCATTGAAGTAACAAATATCGGGCCCAAATCGCCTCGGCACAACATTGAAGTATTAAATATCTGGGCCAAATCGCCTCGTCACACCATTGAAGTAACAAATATCTGGGCCTAATCGCCTCGGCACACCATTGAAGTATTAAATATCGGGCTCAAATCGCCTCGATGCAATATCGGGCTCAAATCGCCTCGGCACACCATTGAAGTATTAAATATCTGGGCCTCATTGCCTCGGCACACCATTGAAGTATCAAATATCGGGCACAAATTGTCTCCGCGCACCATTGAAGTATCAAATATCGGGCTTAAATCGCCTCGGCACACCTTTGAAGTATTAAATATCTGGGCCAAATCGCCTCGGCACACCATTGAAGTATTAAATATCGGGCTCAAATCGCCTCGGCACACCATTGAAGTATCAAATATCGGTCTCAAATCGCCTCGGCAGACCATTGAAGTATCAAATATCTGGGCCAAATCGTCTCGGCACACCATTGAAGTATCAAATATCGGGCTCAAATCGCCTCGGCACACCATTTAAGTAACAAATATCTGGGCCTAATCGCCTCGGCACACCAATGAAGAATTAAATATCGGTCTCAAATCGCCTCGGCACACCATTGAAGTATCAAATATCTGGTTCAAATCGCCTCGGCACACCATTGAAGTATCAAATATCTGGGCCTAATCGTCTCGGCAGACCATTGAAGTATCAAATATCTGGTTCAAATCGCCTCGGCACACCATTGAAGTATTAAATATCTGGGCCAAATCACCTCGGCAGACCATTGAAGTATCAAATATCTGGCTCCAAAGGCATTTTCCACTCAATAACTTCGACAGTTAGTATCCAGTATCCATCAAACTAGCCGTGAATGTTTATTGGCATTAATCCTATGTTGCGATACAAACAAATCCGACCAAACCACTTCAGTCGTTCCAGAACCATGCCTTCCTGGCGGGCATATTTTATAACAGCTTGATATCATTAGTATTACAAGATATGTGTTTATCAGCAATCGATCAGTCAGGTTATAATGTCCGGGGTATAACTTAAGTATACTGCCAATACATAAATGCAGAAGGTCATAACGGTTAAGGCAATTAATGAAATTACAAAAATCGATGGAGCAAAGTTGAATCCACATTGTGAACATGTTTTACCTCTAAATCTTATATGTTTATGTTTAGCCTTTCATACTCTCTTAGACATTTTAGAAACGGTTGAATGATACATAAGGTAAGGTTAATTAACCAACAATATCAGACATATTAGGGCAGCGTGTTTCACCATCATTATCAGACATATTAGGGCAGCGTATCTCACGTCAATATCAGACATATTAGGGTAGCGTATTTCACCGTCAATATCAGACATATTACGGCAGCGTATTTCACCGTCAATATCAGACATATTACGGCAGCGTGTTTCACCGTCAATATCAGACATATTAGGGGAGCGCATTTCACCGTCAATTAACCATCAATATCAGACATATTAGGGCAGCGTATTTCACCGTCAATTAACCATCAATATCAGACATATTAGGGCAGCGTATTTCACCGTCAATTAACCATCAATATCAGACACATTAGGGCAGCGTATTTCACCGTCAATTAACCATCAATATCAGACACATTAGGGCAGCGTATTTCACCGTCAATTAACCATCAATATCAGACATATTAGGGCAGCGTATTTCACCGTCAATTAACCATCAATATCAGACACATTAGGGCAGCGTATTTCACCGTCAATTTACCATCAATATCAGACATATTAGGGCAGCGTATTTCACCGTCAATTAACCATCAATATCAGACATATTAGGGAAGCGTATCTCACCGTCAATTAACCATCAATATCAGACATATTACGGCAGCGTATTTCACCGTCAATTAACCATCTGTAGCAGGAATACATATTGAGCTGATTCTGATCTTTACTTTTACATGTCGGTTAAATTTCAAATTCAATTACATGTAAAAGTGAAGATCTGAATAATCTTTTAATTGCATTGTAACTCATCTAGATCTATACTGTTTGCTCAGTAAATGTTTTGATCTACACTATTTGCTGCATACATGTACACATATTCAATCATAATGCAATATTTGTAATAGTGATCTATGTCTTCACTTATTGTTAATTACTTACACTGTGGTCAATCCTGTGGTCCTGCTTTATTCGATTTGGAATAGTACACTTTGCAGTAGTGTTTATTTAGGTTGTATTGAGACTCATTGAAGCAGCACTTTTGTTGCTATAATTAGTATCAATACCATGCATGGCATGCTTTCCGTATGAAAGTTATGAACTTTTATGTTGAAATGCATTGAGGGGCGTTAAATAAGGAAATAGATCAGTTTATAAGCGCTTTGGTATGGTTCTTTTAATTACTTTGCTGCAATTTTGTAAGGGCCCTCTTTTTGGAGGTTTCCCTGCATGAAATTGTTGTGAACATACCCTGTTGTTATACTATAAAAGGCACCAGAAACAGTCATTTAGGAGATGGTTCAAGGATACGTAAAGGTAACTTTCACCTATTGTTTCAGAATCATGCTACATTTTCTAAGACATTTTATTTAGGCTTTCATTTCTAACACAATGATCTTAGTTTAATACTATTTGCAGTAAACAACAACAATAAAGCACATGACCTAAAATAACTCTTCCCTTTTTATTTTGTCGAATCTGGGTATATAATCATTCCCCCCTTAAGGGCCTGGACCCGTTGTAGACACATTATAAGACTCGTCCTGTTACATTTTGGGGGCTCGTCCTAACCCTTATGGTGGGAAAGTGATTTATCAAGTCAGTTGTTAACATGTCAGAATCATGGTGGGTTCCACTACCCAGGTTTGAGAGAAAACGGGTACAGTTCAATTCAAAGAAAGATGGAGACGATAAGTTGTCAGAACACTCATTGTCTCCGAATACTCATGATTTATACGGTGGGCAATATTTTATCCAGAGCCCAAAGAGGTCCCAATTGAATATGTCAGAATTTAATGACACGGGATATAATTCTGTTACAAAGTCAGTTGAACGCAGACCATTGAATAGCAATGGTCAGTTGCAAACTTTCACTGTAGTACGTGATAGGGGGCCATCTCAGACTGAACACTTTAAGAAGCCATCACAAAGTGAAATGGCACAGGGATCATCTCAAACTGAAAATTATCAGGGGACATCTCAAAATGAAAATTATCAGGGGACATCTCAGGGTGACATTTATCAGGGGCCATTTCAAAATGAATCGACTGGATTATTGCAAAATGACCAATCCAGTAGAATGTTACAAAACGATTGTACTTTTCAAGGTGATTCAGTCACGCACCAAGATTCCAGTTTCATATCAGGCTATGCAAATACTCAGGTGTCATTTCAACCTAAACAACTCTCCAACAATTACAACATGCCAAATTTGAATAGGCGTATAGGGGTAACACATTTCCCACAACATTCTGTAAATGGTCTATCTCAAGGCACTGATATGCCTCAATACAATGCATTTAATAGTAACACCGAGCATTATTCTAGGCAGTCTACGCCGCAGACTCAACGTCACTTTATACATTCAAATGTGAATAATTTTATTCCAGATATTAAATACAGTCATGAAAATCACATCACTGATTCTCAGCCATTAAAAGACGATTTATATCATGCTAATCCCCTTATGTCTACATCCTCACACGCCAATGTCAAACATGAACTCGGCTCATCGCAGGGTCAAAGGTTAAATGATACCTATTCCAATTCAGGGCAACACCAAAGGCAATATATGCCTCAGTGGCCTATGCATAAATCTAAAGAACCAGATAAATATGATGGGACCACCACAGATTGGCGAGATTACTGGGTCCATTTTGAAAATGTTTCTAAATGGAATCATTGGAGCTACTCTGAAAAGGCTCAACAACTTATTATGAGTCTAAGAGGTCCGCACAAAAGCTTCTTAGTGATTTGCAGCCTAGCCAAATAAACGATTATAATACATTAGTTTCAATCATTGGCAATAGGTTTAATCCTGCGGAACGTGAAAGTGCATATTGTTGCGAGTTCAGAAATTGCAGACAGCAAAGAAATGAATCTGCATCTGACTTTGGCTATGCCCTACAAAAACTATGTGTTAGAGCTTATCCTACTGTCCCCTCTGATGCAAGAGAGATTTATGTCATTGATCAATTCATACATGGACTATTAAAACCAGAAGTCCGGAGTCATGTTCAATACAGACATCCACACACAATCCATGCAGCTATTGCTAGCGCTGTGGAATTTGAGGCATTTGAAAGTTCACAAGGCATTCTTAGGAAACCTAAATTTGAGGCTGAAAATTCTCGTCACTCGCTGAAAAGCAATGAGACCAAGGAATCATGTAATTTAGAAGATATTGCTTCTCTCCTCAGAGATCTTAATAGAAATATAATCCGCAGTAGTCGTAGTAGGTCAAACAGTGGAGACAGAACTGACAGAAAGAGACATATGTGTAACCTGGAATGCTTTAAGTGCCATGAGATAGGGCACATTGCATCCAAGTGTCCTCTGAATAAGTCGGAAAACTAGAAAAGGCTGTTCTTGCGCCCAAAAGTTCAGCCATTGAAGAAACTCCTCCACAAGGGCCTCAACCTATTGTCATTAATACAGTTAAGAGAAGATCTTGTTTAATTAAATTTTGGTAGTTTTTGCTGCAGTGCTCTTATTGATTAAGATTCAGTAGTTAGCATCATATCTATTAACTTTACATCAACTGCAAATGGTAGTGGATTAAGTGTTTTGGGAAAGATATCATTAGATTTTGAATTGGAAAATGAGATGTTTACTCATGAGTTCTTGGTGGCTGACCTTGAAGAGATATATGCTCTATTGGGTGAAGATTTCTTAAAAGAATATGATGTTAATATAAAATTTGGCAAAGAATCTATGCAAATTGGTAAACATAAAATTAAACTTATGCGTCATGACAGCAATAAAGTGGCTAGAATTAGAATAGAGCATACTGTTACTGTGCCAGCACAAACTGAATTGACTGTGAAGGCACACGTTGATGGTTTATTCCTGGATTCCCAGGGTATGGTAGATCCATATAAATTACTTCCTAGAAAAGGTCTGTTAGTAGCAAAAAGTGTGGTAGATTCTAGCAAGCCTGATATTCCAGTGTCATTGATAAATCTTACCAATAAGAATATAAAAATCCATAAGAATTTGGTCGTTGGCATTATTCAGTCAGTTAATTGCATAGAGGAATTAGATAGTACAGCAATCACTAAGTCAGAAAAGGTAACATTACCTGAACACTTGCAACCTCTTGTTGATGAAGCAGCGGATACACTTAGCTCTGACGAATTAGGAAAACTTAAACAATTAGTATATGAGTACCAAGACATATTTTCTGGTGCAAAAGGAAACATTACCCAGACTGATTTAGTAGAACACAGTATTGATGTGGGCGAGGCAAGGCCAATTAAAATACCACCTAGAAGACTACATATTGGTCAGAGAGAAATTGCGGAAACTGAAATTAGTAAAATGTTGGATCAAGGGATAATAGAGCCAAGCAACAGTGCCTGGGCATCACCCAAAGTACTTGTTACCAAGGCTCATAAATCGGTCCGATTCTGCATAGATTTTAGAAAAGTCAACGCTGTAACTAAGAAAGATGCTTATTCTTTACCAAAAATCAGTGAAGCACTTGATACTCTGTCTGGTGCAAAATTCTTTTGTACTTTATATTTGACAAGTGGAAATTGGCAAGTCAAAATGTCTGAGAAAGACAAACACATCACAGCATTAGCTCACATGTAGGACTGTATCATTTTAATGTCATGCCCTTTGGCCTCTGTAATGCGCCAGCAACCTTTGAAAATGCCGATGCATTGTCACGAGTGACTAAAAGAAAGCGGAATTGTCACAGAGATGATTGCGTTGATTGCTCCGTGTCTCCTACTGTTGGCAATAAAGGCAACGATTTACCTAGCTGTCCAGTCCAGATCAGTAGTGTTGTTCCTAACCCTGTTGATATTATTCCAACTGATTCTACTTCAGTTTTGCATTCCAATTGGATCCAACAATGGTCAATTGAAGAATTGAAAGCAATGCAAGAACAAGACAGGGATTTATCTGTAATTCGAGGGTTAATGTCGGAATCAGAGGAACAACCAAATAAGAAGGATATTACTCAATACAGTTCAGGTGTACGGATATTGTGGAGTTTATGGGATTCCATGTTCATTGAAAACGAATTATTGTGGCGTAAAGGGCAAAATGGTCCTAGGTTTCTCCTTCCAAATTCTTTGAGGTCAGAAATATTTAAGCAGCTTCATGAAAATCGTATTGCAGGACACTTAGGCAGGGACAGAACCATTTCGTCTGTAAAGCAACGGTTCTATTGGCCTGGTGTGACCGGTGATATTAAACGCTGGGTTCAGTCTTGTGATATTTGTGCTCGTAGAAAACCCGGTCCTGGTCGTGGTAAATATCCCCTTCAGCAGAGTTTGTCTTTCCAAGTGTTAGACCGCATTGCTCTTGATATAATGGGTCCTCTACCCATTACCTCTGAGAGAAACCAGTATATCATGGTAGTTGGTGATTATTACACCAATTCACAGAAGCATACCCTTTAAAGAACCACACCGCAATTACAGTAGCTGATAAGTTGGTCACATAATTTATATGCAGATATGGAGTTCCAAGTGTAATACATTCAGATCAGGGTCTTGAGTTTGAATCCAATCTTTTTCGACATATGTGCAAGGTACTTGGAATTGAAAAAACAAGGACAGTGCCATATAATCCCAAGTCGGATGGCCTGATTGAGCGCCATAACAAGACCATTCAAGCCATGTTAGCAATGTTTGTGAATGAATCTCGTAACGACTGGGATGATCATCTCCCATTTGTGATGATGGCTTATCGTGCATCATGCCATGAAAGTACCAAATGCACACCAAATGTACTAATGTTTGGTAGAGAAATCACGTTTCCTGTAGATCTGATGTTTGGAGATTGTCCAGATAGAAACCGTTATGTTTGTCCTTCAGAATATGCTGAGCGGCTGCGTCAGTCTATAGCATTGTCATACGACAAAACTTTCCAAAACTTGAAAATAGCAGCTACCAGACAAAAGAAAGCATACGAGAAAGGTTTAAAACCTAGAAAATTTGAACCTGGAGTTTTGGTTTGGAGATGGTATCCGCCCACTGCTAATGTTAAACTAGGCCTTGGTTGGACAGGACCATATAAAATCCTGGAAAGGTTAACAAGTGTAAGCTATAGGATTGAGCATGTTAAATATTCGAAAATATTGGTAGTCCATGTAGATCATCTCAAGGAGTACTTAGCAAAATCCATAGATTTTGCGGCATCCAACCTACCTCCTGATAGTTCAGATACTCCTGAACTAATTGATCAGAGTATTACCCATGATGACATGTCGTACTCAGATCCACAAATTGATGTACAAGAGGACATCAATTATCAAGAACCTACACAATCTATTACACCAGAACCATATCATACAAGAACAGGCAGGAGGGTCAAACCTAAAATAATGTTCTCACCATCCTAAATCGAAACTCAGTTGCAGGACAATAGACAGTGCATAGACAAACAAAACACAAGAGACGAATCAGACTAATGCTGAGTCATCATTCATTTTTCATAATTATTCATAAATTCATTATAATAACAATATCAACATGTTACTCTTATCGCTTCATTAACCACCATAACATGTTTGTTAGTGTTCATTATTTTCTTATCATTATTGAAAAATTAGATTAATAGGGTAATTAATAGGGTAATTAATCTAGGAATACATTATTTTAGTAATGTTTATCACTGATTCATTATGTTAATTAACTTGTTCGTAAATTAACATTGTTGGGTCATGTATTGTAGCTTTCCACAAGTATATTGATTCCGGTATACTACACATGTTTAAAAAAAATGGGCAGTTTTATTTTGTTTGAAGATCTTTTATAAAAGTGGCATCGCCTCAAGTTTTGTAATCTGTTTATATAGGATTTTGTCATATTTGATAAGTATTATACGAACAACAACGCATGCTAAGACCTTTGAACCTTTAGTATGGAGGATACGAGAAAGGACTCAATGTCCTCACATATTGGTCACATGTTTCTTGTAAAAGGTCCTATGATGGGCATTATCCTGGAAATGTATGTTTGTTCAGGCCAGGAAATATTACTTGTTAGATTGAGAAATCTTTAGTAATGGAGTTTTAAATCTATGAGGATTGAAAGATGTTTTATTTAAATTTTGATTCGGACTTCATCTCTTTATATTGACATGTGAACCGAAATGAAAGGAGTCAAATTCCTATTTTCGGGCACATTTTGTCAAGCTTTAAGAGCTTAGAAATGATTCTACTATGGGGGTTATCCTGGAAACCTTTGTTGTCCAGCCCAGGATATTATTTATTTAGAATATTTATTAAATCATTGCAGATGTCACTAGAATATGAATTGTTGGCTGGAGTGGAAGAAGAGGTAGAAGACTTCCTGCGGGATGAAAGGCCATTTTGGTCTGGAGTGCCCACTAGATGCCCCGTGGAAGAGTGCAGTGCACACCCATACGTTAGCTGTGCATCGTTCTACAGGCACTGGGAGCAAAAACACCAGAAGGAGATAACGATATTTCAATGTCCCGGTTGTAAAGCAGAGTTTGGCAGGAAGTATAACACTGTCCGACACCTGAGGTTGAAGCATAAGGTCGTAACTAATGTAATATCCAGACAGGTCCCAAACAAGCTGTATACCCAGACCAAGGGAGTATTACCTTACAGGATGGACCATAGGAGAAGGCACGCCGAGAAAAGACATGCCCAAGTGTCGACCGGAGATGCATTAGTCACGGAGGCGGCAGACTGCAGAGACGAGGAGGTACTTTTCGATGAGGAAGGACAGAAGATTTGGAAAATATTCCGAAATAAATAAGATATTACATTTTCCAGAAGTGTTTTAGTTGTGTATTTACAAAAGTATTCCTGCAAGTTGATATAAAATGTTACTACGTAACATTTTGTTTAAGGGGAGACGAATGTAGCAGGAATACATATTGAGCTGATTCTGATCTTTACTTTTACATGTCGGTTAAATTTCAAATTCAATTACATGTAAAAGTGAAGATCTGAATAATCTTTTAATTGCATTGTAACTCATCTAAATCTATACTGTTTGCTCAGTACATGTTTTGATCTACACTATTTGCTGCATACATGTACACATATTCAATCATAATGCAATATTTGTAATAGTGATCTATGTCTTCACTTATTGTTAATTACTTACACTGTGGTCAATCCTGTGGTCCTGCTTTATTCGATTTGGAATAGTACACTTTGCAGTAGTGTTTATTTAGGTTGTATTGAGACTCATTGAAGCAGCACTATTGTTGCTATAATTAGTATCAATACCATGCATGGCATGCTTTCCGTATGAAAGTTATGAACTTTTATGTTGAAATGCATTGAGGGGCGTTAAATAAGGAAATAGATTAGTTTATAAGCGCTTTGGTATGGTTCTTTTAATTACTCTGCTGCAATTTTGTAAGGGCCCTCTTTTTAGAGGTTTCCCTGCATGAATTGTTGTGAACATACCCTGTTGTTATACTATAAAAGGCACCAGAAACGGTCATTTAGGAGCTGGTTCAAGGATACGTAAAGGTAACTTTCACCTATTGTTTCAGAATCATGCTACATTTTCTAAGACATTTTCTTCAGGCTTTCATTTCTAACACAATGATTTTAGTTTAATAATATTTGCAGTAAACACCAACAATAAAACACATGACCTAAAATAACTCTTCCCTTTTTATTTTGTCGAATCTGGGTATATAATCATACCCCCTTAAGGGCCTGGACTCGTTGTAGACACATTATAGGACTCGTCCTGTTACACATCAATATCAGACATATTAGGGCAGCGTATTTCACCGTCAATTAACCATAAATATCAGACATATTAGGGCAGCGTATTTCACCGTCAATTAACCATCGATATCAGACATATAAGGGCAGAGTATTTCACCGTCAATTAACCATCAATATCAGATATATTAGGGCAGCGTATTTCACCGTCAATTAACCATCACTATCAGACATATCAGGGCAGCGTATTTCACCGTCAATTAACCATCAATATCAGACATATTAGGGCAGCGCACTTCACCGTCAATTAACCATCAATATCAGACATATTAGGGCAGCGTATTTCACCGTCAATTAACCATCAATATCAGACATATTACGGCAGCGTGTTTAACCGTCAATTACCCATCAATATCAGACATATTAGGGCAGCGTATTTCACCGTCAATTAACCATCCATATCAGACATATTAGGGAAGCGTATCTCACCGTCAATTAACCATCAATATCAGACATATTAGGGCAGCGTATTTCACCGTCAATTAACCATCAATATCAGACATATTAGGGCAGCGTATTTCACCGCCAATTAACCATTAAATATCAGACACATTAGGGCAGCGTATTTCATCGTCAATTAACCATCAATATCAGACATATTAGGGCAGCGTATTTCACCGTCAATTAACCATCAATATCAGACATATTACGGCAGCGTATTTCACCGTCAATCACGGACATTACTGAAACGGTGAAGTATTAACACTACAGTCATAAAGATGGACATTACTGAAACGGTGAGGTATTAACACTATGTTGTACAGTCATAAAGATGGACATTACTAAAACGGTGAAGTATTAACACTACAGTCATAAAGATGGACATTACTGAAACGGTGAGGTATTAACACTACAGTCATAAAGATGGACATTACTGAAACGGTTAGGTATTAACATTACAGTCACAAAGATGGACATTACTAAAACGGTGAAGTATTAACACTACAGTCATAAAGATGGTCATTACTAAAACGGTGAAGTATTAACACTACAGTCACAAAGATGGACATTACTGAAACGGTGAAGTATTAACACTACAGTCATGAAGATGGACATTACTGAAACTGTGAAGTATTAACATTACAGTCATAAAGATGGACATTACTGAAACGGTGAAGTATTAACACTACAGTCAAAAAGATGGACATTACTAAAACGGTGAAGTATTAACACTACAGTCACAAAGATGGACATTACTGAAACGGTGAAGTATTAACACTACAGTCATAAAGATGGACATTACTGAAACGGTGAAGTATTAACATTACAGTCACAAAGATGGACATTACTAAAACCGTGAAGTATTAACACTACAGTCATAAAGATGGACATTACTGAAACCGTGAAGTATTAACATGGACATTACTGAAACGGTGAAGTATTAACACTACAGTCATAAAGATGGACATGACTGAAACGATGAAGTATTAACATTACAGTCATAAAGATGGACATTACTGAAACGGTGAAGTATTAACACTACAGTCATAAAGATGGACATTACTGAAACGGTGAAGTATTAACACTACAGTCACAAATATGGACATTACTGAAACAGTGAAGTATTAACACTACAGTCATAAAGATGGACATTACTGAAACGATGAAGTATTAACATTACAGTCATAAAGATGGACATTACTGAAACGGTGAAGTATTAACACTACAGTCAAAAAGATGGACATTACTAAAACGGTGAAGTATTAACACTACAGTCACAAAGATGGACATTACTGAAACGGTGAAGTATTAACACTACAGTCATAAAGATGGACATTACTGAAACGGTGAAGTATTAACATTACAGTCACAAAGATGGACATTACTAAAACCGTGAAGTATTAACACTACAGTCATAAAGATGGACATTACTAAAACCGTGAAGTATTAACATGGACATTACTGAAACGGTGAAGTATTAACACTACAGTCATAAAGATGGACATGACTGAAACGATGAAGTATTAACATTACAGTCATAAAGATGGACATTACTGAAACGGTGAAGTATTAACACTACAGTCATAAAGATGGACATTACTGAAACGGTGAAGTATTAACACTACAGTCACAAATATGGACATTACTGAAACAGTGAAGTATTAACACTACAGTCACAAATATGGACATTACTGAAACAGTGAAGTATTAACACTACAGTCATGAAGATGGACATTACTGAAACGGTGAAGTATTAACATTACAGTCATAAAGATGGACATTACTGAAACGGTGAAGTATTAACATTACAGTCATAAAGATGGACATTACTGAAACGGTGAAGTATTAACACTACAGTCATAAAGATGGACATTACTGAAACGGTGAAGTATTAACATTACAGTCACAAAGATGGACATTACTGAAACGGTGAAGTATTAACACTACAGTCATAAAGATGGACATTACTGAAACGGTGAAGTATTAACATTACAGTCACAAAGATGGACATTACTGAAACGGTGAAGTATTAACACTACAGTCATAAAGATGGACATTACTGAAACGGTGAAGTATTAACACTACAGTCATAAAGATGGACATTACTGAAACGGTGAAGTATTAACACTACAGTCACAAAGATGGACATTACTAAAACGGTGAAGTATTAACACTACAGTCATAAAGATGGACATTACTGAAACGGTGAAGTATTAACACTACAGTCATAAAGATGGACATTACTGAAACGGTGAAGTATTAACACTACAGTCACAAATATGGACATTACTGAAACAGTGAAGTATTAACACTACAGTCACAAATATGGACATTACTGAAACAGTGAAGTATTAACACTACAGTCATGAAGATGGACATTACTGAAACGGTGAAGTATTAACATTACAGTCATAAAGATGGACATTACTAAAACGGTGAAGTATTAACAGCTCCTTTTGTCTCAATAATGGTGTGTATACTATGTCGCATTTTATCTAACTTAAAAGATCAGCTGACAGTTTAAATGATTCCGTGTGATACGGATCAACTTTCCTTGTTATGTCACTATTTCGAAGTTTAGAACAGCTCCGTTGAATTGGAATTTCCATAAAACATGTATGCAAGCAAACACGTTAAAACTACACAAGCTTTCAAATTAAAATACAAGAAAACCAACCATTGAAAGTCTTGTTTATAAACTGCATATTTTTTTGAGTATGCTTTCAACAATGGTTCAGTTATATCCCGGCGTTTCTAAGGTAGGTCACTAGTTCTACTAATCCGTTTATCATGACATCAGTGAGTCAGTCGTAGTGATAACACACACCTGAACACCAAGGAGGGAACGCCATTTCTACATTTATTAAATATCTTAGTAAGATCCTGCCGGGTATCGAACCTTTGACCTCCGAGGCGGTTCGGCGGTAGTTACTGTTAAATAATGTTAATTTGCATCGTCTAAGCTTTCTTAGGTCCAAGAGATTGAAATACATCTTCTTTGACTAGATGGGGGAACACAGCTTTCGACGATGAATAGTTTGATCTGGTTCTGTAATACTTACTGAGTTTCGACAGCGAGGGTTTGTGAGACTTGGTCAATTTCTTGGAAACATCGATGTCTCTATTTAGAATGTTCAATCGGTCGTGTTCTGAAACAAGAGGCTGTAGTTAATTGGTCGTATGATTGGACTTGACCGGCCGTAAATAGCGAATAAAACGTTGATACGTATTTAATCGTCAATTAACATCGATGAACGTTACCGAAAGATGCAAATCATTTTCTTATAATTTATATTCTAAAATTCTGTCGGTAACGATGTGATATTGTGATAGGCGTTTTGCTAATACGTAATCGTCCGATTAATTATGAGTGGTGTTCTTGTAAACCTGCTTAAGCGTAATTATTATACGTTAAGATAGTTCTTCCTGCGTATCCATGCTAAATCATCCTAATTGCTACCACGTTATTATATGACTGATTGACGAACAATGTGCTACCACGTTAGTATATGACTGATTGGTGAACAATGTGCTACCACGTTAGTATATGACTGATTGACGAACAATGTGCTACCACGTTTTTATATGACTGATTGACAAACAATGTGCTACCACATTATTATATGACTGATTGACGAACAATGTGCTACCACGTTATTATATGACTGATTGGCGAACAATGTGCTACCACGTTATTATATGACTGATTGGTGAACAATGTGCTACCACGTTATTATATGACTGATTGACGAACAATGTGCTACCACGTAAGTATATGACTGATTGACGAACAATGTGCTACCACGTTATTATATGACTGATTGACGAACAATGTGCTACCACGTTATTATATGACTGATTGACGAACAATGTGGATGCGCTGTCTGATCTGAATATACGCCCGTCGAACATGCCTTACGGGTAGTTTTCGTAAAGCAATGTTCATTAAGACAAGAACACGGGATAAACACTATGTATACCATGAATTAATTAATGGCCATTACATTATCATTTTGATCACTTTTGTCTTAGCCGATCGAACACTGGTTTTTCGCTCGACGGACCCTCTAACTTCTAGACCACTTCAAAGATATAATACGTCTGTCAGTCAATGTTTGACAGTAGAGAGGTGACCCATTTGAGTCACAATACAAAGGCAGGTATTATGTGTACGCGAAGATCCTACATGCAAGCGCATTTTAACGCATCTGTTGCAGGAAACATTTGAACATATTATGACAAAAGGAACAATTGATTATCATGAGCATGTTCTACCTTGGCCACTTTTTCAGCTTTATCCAATAGTTATACTTTCATTTCATAAGACTTTCCATTGTTTAAACTAAATGTTTCCATTCAAAGTCGCCTGCTGTATATGTATGATAGAAGCAATAGTAAGCAAGATGACCAAATATGGTAAACGACGCTTACTGTATCTGCTCTGTCTGAAACATACTAAACACTGCAACACTCGATACTCAATTCATGTTGCATTGACTGACACAAAGGTCAAAAGATCTGAAACGACCTGTTATATCGGATCTATTTGAGATTGTGTAAGTACAGGAAAGTCTTGGAAAAAAGATTGGAATGTCAGTTTACCACATGTTGCTTCCGCCTAAGTAAAACAACGTTTACGGAATATCCTTGTTATACCAACACACGCTCTGCACCAATAACTGCAGTATGTAAGCACATGTTTGTATCGTTCATTTTGATTGGTTTAAAAGCGATAAGGTGACGATTAACATAATATTGTATCTTCCTACGAACGCAATTAACACCACGGTGCCAATGAACTACTGTTTGGACCCCTCTTAAGATAGATCAGTCTCAAGAGTTATAAATCCATTTCAGTGCAGTTATTTTTTTTGATCACCACACTGTATACAATAGATGACGAGGATAAATACATTTGAAATATTTCATCCTGTGATTTCCCCTGTTTATAAGTGACGTCAAACACTGACTTAGTAAATACACGATACTACAACAATCAGTCTACGCATTGGATTTTAGAATAGTGTAAAACGTAAGAAGTAAATCGACGTATGCGGCTCATGGAAACGAAGGTCTGTGCGTGCGTGTGATTGTTTGTATAGATGGTGTCTTACGCTGATTTCAATAACTTGTCAGTTATATCACCGTTCTGACACCAGCGATAACCCCACACTTGTCAGTTATATCACTGTTCTGACACCAGCGATAACCCCACACTTGTCAGTTATATCACCGTTCTGACACCAGCGATAACCCCACACTTGTCAGTTATATCACTGTTCTGACACCAGCGATAACCCCACACTTGTCAGTTATATCACCGTTCTGACACCAGCGATAACCCCAAACTTGTCAGTTATATCACTGTTCTGACACCAGCGATAACCCCACACTTGTCAGTTATATCACCGTTCTGACACCAGCGATAACCCCACACTTGTCAGTTATATCACTGTTCTGACACCAGCGATAACCCCACACTTGTCAGTTATATCACTGTTCTGACACCAGCGATAACCCCACACTTGTCAGTTATATCACCGTTCTGACACCAGCGATAACCCCACACTTGTCAGTTATATTACTGTTCTGACACCAGCGATAACCCCACACTTGTCAGTTATATCACTGTTCTGACACCAGCGATAACCCCACACTTGTCAGTTATATTACTGTTCTGACACCAGCGATAACCCCACACTTGTCAGTTATATTACTGTTCTGACACCAGCGATAACCCCACACTTGTCAGTTATATCACTGTTCTGACACCAGCGATAACCCCACACTTGTCAGTTATATCACCGTTCTGACACCAGCGATAACCCCACACTTGTCAGTTATATTACTGTTCTGACACCAGCGATAACCCCACACTTGTCAGTTATATTACTGTTCTGACACCAGCGATAACCACACACTTGTCAGTTATATTACTGTTCTGACACCAGCGATAACCCCACACTTGTCAGTTATATTACTGTTCTGACACCAGCGATAACCACACACTTGTCAGTTATATCACTGTTCTGACACCAGCGATAACCCCACACTTGTCAGTTATATTACTGTTCTGACACCAGCGATAACCCCACACTTGTCAGTTATATTACTGTTCTGACACCAGCGATAACCCCACACTTGTCAGTTATATCACTGTTCTGACACCAGCGATAACCCCACACTTGTCAGTTATATCACTGTTCTGACACCAGCGATAACCCCACACTTGTCAGTTATATCACCGTTCTGACACCAGCGATAACCCCACACTTGTCAGTTATATTACTGTTCTGACACCAGCGATAACCCCACACTTGTCAGTTATATTACTGTTCTGACACCAGCGATAACCCCACACTTGTCAGTTATATTACTGTTCTGACACCAGCGATAACCCCACACTTGTCAGTTATATCACTGTTCTGACACCAGCGATAACCCCACACTTATCAGCGCTAAGGAGGGAAATAAATGCGCTATGAATGACGGTTATTTTCATTAAATAACTTTGGAGAATAAACAATAATTTACATCCGTTTTAGATTCACGTCATTTTTGGTTTTTGTTTTGTTTTAAGCTGTCATTTGACAGTCCGTTTATTTTTGTCGGAGTTGCGTAAGTGACTATATACGGAATTCCATTAGGGCCATAGTTATAATGGAAATTTGAAAGCACGTAATGTAAATGACTGAGAACGCCAAAAAAGAGTGCGAAACAATTCTAGACTGAATTACGAATGCAAACATAAGCAAAAGTCAAGCCACTTATTCTAGGTTACCAAATAAATTTACAACACGAATGTTTGACGCAAAGCAACAAAGAAGCGGCAATGTTTTGTTGCACATGAAGAAATAAAAAAAGGTACATCTAAATCCACAAACATTAGAAACATTTAATCTGTAGTTAGTAGTGCAGATATCGATATTTGAAGATTTAAGTATTATGTAGGATATTTAACCTGACAGGGTCTGTGTTTTAAGCGAATTAGATGATTTAGAGTTAAACTGATCCTGATAAGTGACATGAAATATAAATGGAGGTTATGATAAATTTCAATCTGTACCAAAGTCAATCAACTAACAAATATTTGTATGTAAATACACGCTAAAAAAACATACACTGGATGAACTGGTAATAGTCAGATACGCCAAATCCAACATACACCCGATGAACTGGAAATAGTCAGAGACGCCAAATTAACATTACACCAGAATAATTGGAAATAGTCAGAGACGCCAAATTAACATTACACCAGAAGAATTGGAAATAGTCAGAGATGCCAAAAAAACATACACCCGATGAACTGGAAATATGCAGATACGCCAAATCAACCAAATACTAGATGAACTGGAAATAATCAGAGACGCCAAATTAACATTACACCAGATGAACTGGAAATAGTCAGAAACGCTAAATAAAATTTACACCAGATGAACTGGAAATAGTCAGAGACGCCAAACAAACATACACCCGATGAACTGGAAATATGCAGATACGCCAATTCAACCAAACACTAGATAAACTGGAAATAGTCAGATACGCCAAATTAACATTACACCAGAAGAATTGGAAATAGTCAGAGACGCCAAAAAAACATACAACCGATGAACTGAAAATAGTCACCACAAATCAACCAAATACTAGATGAACTGGAAATAATCAGAGACGCCAAATTAACATTACACCAGATGAACAGGAAATAGTCAGAAACGCTAAATAAATTTTACACCAGATGAACTGGAAATAGTCAGAGACGCCAAAAAAACATACACCCGATGAACTGGAAATATGCAGATACGCCAAATCAACCAAACACTAGATGAACTGGAAATAGTCCGAGACGCCAAATTAACATTACACCAGAAGAATTGGAAATAGTCAGAGACGCCAAAAAAACATACAACCGATAAACTGAAAATAATCAGAGACGCCAAATCAAACATACACCAGATGAACTGGAAATAGTCAGATACGCCAAATCAACCAAATACAAGATGAACTGGAAATAGTCAGAAACGCCAAATAAAATTTACACCAGATGAACTAGAAATATGCAGAGACGCCAAATTAACTTTACACCGGATGAACTGGAAATAGTCAGAAACGCTAAATAAAATTTACACCAGATGATCTGGAAATAGTCCGAGACGCCAAAAAAACATACACCCGATGAACTGGAAATATGCAGATACGCCAAATCAACCAAATACTAGATGAACTGGAAATAGTCAGAAACGCCAAATAAAACATACACCCGATGAATTGGTAATAGTCAGAGACGTCTAAAAAAACATACACCCGATGAACTGGAAATATGCAGATACGCAAAATCAACCAAACACTAGATGAACTGGAAATATGCAGAGACGCCAAATTAACATTACACCAGATGAATTGGAAATAGTCAGAGACGCCAAAACAACATACACCCGATGAACTGGATATATGCAGATACGCAAAATGAACCAAACACCAGATGAATTGGAAATAGTCAGAGACGCCAAAAAACATACACTAGATGAACTGGCAAAATGCAGATACGCCAAATTCACTTTACACTAGATGAACTGGAAATAGTCAGAGACGCCAAATAAAAATTATGCATAAATAGCCGACTCACAGCACTTTAAATGACATCATATTGTTTACAATTGTTCTGAATTTCGGCATTTATTAAAAGTATTGTTTAAAGAGAGTAAATCTAGATAAATGAAATGTTATAAGTGCCTTGTTGCTAATTTTGTATGAAATCATATGAGGTCGAAGAAAGATCGATTTAAAGATTGAAAACAATCTTTTTATGGTGTTATGTGATAAATAGAATCTTACATTCGTGATTATTTGATATTGTTTTTATGAAACTCGTCGACTGAAACGAATATGACGCTCGGCAGAGCCTCGCGTAATATTATTTCAGTCGACTCGTTTCATAAAAACAATAACAAATGAGCACTCATGTAAGATCCTCTACAGTGATACGGAATTATATCTTCACCAAATGAACTGGTTATATGCAAAGACGTCAAATTAAATAAACACCTGGTAAACTGGTTATATGCAGTGAAACTATATCTACACCAGATGAACTGGTTATATGCATGACGTCAAAAAATAATCAATACCAAGTAAACTGGTTATATGCAAAGACGTTAACTTAAATCTACACCAAATTAATTGGTTATATATGCAAAGACGCCGAATAAAATTAAAAACCAGGTGAACTGGTTATATGCAGAGATTTAATCTTCACCAGATGAGCTGGTTATATTCAACATTTAATATGCAGAAACGCCTATCTATTCTACACACGGTAAACTGGTTATGTTCAGAGACGCATATCTATTTTACACACTAAATTGGTTATGTTCAGAGACGCATATCTATTCTACACACTTAACTGGTTATGTTCAGAGATGGCAAGCTATTCTACACCGTTGTGTAGTGACGCCAAAACGCATCTACATCAGTTAAACATCTGGTAATGTTCAGAGTCGCCAATACTCATCTACACCGAATAACTGGTAATGTTCAGAGACGCCAATACTCATATACACCGAATAACTAGTAATGTTCAGAGACGAAAATACACATATACACAGAATAACTGGTAATTTTCAGAGACGAAAATACTCATATACACCGAATAACTGGTAATGTTCAGAGACACCAATACTCATATACACCGAATAACTGGTAATGTTCAGAGACACCAATACTCATATACACCGAATAACTGGTAATGTTCAGAGACGTCAATACTCATATACACCGAATAACTGGTAATGTTCAGAGACGCCAATACTCATATACACCGAATAACTGGTAATGTTCAGAGACGCCAATACACATATACACCGAATAATTCAGAGTCGCCAATACTCATATACACCGAATAACTGGTAATGTTCAGAGACGCCAATATTCATATACACCGAATAACTGGTAATGTTCAGAGACACCAATACACATATACACCGAATAATTCAGAGTCGCCAATATTCATATACACCGAATAACTGGTAATGTTCAGAGACACCAATACTCATATACACCGAATAACTGGTAATGTTCAGAGACGCCAAAACTCATATACACCGAATAACTGGTAATGTTCAGAAACGTCAATACTCATATACACCGAATAACTGGTAATGTTCAGAGACACAAATACTCATATACACCGAATAACTGGTAATGTTCAGAGACGCCATTACTCATATACACCGAATAACTGGTAATGTTCAGAGACGCCAATACTCATATACACCGAATAACTGGTAATGTTCAGAGACGCCAATACTCATATACACCGAATAACTGGTACTGTTCAGAGACGCCAATACTCATATACACCGAATAACTGGTAATGTTCAGAGTCGCCAAACCGCATCTAGACCAGATGAACAGATGTATATACTCCATAATATTGCTTAGATGTGAATGCAGTCGTCTAAGGTAGAATTGTTGTATGTGGTAAACGATTTTGATATGATACGTATTGCTTTTAGAAACAAAGTAAGAACAACGAAGCCGACTGAATGTTTCTATAGCTTCATTTATGCATAGGATTACCATTTTATAAAGATCCCCTACTTCTCGACATGTACGTGTCCACGTTATTGTCAGTGCTTCTCTGGGTTTATATTAGATAAAATGCCCCTTTTGGAATTGGCCTGGCCCGATGTCTGAAAGCTAATAGAAATATAGCAGGAAATGACGGATGGTAAACGCGTATTATCTTGTACAGTTTCGGACAATTGTTTTCCATTAGTGAATAAATTACACAAATATCCTGAAATAACATGTAACACACGTATCGAACACAGGAACAGATATCTATGGAACGCCTTTACTGTCTTACTATGTTGTATTGTATTATACGCAGTACATGTTCACGTATATGAGGTACATAATTTATTTGACGTGGTACATTATTCATAATATGCAGTGCCTTTTCTTTTATATGTGGTGGTTATTGAATAATACGCAGTGCAAAATATTGTTTAAACAGCAGAATAACCAGTATACGTTGTACAAACAACGTCATGTGCAATACAAATTATATACTATGCAGTACAAATGACATTATATGGAGTGTATTTTTTTTGTTTATGCAGTAGTTTAACATGTATATGAGCCATATCAAATTTCGCCCGAAAAGCTGTCCTTGGCATTTTTCTCAAAAACCGCAATATATTTAGTAAAAACTTAAACAGGAATATGTCATTAGCATTGAATTTTATAAAATAAACAAGTTTTACTAATCATATACAGAGAAAAAATATGCATTTGACCTGGTGTAATACCAAAAAATATGTATTTTTGTTTGTCCCCAAATTGAAATTTTGCATTCAAGACTTTATTATTAAATGTATGAACTAGTCTGAGGTAAAATTTCTTCTTTACAGCTACTAATCACATATTATAAAGCGTTTTACAATCCATTATGACTGAAATTATCAGCATTAGCTAAAAAAAAATATGTTTGAAGTCTGTCCCTAGATTCCGTATTATTTTGTCCTTTAAATAACACTAGTGTGTGTAGAACATATCCTTTGGGTTATTTACCAACAAGTGACTCTTCAAATGAAGGTACAATATTTCAAAGATGGCGGTCAGGGTGATTCATGACGATGAACATTGTGTGGAGGGAAATATTTGAAGAAGTTGGTGAGTAACTGATGGCATAATTTTAAAAGTTGTCCTTTATGTAACACTTTTGCAAGCATACCACTGACCAGCAAGAAATATTTGTATTATGCTACAGTTGGAAAATGTGAACCCTTCCTGATTCACTATGCTTATAGTTGTTTCCCTTTTATTGTTAGTTGACAAATTGATTAAAACACATGTGTGGGTCCTTCCAATAACGGTCCTTTAAATAGCGACCTCTTTTGTTATTGCAAGTACGAAAATCGTTATTGCAAGGAGAAAATAAAGCCAAATCTTACCTTCAATGATCATTGTTTAGAATTATTTCTTAAAACGTATACAAATAATTCACATAGATGTACAGTTATAGATTAAAGATAAAAAGGGAAAACCTTCTGATGTTTATATACTTATTACGTAATCTCAAATTTTCGTTATTGGAAGAATTTGCAGTATGTTATTGAAAGGACATTTTATTACCACTTCGCATATTAAGACGAAATCTTGCCACAGATAAATTTTGAAAACAATGTGAAAAAGGGGGAAATAGCTCACTATGAGCATTTTTATCTTTTCTCAGAGTGCATTCAACTCCGTATCAAAATGTTACATCCAATAGTCAAGCTATGACAACTTTTGTTCCAGACTTTTTATTTTTTAGCAGACGCCGCTTAGAACTGCCTTCAAAGAAGAGGTTAAATAATGTCTGGTTCATTTAATTCAAGTACATTGGTTTCATCCCTTTCCCTGATGCAGACCACATAAGAATAATGTGATAAAAGGAGAAATTGCTCATATGAAGTTTACCCTTTTGTCACAATGTTTTCAACCTAGTTTAACAGTTCCTTCAAGAAATAACAGTTTTTGTCAATCTTTATTGAATCAAATAACTCTTTAAAATATTTATCAGGAAAACGGTTAAGTAAATATACAAATTGCCTTAAAATAAAAGGATTGTATTAATGTGTTTTTCTTTTTAATTTCTGAAATGACCAATGATGGCTAAAACTTGTTACATGTCACAAGTTCAAAAGATGGTCTTAATTTTTCAGACAAAGTCAAACGCGGAAAGACAAAGACAATTTTAGTGTTAGACGAGACACAGATCTCAAAAAGAGACTAAAGTATCTGCAGAATAGTAAAGAATGATACAGACATGAATGTGGAGTTGACTTTAACCTAAAGATTGTACAAGAAATATATAGGATAGAAATCCTGTCACTGACAGAGAATAAGTCCAGTATGGGCATTTGGCAAATGTACGCATAATCAAGCATTCGTAAAGCACTAAAGGGTCAGAATAGGGTGACACAGTTAAGAAAAATGGTTATATAGACAAAGCAGATGAGAAGATCTCACAGAGTGGGAATTGGACAGAAGATACACAGAAGAATAGACCAAGAATAGGACAATTTTGAGCATGCACTCCTAGATTGCAAGTGAATATGATGATGTAAAAAAAAAAAAAAGAGGGGCAATACATCAAAAGGCCCTTTTAGTGCCGTTACATCATTGCAAGAAATAAACAAACACAATTTCTTATATATTACGTCATTCCAATAAAATGAACCAAATTTAATGCAATTTCTCCTTTTGTCACTGTTTTCATATTCTGCAGACCTCAAAATCCAATTGATGGGAAATGGGGTTAACCCTCTCCCACATACGACAATTCTGCAGCAGACGACTTTCAACATGTTTTGTCAACAAACAGAAAATCTTTATAATTAAATGGATAACCTATGACTAAAAGTTGAAAATATTGTGGCAAAAGTAGAAATTGCTGCAGAGGCGTCAGAAAGCGTCTATATGAGGGAAAGGGTTAACTCTAAGATTGATTACCATTATTAGTTTGGTCATAGTACATTTATATATATTTCAGCTGACCACATTAAAATAAACATGTATATTTGCTTCATAATTATAAAGCAAGTAAGTCCTTGCAGTAACAGCAACATATTTGTGCGTTAGACATAAATAATTTATTCCATGGTAAAGGACTCGATAGTGTTGGTCTCTCTCATTTAATTCACAAACGTGCACCTTAAAATCTAGTCAATTTTTTCATATGAAGCATTTATAACAAACATCCTATATATCACTTGATTTATTTTTTCCTATCAAATGACATGGTTTGTCCTTCCAATAACATAGTCAAGGTGTGTGTGTTTTATCTTATAACAATCATTTAAATAATATCTGTATTTTTCAAGCAGTTTTATTGATGTTTTCACCGCAGGTTTGGTTACTTGTTTGCAGATGTTAGGGTTAAACATGTATGATAATATTGCTTTATGTGACAGTTTGTTCCTTCCAGTAACAAAGTGGGTCCTTCCAATAACATAGATCATTGTTTATTGTTTCGGAAATATTTACTGCAAACTTGTCAACTTGCTGTATTACTGGTGCAATTTGAAAATGAATAGTTATTTGTTTGAATGTTTACAGTTATAAATAAAATGAAAACTTAACCATATGTCAGTTTTTTCCTTTCTGTAACACAGTTCTGTCCTTCCAATAACAAACATGTCCTTAGAGTAACAATGCATATATTAGGTCATTTTGACTAACTCACAAGTAGTGAAAACAGACCTAATGCATATATGGATAAAACTAATACATTCACAATTATAAACAACAATAAAGATACAGGCTGAAACAAAATGTGAAATATACAGGTATTTTAGTATGCAAAGTATTGACCACTTTACGAGTTAACTGTATAACATTTTGTAAAGGGAAAATCTGTTCGTATGAAAAGAAAAAAAAATAGCAGTATGAATGAGTTATTATACATTTTTGATGATGAACCAAAAAGTTTCATCTTTAATGAAATAATATGGCATTATATGCTAATTACATATTAGTTACTGGAAGGACATGCTACAGGCACCAGTGGCTTTCTGCCGAAAATAAAAATAAAATTTGGATGAAATAAGGGTGCATTTAAGAAAGACAAGCTTCCACATACATAGCATAACCATTTAAAATGACAAAACATAGATAAATACAGAGAACATTTTCAAAATTTTAAGCAACCAGATTTGGGCGAAATTTGATATTGGCTCATATACGTTGTATGTTGGTCAATATATGTGCTGTATGTTTAAATATATGAAGAGCTTGCACGTAACTTTAAACATGGTGAATTATTACTTATGTGTTCATAAAAAAATCATAGTACGCAATGCATTTCGCAATATGTTCGGTCCATACTAATGTATACATGGTGTAAACAGCTTTATATGCGGTGCATTTTCCATTACGATGATCATACTTTCCGGCATTCTTCGTAATTATTTATCCGGAAAATACCGAGTCAGACAGATAGATATATTAACATTGACAGCGTTTACTCAATTTCAAAAATGCGCTTGAATAATTTATAAATAGATGTGTACACATGTTCTACACGAGGGGCAGACTGTCGTCGTCTGCACTGAAATCCGCTCTAAGCGAGATTGGTCTACGTTTTCGCTATCAGAATCGCTTCTCGATGTTGACGCTATGGTGCCGTAGTAAATTGTTCTCGCTTACTCGGTAATTTCCGCCGATACTATTTTGGCATATGCGTGTGGAAAAGCGTTTAAATTCTAGTTAGAACTCGACACATTTACATATAATATGAGCCCTTTCATGGGGAAAAGGTACAATTAGGCTTTTGGGATTATTTGTACATCCAGATCGCAGTCTGATAAAAAACTTCAGTCTGAATAGTACATGTTCTTACATATGCTTATTAGAAGCTTCAGTCAACTTGTGAGGATTGTGATAAGACAGAGAAAATATGCAGGTTGATTTGAAATTACACTGAAAAAACGAAGTTATAACTTTTCCAAAAGACAAAATCAAATCTTTCATGTAAATCCATTTTCAAATTATTTCTCTTATTTCCAGAAGCTGCTGAGGAATTAAAAGTTGTTTTTAAGAGGGAATATTACCATAAAGTGGTAACATAACATATTATGCACCTCGTCTATTTAGAAAATGTGAACACTTTTCATAAGATTGTTCCACAAGGCCTTAAATGGACTAGAGGGTGTTAATGTTCATATCTATCTTTCATGCTCGGTATTTTCCGGAAATAATTCCGGAGAATGCCGAAAAATATGATCATCCCCAATGTAAATGCACTGCATATAAAGTTTAAATTACCATATATAATCAAAGTACCACCACACATTTCGAAGAACTGACTGCATATAATGCTGTTTGTTTTGCATATGCCGTTGTTTTAACACTATATCATGGTTATTTTACTGTATCTACATACTTTTGTACTGCATATTATTAAATAACCACGATATATTATACAAAATACACTGCATATCATGCAAAATGTACCAAATATGTATCTCGTATCCATGGAAATGTACTGCGTATAATACAATACAACATCATAAGGCAGTAAAGGCGTTCCATAGATATCAATTGTGTTTATAATGTGCGTATAAAACCGTTTCATTTGTGTCTTTTGTTCCTTTATCAGGTCCGCATCGATGGTGCAGACTGGTGTGGTAGGTAGGATGTTCGGGTTTGTGGTGTTAGTATTACGACTGAGTCCCTGGTGTCAGGATAAATGGTTACTGGTAACGTACACAAACACACCGTTGTATAAGTGGACAAGTGTTGACCGCGACGGAATGCACCAAACAATCAATCAATCAAACAAAAACCGCTAACGAACTTGTATGACATCTCACGATATCCGATCTCGTCGGAGTTTTAACATCGACACAGTCCGATCAGGAGCTTCGTTGTTTGTCTTATAGTCGTACAAGTGATGGAGCTTCGTTGTTTGTCTTATAGTCGTACAAGTGATGGAGCTGCGCTCTTCGGAATACAACACTGAGCATATACGTGGTAGAGATGGATGTGCGTGCTTGACCCTCAGGGTTGTGGGGTTACGACTGACACGCTGGTGTCAGGATTCATGGACCAGTAGTACTGGTAACTTACCAGAAAAAGCCGTCTTAGCGCTGAACAAACAAATGGAATATAACAGTTTATAGAGAGTTGTTATGAACTATTTCCGACATACAGCGAATATGCAGCTCACGACCTTGAAAACAACTAGGCAATAACACGGAAAAATTCTATAAATTACTATTGCTTAAAAAAGTTGACAACATTGTGGCAAAACGAGAAATTGCTCATTTGAAAGGGTAAACTTATATGAGCCATATCTAGCGTTTCGGGGTATTCGTACAGTGATGACTAAAGCAAGCCTGACAATCCGTGCGGTCTCACCCGAACCTTCACTGTCAATCTGTACGGTCTCACCCGAACCTTCACTGTCAATCCGTACGGTCTCACCCGAACCTTCAATGTCAATCTGTACGGTCTCACCCGAACCTTCAATGTCAATCTGTACGGTCTCACCCGAACCTTTACTGACAATCCGTACGGTCTCACCCGAACCTTCACTGTCAATCCGTACGGTCTCACCCGAACCTTCACTGTCAATCCGTACGGTCTCACCGAACCTTCAATGTCAATCTGTACGGTCTCACCCGAACCTTTACTGATAATCTGTACGGTCTCACCCAAACCTTCAATGTCAATCCGTACGGTCTCACCCGAACCTTTACTGACAATCTGTACGGTCTCACCCGAACCATCACTGTCAATCTGTACGGTCTCACCCAAACCTTCACTGTCAATCTGTACGGTCTCACCCAAACCTTTACTGACAATCTGTACGGTCTCACTCAAACCTTTACTGACAATCTGTACGGTCTCACCCGAACCTTCACTGACAATCTGTACGGTCTCACTCGAACCTTTACTGACAATCTGTATGGTCTAATCCGAACCTTTACTGACAATCTGTACGGTCTCACCCGAACCTTCACTGACAATCTGCACGGTCTCACTCGAACCTTTACTGACAATCTGTATGGTCTCATCCGAACCTTTACTGACAATCTGTACGGTCTCACCCGAACCTTCACTGTCAATCTGTACGGTCTCACCCAAACCTTTACTGTCAATCCGTACGGTCTCATCCGAACCTTTACTGACAATCTGTACGGTCTCATCCGAACCTTCACTGTCACCCGAACCTTCACTGTCAATCTGTACGGTCTCACCCAAACCTTCACTGTCAATCCGTACGGTCTCACCCAAACCTTTACTGACAATCCGTACGGTCTCAACCGAACCTTCACTGACAATCTGTACGGTCTCACCCGAACCTTCACTGTCAATCTGTACGGTCTCACCCAAACATTCACTGTCATTCTGTACGGTCTCACCCGAACATTCACTGTCAATCTGTACGGTCTCACCCGAACCTTCAATGTCAATCTGTACGGTCTCACCCGAACCTTCACTGTCAATCTGTACGGTCTCACCTGAACCTTCAATGTCAATCAGTACGGTCTCACCCGAACCTTCACTGTCAATCTGTACGGTCTCACCCGAACCTTCACTGACAATCCGTGCGGTCTCACCCGAACCTTCAATGTCAATCTGTGCGGTCTCACCCGAACCTTCACTGTCAATCTGTGCGGTCTCACCCGAAGCTTCAATGTCTATCCGTACGGTCTCACTCGAACCTTTACTGACAATCTGTACGGTCTCACCCGAACCTTCACTGTCAATCTGTACGGTCTCACCCGAACCTTCAACGTCAATCCGTACGGTCTCACTCGAACCTTTACTGACAATCTGTACGGTCTCACTCGAACCTTTACTGACAATCTGTACGGTCTCACCTGAACCTTCACTGTCAATCTGTACGGTCTCACCTGAACCTTCACTGTCAATCTGTACGGTCTCACCCGAACCTTTACTGACAATCTGTACGGTCTCACCCGAACGTTCACTGTCAATCTGTACGGTCTCACCCAAACCTTCACTGACAATCTGTACGGTCTCACCCAAACCTTCAATGACAATCTGTACGGTCTCACCCAAACCTTCACTGTCAATCCGTGCGGTCTCACCCAAACCTTCACTGTCAATATGTACGGTCTCACCCAAACCTTCACTGTCAATCCGTACGATCTCACCCAAACCTTTACTGACAATCTGTACGATCTCACCCGAACCTTCACTGACAATCAGTACGGTCTCACTCGAACCTTTACTGACAATCTGTACGGTCTCACCCAAACCTTTACTGACAATCTGTACGGTCTCATCCGAACCTTCACTGACAATCAGTACGGTCTCACTCGAACCTTTACTGACAATCTGTACGGTCTCACCCAAACCTTTACTGACAATCTATACGGTCTCATCCGAACCTTCACTGACAATCAGTACGGTCTCACTCGAACCTTTACTCACTGACAATCAGTACGGTCTCACTCGAACCTTTACTGACAATCTGTACGGTCTCACCCAAACCTTTACTGACAATCTGTATGGTCTCATCCGAACCTTCACTGACAATCTGTACGGTCTCACCCGAACCTTCACTGACAATCCGTACGGTCTCACTCGAACCTTTACTGACAATCTGTACGGTCTCATCCGAACCTTCACTGACAATCCGTACGGTCTCACTCGAACCTTTACTGACAATCTGTACGGTCTCATCCGAACCTTCACTGACAATTCGTATGGTCTCACTCGAACCTTCACTGACAATCTGTACGGTCTGACCCGAAACTTCACTGACAATCCGTATGGTCTCACCCGAACCATCAATGACAATCCGTACGGTCTCACCCGAACCTTCACTGTCTATCCGTACGGTCTCACCCGAACCTTCACTGACAATCCGTACGGTCTCACCAGAACCTTCACTGGCAATCTACACGTACACCAATCCAAGTTGCACCCTTTGACAAAAAACACCCAGAACTGTATTCACATTAATGATACCCTATATGACATACGAGTATTGCTTTGTGCGTAAACATATAAAGAAAAACATGTTATTAAATAAAAGTTCACTTCTTTTTGAGAATACCTATTTGAAATATATATGACTGCTGATTGTCATGAAATTGTCTTGTATTAAGTATATACGGTTCTGAGTGTCTGTCGCAAAGATTATAACTCGTTACATGAGTATGTACGGAGCCTACGGAGCCCCTAAAGTGACATTCAATATATTGTTTTAGTATGCAAATAAAACAGCTAATTTGCATATTAAAAAAAAGTATCGCATTTTTATTTCGTTTTTACGAAATAATAATTCGATACTTTTTTTTAATATGCAAATAAGCCAATTTATTTCGTATTAACGAAATAATCATTTCGTTTAAACGAAATACTTATTTCGTAAAAACGAAATAAAAATTCGATACTTTTTTTTAATATGCAAATTAGCTGTTTTATTTCGTATTTACGAAATACTTATTTCGTTTAAACGAAATACTTATTTCGTTTAAACGAAATAATTAATACCGACACTTTTTTTTAATATGCAAATTAGCCGTTTTATTTCGTATTTACGAAATAATACTTACTATTCGACATTTCTTTTTAATATGCAAATAAGCCGTTTTATTTCTTATTTACGAAATAATAGTTAGTATTCAAAACTTTTTAATATACAAATTTGCGCTGTTTAATTAAGTAAATTAATAAATTAAAATAAATATCTCGAGTCTACCATCAGCCGAGCACCGGTAGCTCAGTCGGTAAGGACGCGGGCTGTCAATCTAGGGGTTGTGAGTTCGAACCCCAGCTCGGCAAACATTATTTACGATGTTGAACAAAAACCACTGCGACAAGCGTCATTCGTCTTTCACCAATGGGCTAACAGTCGATGTGGAAAAGCAGCCAGTTGCGTGGAAAGTATGTTGTTGATTGATTGGGGTTTAACGCCGTTTTTAAAAAAAATTCAGTTATATCACGGTGGCCAGTTCACCTACTCATGCATTACCTGGTTTTCTCACACCAGTACTCCACACAGCAATCTTCCCAAGCAACTGGCTGCTTTTCCACATAGACTGAGCCCATTGGTGGAAGACGAATGACGCATGTCGCATTGACTTTTGTCAATCGTCGGTAAGAAAGTTGGCCGAGCCGGGATTCGAACTAACAAACCCCTGGATTGACAGCCCGCATCGCTACCGACTGAGCTACCGGGGCTGGCAAAGTATGTTGTGTGGAGTACTGGTGTGAAAAAATCAGGAAACATATGATTAGGTGAACTGGCTGCCGTGATATGACTGAAAAGTTGATTGTTGAAAACGGCATTAAACACCAATCAATCAAAACCATCAGACAACCATGTGGAAACTCGGTAACACATGGTAAATACGAAATAAAACTGCTAATTTGCATATTAAAAAAAAGTACCGAATTATTATTTCGTTTTAACGAAATAAAACAGCTAATTTGCATATTAAAAAAAAGTATCGAATTATTATTTCGTTTTAACGAAATAATTATTTCGTTTAAACGAAATATTTATTTCGTAAATACGAAATAAAACAGCTAATTTGCATATTAAAAAAAAGTATCGAATTATTATTTCGTTTTAACGAAATAATTATTTCGTTTAAACGAAATATTTATTTCGTAAATACGAAATAAAACAGCTAATTTGCATATTAAAAAAAAGTATCGAATTTTTATTTCGTTTTTACGAAATAAGTATTTCGTTTAAACGAAATGATTATTTCGTTAATACGAAATAAATTGGCTTATTTGCATATTAAAAAAAAGTATCGAATTATTATTTCGTAAAAACGAAATAAAAATGCGATACTTTTTTTTAATATGCAAATTAGCTGTTTTATTTGCATACTAAAACAATATATTGAATGTCACTTTAGGGGCTCCGTAAGTATGCGTGTTTGAATAAAGATATATTTTCTTATTGTATATTTTGATATTTTTCCTTCTATTTTCCATTCGGAAAAAGGATGCAGTATCCGCCGATATTGCACGGGTTGATATTGCACTCAGATCTTCTTTGTCACGTGCTGCTAAGGACATAACTATTTCCATGCAGTACTTAACGTTACAAAGCGCTCTCATCTGATGATTTAGAAACCGGCTAATTTCTTCTTCTTCTTTGTTACTGCCTCGAGCTTAGTGCATCGCAGGCAAGTGACGCCATCAAAATGGTAAAAACACCAATTAGGCATATTTACAAAAATAAATAAAATAAAAAACATCTGTGTTGGTTTAGGCTGTGTGTGACTATGACGGGACTTGAATCAGTATACATACGTGATCTGCCTAAGGTACGGAGGAAGAGGGTTCTAGTCTCTGATAGTCCTAAGAAAAACATGTGCTTATACTGTTCGTAGTACAGTGTTTGGTACATCTTGTGTAAATGACACGTAGTGGACAGTCGATGGACATACACAAAACCAATCTGATATATTTATAGCATTAGCTGCGTTTGCAAATATCTACGTAGTTTCTGACGTAGTAATGTGACGTGTAGATCAATAATAGTGCTCGATTGTGTAAGGACGTACCCTATAAAGTTGTTTTGATTGTCGTTGATGATCTATTATAAGTGTATCTCAATTACATATGAACATACAAAATTAAGAGGGGTTCATAACTGATATGATGAATAAGCAAATGATTGTTTTAAAGGTAGGTCTTCAGATTGTTTGAAAGGTAGGTCTTCAGATTTGTTTTGTCATCCTCCGAAATGAAATGTATCAACGCAGTATAGAATGTTCGCTTTAATAAACATACTGCGAATTCCAAAGGGGCATCTAAATCGAAATAAAGAACACAAACATCCAGGCGTGAATGCCAGAATAAGATAATACAAGAGTTATTAATGAAAAAGCGTTACTCATCATTTTGTCGACGATTCAATTTCGAGTCGAAACCAAATGGGGAACAACAATGGCGGTTGTTACATTATGTGTTCCACGACCCTAGCAACCATTGGAAAGGACAGTATCATTGCGCGATAGATCGTTACTGTTTATTGATCTAAACAATTCAAAACGAGTGTTAACTTCTTAAATTGTGAAGAATTTAAAACGAACAAAACGACACATTTTAAATGGACAATATCAAATTATACAATTGTGGATGCCATTAGTACAATTTTAGAGCGTCGGCCTCTCGTACCAAAGGTCCCGAGTTCGAATCCCGTGATTAGCGGGTTCTTCTTGGGATTTTTCCACACAAACGGCGCGAGTACTGGTTATGTCTCTAGGAAGCAGGACATCGAGCGTTCGTAATATAAGCTTGTTTCGCAATCGATGTAAAATAAATGAGTTTAAACTTAAAATTATACAATTAAAAGGTTATTGCAGGATTATGGGAATCTTTTGTGTAGGAACATTCGCAAGCTCGGGCAACTCAGCTGAAGGAACTTGTCCTCCACCACCATATCTTCCCATATAGATGCAATAACCTATACTATGTATACGATATCGTTATGTATAAGTGCCTGTGTATATCAATGTATGTATGTATGTATGAGAATGTGTATGTGAGTGTATGTATATGTATATGTTAGTATGTGTGTGTGTATATATATGTATGTGTTAGTGTTTATATGGGTGTCCGTATGTGTCTTTGCATGATTGAATATAGATAGATAAGAATTGTTTGTACATAAAAACAGATCATAAATTTTACCTTCCGATATATTACGGCTGACAGTTTCAAATGAAGAACCCGATTGCGGAGTGAAGTACAAAATTACACAAAATTCATTTAGACTGAATTGAAGTCTGAAACTTTCCATCCGAACTTTATTGAAACGTCAACTCGATGCTCTATTCATTATGATGAATGACAACATTGACGCAGGAGTTACGGCCCTTGTCAACATTTACCACTCTGCTGCCACGTAGTACACTGAACATGAGTCAATGGCCCTTGGAGACTGCGGTAGATATCCACTCTGTACATCTTACTTATCTAAATGCATTTACATTTCATGGAGCATCGAACAAGACATTTTTCAGTTTTGTGTATTTCGCGAATTAGACAAGGACTTAAGTAACATGTCACCAATCAGGCGGAACATATTGTCTGTAGTTGCATCGATATTTGACCCCCTAGGATTGCTCTCCCCTGTCACGTTGAAGGGGAAGAAAATATTGCAGCAAATGTGTCAAAGTGGTATAGGTTGGGATGACCAACTTCCGGCCTCTGATGAACCTGAATGGAACAACTGGATCAAAGATCTAAAGGGACTTCAGAACTTACAGATCCAAAGATGTTTGATTCCTAACAAGTTTGACGAAGACACTGTCATTGAACTTCATCATTTCTCAGATGCGAGCAGTTACGGATACGGTCAGTGCTCGTACATCAGACTAGTGAATAAGGACAGTGTGCATTGTGCGCTGCTTATCGGAAAGGCAAGAGTGGCTCCATTGACTATTGTGACAATTCCCAGACTTGAACTGACAGCAGCTCACTTATCTGTTAAAATGAGCCAGTTTTTGAAGAGAGAAATCGATCTGCCAGTGAATAGGGAATATTTCTGGACTGACTCGTGTGTAGTGCTAGGATACATTGCCAATGAAGCACGTCGGTTTCATGTTTTTGTCGCAAATCGTGTGCAAATGATAAGACAATCTACGGAACCAAGTCAATGGTTCTATGTGCGGTCGAGTAACAATCCAGCAGACCATGCTTCACGTGGTCTCAACGTAACAGAGCTTCAAAATTCTACATGGTTTACCGGTCCAGCCTTTCTTTGGCAACGGCACATAGAGTATGAGACAGTGACACCGGAACTTAAACTAGGTGATCCTGAGGTCAGATCCGCTAGGTCACTCCATACCGAAACGTCAGAACATATAAACATTTTAGAGCTTCTTGAAAGATTTTCATGTTGGTCCAAGGCCATTTCTGTTGTAGCTAGATTGCAAAGACTAGCAAACGGTGTTAAGGGAACACATTCTCCAACGGTTGACGAACGTCACAAGGCTGAATTGACTATCGTAAAGTTAGTTCAACGCGATTCATTTCCAGGTGTGATAGATACACTGGGCTCATCTACAGCGTTACCCAAGTCTAGTAGCCTGTACCCTCTGGATCCCATACTGAAGAATAGTGTATTGCGGGTCGGAACTCGTCTACGAAAAGCTAATCTACCTGAAACATGCATTTACCCAGTAATCCTTCCAAAGAATGCTCACGTGACAAAACTAATTATATCTCATGCACATCAGAACATTAAACATCAAGGCCGAGGCTTTACTGTGAACAAACTAAGATGTTTAGGCTATTGGATTGTTGGTGGGAGTAAAATTGTTGCAAACTTTATAAGGGACTGTGTTGTGTGTCGTAAACTCAGACGACCTACAGAGTCTCAGAGAATGGCAGACTTACCCAGTGATCGTGTTGAAGAGTACCCACCTTTCACATACTGTGGCATGGACTGTTTTGGACCGTTTACCGTGAAACAAGGTCGTAAGGAAATCAAACGATATGGACTGTTATTTACTTGTTTGTGTTCGCGCGCAGTTCACATTGAAATGCTTGACGACATGTCTACAGATGTGTTCATTAACAGTTTAAGATGTTTCTTGGCAATCCGTGGTACTGTGAGACAAATACGTTCAGATCAAGGTTCTAACTTTATAGGTGCTAAAAATGAGCTAAGTGTCAAAATTGATGTACCTAAGGTAACATCCTATCTTGCTGAGAAACAGTGTGATTTTAAATTGAATGCTCCATGCTCAAGCCATACAGGAGGAGTGTGGGAAAGACAAATAAGGACCATTAGAAATGTTCTGAATTCTGTACTGTTACTGTGCCCAGGACGTTTGGATGACGCTTCATTGAGAACTTTGTTTTACGAAGTGATGGCTATTGTTAACAGCCGTCCGTTAACTGTATCGGATATAAATGATCCGAGTGCATTAGAACCACTTACCCCGAACCACATACTGACCGGAAAATCAGATGTTCCTGCACCACCACCCGGAGAGTTCGTGCGTGAAGATCTCTTCTTGCGAAAACGATGGAGAAGAGTGCAATATTTACTTGAACAGTTTTGGTCGCGATGGCAACGAGAGTACATTGCTGCCATATCACTCCGACAAAAGTGGCATACGGCTCGCCGCAACATCCGTGTGGACGATATCGTGTTGATCAAGGACGCGGACCTACCAAGAAATCAGTGGCCGCTCGCTTTCGTTGTTGAAGCCAATCCTGATGACGATGGACTCGTGCGTAGGGTCAAGGTCAAGGTCGGAATCCGAGGAACAGCTCCAGTGACAATTCTAGAGCGCAGTGTACACAAACTGGTTTTGCTAATTGAGCATCAATAGAACTTAAACGTCTGTCTTAAGTTTGATTTTGTGACGTTTGAAATCATGCTAAATGCAATATTTGACAATTGTTTCTAGTCAGTGTTGACTCTAATCTCAGTGTTTTCTGCATAATTACCTTATTATTGCCTTTAAAGTTGCATTTAGTAAATGCTGATTGTTTGTATACGAATGTTAAGATTATTAATGTCTTGTACTTTGAATATTAATTAATGCCAACAAGTTTAAAGGGTATTTAGGATAATTTAGTGAATACTTATATTGTATTACATTTTTATCTTTAAAGACCTTAAGAAATCATGTATGATTTGGTGGGAGTGTAAATGTCTAATTTTGCCTTAAATCATTGTTAATTTAATATTAACAATGTGTTTTCAATGTGTTTTACTTTCATTACGTCTGCACTCAGTATTTGCACGGATAATTGTTTTGACGTGAACTAGTGTACCTTGACCTTATAATATAGTGTTGTGTAACCTCCAGTCATTGTCACCAAGCGCTTGATTCCTTGATTGTTGCGCTAAAACGATACTGATTAAACGTTCGAATAACGAAAAGAACATTTTTTAACGATTTCAACGTATTTTGCTTCATTATTGCAATGATTTAAGGACCTTGGTCAGAAGAACCAGGTATATGGATATTTTATATGATTATGCATTGAACGAAGGCTCCATTGTTTGTTGTTTTAAACGTTTAACGACTAAATATTTGTATTGTTGACAGAGCCAAAAGGTTTTGTTTTATTCAGTTCAGGCATTTAGAATTGTTTGTTTCTTAAGTGCTTATACCGAAGGATGAACCATCTTAATGTACAAGATTTCTGATATGTAATTATTGATTGTTTAACGTATAAAGGCATTTGCATTATGTTTAAGCTTGTAATCTTTTGTTTACATGTATATTCATGACGTTGTATTGTTAATTTCAGTTCTTACGGTTTTCTACTAATAAAGATAAGAACCAGTCACGAATTTTCTTTTGAGACCAAGGGCTCCTTACATAGCATACTAGTGTCGTCTCGTACAAATGCCAATCCATCGGTATCCTAGAAACTGCTATTTGATGTTAAAAGCACACGATGATATAAGACGAATTAATTGGGCCAGTAATGTTAGAAATATTTTATTGATTCTCTCTTCTAGAGACCCTTAAAGTCGGTCTTCGTTTCAGTCCGTTTGTTTGTTCGTTCTCTCTTCTAGAGACCCTTAGAGTCGGTCTTCGTTTCTGTCCGTTTGTTTGTAAAATGTTTGTTTGTTTGTTTGTGGCAAGCGTAGCGCCAACACTATTCAACGGATTTCGACCAAACTTGATAGGGATGAAGGATCTAGGCTCTAGTTGTTCCTTTTGTAGTATGGTCGCTATAGAAACCACCGTTGCTATGAAAACGGGCGAAACCCGCTTTTCCTGCGAAAACTATCTCCTCCCACAGTTTTTCGAATTTAGAAACCACTCGGTGTGCATTGTGTAGCCCATCAGTTGCTACATCGAATGATAGTCCCGATTTTTAATCCGTCTCTTCGTTTTCTTAATATTTGAGTTGCCGTAAGGGGTACCATTTCCGCGGAAAACACAGAGAGCACTTCACATAGCCATTACAACTTCCGTTTCCCGTACTTGTACACGAGGAGAAGACATTGACGCTGTTATCGCGACAACTCGATGGCTTGTTTCATTATTCGTGCGGTGTCGTGAGAGTAGAGACAAGAGAGAACCATCGTCGCAGTATGCTTGTACAAATATGGCTTTGGATTTGTTTGGATTTCCCAAGATGTAAGGGACATTACTTTGTCTGTATATCACTTTAAATAATGTATTATAGACTGTTGTAAACAATCTTGGCATAGTGATGTCGACACCTCTACTAAATGTGCTTATTATATACAGTTTAAAACTCTTATAAATATAAAGGTATATAACATGTTCTCTACCATTTCATTTGAGAAAAAATATGGAAAATTCAGGTGCTCCATCCACAAACTAAATAATGATACATTGTTTTCTTACTGTCAAACCTGCCAACGATTGAGTTACCTGTTTATAGTGTTTTCTTACTGTCAAACCTGCCAAAGATTGAGTTACCTGTTTATAGTGTTTTTGTACTGTCAAACCGGCCAACGATTGAGTTACCTGTTTATAGTGTTTTCTTACTGTCAAACCTGCCAAAGATTGAGTTGCCTGTTTATAGTCTTTTCTTACTGTCAAACCTGCTATAGATTGAGTTACGTGTTTATAGTGTTTTCTTACTGTCAAACCTGCCAAAGATTGAGTTACCTGTTTATAGTGTTTTCTTACTGTCAAACCTGCCAAAGATTGAGTTACGTGTTTATAGTGTTTTCTAACTGTCAAACATGCTATAGATTGAGTTACCTGTTTATAGTCTTTTCTTACTGTCAAACCTGCCAAAGATTGAGTTACGTGTTTATAGTGTTTTCTAACTGTCAAACATGCTATAGATTGAGTTACCTGTTTATAGTGTTTTCTTACTGTCAAACCTGACAAAGATTGAGTAACCTGTGTATAGTGTTTTCTTACTGTCAAACTTGCCAACGATTGAGTTACCTGTTTATAGTGTTTTCTTACTGTCAAACCTGATAAAGATTGAGTTACCTGTTTATAGTGTTTTTTTACTGTCAAACCTGCCAAAGATTGAGTTACCTGTTTATAGTGTTTTCTAACTGTCAAACCTGCTATAGATTGAGTTACCTGTTTATAGTGTTTTCTAACTGTCAAACATGCTATAGATTGAGTTACCTGTTTATAGTGTTTTCTTACGGTCAAACCTGCCAAAGATTGAGTTACGTGTTTATAAATAGTGTTTTCTAACTGTCAAACCTGCTATAGATTGAGTTACCTGTTTAAAGTGTTTTCTAACTGTCAAACTTGCTATAGATTGAGTTACCTGTTTATAGTGTTTTCTTACTGTCAAACCTGCCAAAGATTGAGTTACGTGTTTATAGTGTTTTCTTACTGTCAAAACTACTATAGATTGAGTTACCTGTTTATAGTGTTTTCTTACTGTCAAACCTGACAAAGATTGAGTTACCTGTGTATAGTGTTTTCTTACTGTCAAACCGGCCAAAGATTGAGTTACCTGTTTATAGTATTTTTTTATTGCCAAGCCGGCCAAAGATTTTGTTCCCTATTTATAGTGTTTTCTTACTGTCAAACCTACTATATATTGAGTTACCTGTTTATAGCGTTTTCTTACTGTCAAACCTGACAAAGATTGAGTTACCTGTTTATAGTGTTTTCTTACTGTCAAACCTGCTATAGATTGAGTTACCTGATTATAGTGTTTTCTAACTGTCAAACCTACTATATATTGAGTTACCTGTTTATAGTGTTTTCTTACTGTCACATTGCTATAGATTGAGTTACCTGTCAAACCTGACAAAGATTGAGTTACCTGTTTATAGTGTTTTCTTACTGTCAAACCGGCCAAATATTGATTTACCTGTTTATAGTGTTTTCTTACTGTAAAACATGCCAAAGATTGAGTTACCTGGTTATAGTGTTTTCTTACTGTCAAACCTGCAAAAGATTGAGTTACCTGTTTATAGTTTTTACTTACTGTCAAACCTGCTATAGATTGAGTTACCTGTTTCTAGTGTTTTCTTACTGTCAAACCTGCTATAGATTGAGTTACCTGTTTCTAGTGTTTTCTTACTGTCAAACCTACTATATATTGAGTTACCTGTTAATAGTGTTTTCTTACTGTCAAACCTACTATATATTGAGTTACCTGTTTATAGTGTTTTCTTACTGTCAAAACTACTATAGATTGAGTTACCTGTTTATAGTGTTTTCTTACTGTCAAACCTGACAAAGATTGAGTTACCTGTTTAAAGTGTTTTCTAACTGTCAAACCGGCCAAAGATTGAGTTACCTGTTTATAGTGTTTTCTTATTGTCAAAACTACCATAGATTGAGTTACCTGTTTATAGTGTTTTCTAACTGTCAAACCTGCTATAGATTGAGTTACCTGTTTATAGTGTTTTCTTACTGTCAAACCTGACAAAGATTGAGTAACCTGTGTATAGTGTTTTCTTACTGTCAAACCTGCCAACGATTGAGTTACCTGTTTATAGTGTTTTCTTACTGTCAAACCTGATAAAGATTGAGTTACCTGTTTATAGTGTTTTCTTACTGTCAAACCTGACAAAGATTGAGTTACCTGTTTATAGTGTTTTCTTACTGTCAAACCTGACAAAGATTGAGTTATCTGTGGATAGTGTTTTCTTTCTGTCAAACCTGCTATAGATTGACTTACCTGTTTATAGTGTTTTCTAACTGTCAAACCTGCCAACGATTGAGTTACCTGTTTATAGTGTTTTCTTACTGTCAAACCTGATAAAGATTGAGTTACCTGTTTATAGTGTTTTCTTACTGTCAAACCTGCTATAGATTGAGTTACCTGTTTATAGTGTTTTCTTACTGTCAAACCTGCCAACGATTGAGTTACCTGTTTATAGTGTTCTCTAACTGTCAAACCTGCCAACGATTGAGTTACATGTTTATAGTGTTTTCTTACTGTCAAACCTGCCAAATATTGAGTTACCTGTTTATAGTGTTTTCTTACTGTCAAAGCTGCTATAGATTGAGTTACCTGATTATAGTGTTTTCTAACTGTCAAACCTGCCAACGATTGAGTTACCTGTTTATAGTGTTTTCTTACTGTCAAACCTGATAAAGATTGAGTTACCTGTTTATAGTGTTTTCTTACTGTCAAACCTGCTATAGATTGAGTTACCTGTTTATAATGTTTTCTAACTGTCAAACCTGCTATAGATTGAGTTACCTGTTTATAGTTTTTACTTACTGTCAAAACTACTATAGATTGAGTTACCTGTTTATAGTGTTTTCTTACTGTCAAACCTGACAAAGATTGAGTTACCTGTTTATAGTCTTTTCATACTGTCAAAACTACTATAGATTGAGTTACCTGTTTATAGTGTTTTCTAACTGTCAAACCGGCCAAAGATTGAGTTACCTGTTTATAGTGTTTTCTTACTGTCAAACCTGCCAAAGATTGAGTTACCTGTTTATGGTGTTTTCTTACTGTCAAACCTGACAAAGATTGAGTTACCTGTTTATAGTGTTTTCTTACTGTCAAACCTGCCAACGATTGACTTACCTGTTTGTAGTGTTTTCTAACTGTCAAACCTGCCAACGATTGAGTTACCTGTTTATAGTGTTTTCTTACTGCCAAACCTGACAAAGATTGAGGTACCTGTTTATAGTGTTTTCTTACTGTCAAAACTACTATAGATTGAGTTACCTGAGTATAGTGTTTTCTTATTGTCAAACCTGCTATAGATTGAGTTACCTGTTTGTAGTGTTTTTTTACTGTCAAAGATTTAGTTACCTGTTTATAGTGTTTTCTTACTGTCAAACCTGACAAAGATTGAGTTATTTGCTTATAGTGTTTTCTTACTGTCAAACCTGCCAAAGATTGAGTTACCTGTTTATAGTGTTTTCTTACTGTCAAACCTGCCAAAGATTGAGTTACTTGTTTATAGTGTTTTCTTACTGTCAAACCGGCCAAAGATTGAGTTACTTGTTTATAGTGTTTTCTTACCGTCAAACCTGCCAAAGATTGAGTTACTTGTTTATAGTGTTTTCTTATTATTAAAACTACTATAGATTGAATTACCTGTTTATCGTGTTTGCTTTCTCGTAAACATGGAGACTATAACAGGTTAGTGTTATATCATTCCATATTTTAGTTATATAACCAACTTTCATTATAAAAGGGTCGCCGTTATTTGACGTTACTAAAGACAACTGTTTATAACTCATCCTTCCTAATATCTTACGAAAACTTCCGAGGATGCTTTAAAGGGAGATGACTCTGTTAATATTACAGAAGTAAACGTTTTGAAAGTATTCTCCTGGAATTAAAGGAAACACATTGATAGGTGAACTTGAAGCTGTGATATAACTTTATTACTGATATAAATGACGTTTATAAGTGTTTTGGAATATTTTGATATCTAAAAGGCAAACAATGCTGATTTCAGGTTAAAGAACTGACTCAGCTGAATCAATACAATACAATACAATACAATCACTGTATTGCCTCCTATGTAGGAGATATCGTACAATATGCACACATTAAACAAATATATGAAAAAGAAAAAGAAATGTATACAAACAAATGAACAATTGAACGAACGAACAAAACATGAATAAACTCAAATTCAGTACATGTAGACATGATAAATAAAGGGGGGGGGGGGGGGGGGGAATAAATCAGAATGATATCTCAAGTATCTATTGATTATATGCATACCCAGATGTATTGAAATCTATTTTCATTACTAAAGATACATTTTAAGACACTGGTATATGTAATTAAAGGTTATTTCTAGAAATGCCTTTCTTTGTAATTCTATTGGTAGAGTTATTATCGGCGCACCTAACATGCTAAGCGTGAATGAGTAGCTATCTAGAGCGTATATATCGTGTGCGAAGGATCTGCTGCAATTTCTGATTAGTGTGGATTTTAATTTTTGCTTCAGTCCTACAATGACATGGCAATCAGAAAGTCTGTGTACTAACTCTTCTTGTTGTGGTTGATTACATATAGTGCAGACAGTATTGATACATAATGTTGGGCGTGACCATAGCTTAGCTACCGCACTCGTGATAGGTCGAAAGGTACTGACATTTGATACCTTGTAAACAATGCAAGGTTCAATGCAAGGCTGCAGCGTATGAAAAAACAGGAAATCTGGGTGAGTCGACAAACGTTCGTTTAGTAGGAATTGTTCGCGGGTGTGAACAACATTACGTACAATGGACTTCCATGCACATTTAGACGGCAGTGAATTAGTCTGAAAATAGTTGTTCAGAATTGAGTGTAGGTTATACTTGTTGACTATATGACATACATCTGGGACGAAACCAAGAGTAACTGAACTTTTGTCTGACATGTACTTCTTCACAAACATTTCTTTCGTTATACACGAATCTGGTAGCTCCAGTATTTTGTGAAGGAACATCAATTTCCTCTTATCGATTGTGCTTGATACCCTATACAGACCGAGCATTGACTCCGCCATGTCAGATCTGGTTCTTCGAGAGAACCCTTGTATCTTTTTCGCGACATAATGCTGGTATGTTTGGAGATGTTTCACATCAGCGGTAGTCATATTACTCCAAATCTCTGCTCCGTACAGGAGGATAGGGACTATAATTTTGCAATATAAACTTGCGGAAACCATTGGATTGACTCCTTGGGGATTGACACCTTGCCCAACCATGGAGAAAATAGCATTACGGGCTTTTTGAATCCTGTCATTGATACGTTTACTCAGTTTCATGTTCGAATCGTGAGTAATTCCTAGGTGGCTTAAGGATTTTACTTGGGGGATAAAATGCTCGCCATACATAATTCCGACCGGTGTCGGTTGACGCTTTGTGCTAAACACAATGACATTTGACTTGTTCACGTTAATATCAATACGCCATGTTTTGCAATACCTGTACACGATATCCGTCATTTTCTGTAAATTAAGGGGGAAAATGGCTGTTATGTCATCAGCAAATGACGGGTTGCTAACCGTTGTAGACAATACCTTTGTTCCTAAGTTGCTGTCTTGTAGTTCAGTTATCAGGGCATTGATGTAGACCAGATAGAGGAATGTGGACATCACCCCTCCCTGACGTACCCCGCGCACCACGTTGAAGGTATCGGACGTATGGTTAGTATAGCGAATTAAGCAATTTAAATCGGTATAAGAATCACAGATGATTCGAAGGATTTTACCAACGAGTCCCATCCGTCCGAGCTTAATCATTAGGGATTTATGTCTGACTGTATCGAAGGCGCCTTTTTTATCAAGACTACCGACATAGACGTCACTCTGACGCTCAACGTTGTAGTACACAGTTTCCTGGACGTTGAACGACGTAGTAATACAACTTAATTGTTTTGGGAAGCCGTGTTGTTGGGGGCATGGGAATTGACTCTTACACAGAGATAAATATGCTTGTATTCGATTCAAAAGCAGTTTCTCAGATAGTTTACTAAAGCACGGCAAAAGAGAGACAGGACGATAGCTAGAAGGGTCAGATTTGTTTTTTCCTTTGCCCTTGTAGATCGGGATAAGAACGCTAGTTTGCCACTTTTTAGGTAACTTTTCGTACTTTAGGATAAAGTTGAACAGTAATGTTAGTATATGTACTATCGGTTTGCCTGCGTGTATAACATGCTCGTTAAGGATACAGTCAATCCCAGGAGATTTCCGCTTTTGGAGGATTTTGACTACGCTTTCGATTTCGTCCGTTCTGAATTCGCGTGTAATGGTTTGGACGATTTGACTTCCGCGGGTATTGAAATTGTTAATGGTATCGTCAGTACAAATATTGTCAAATACATGGGCGAAGTATTCGCGAAAGCCGTTAGTTACTTCATGTGTTTCAAATGTACTCTCTCCAACTACTATTTGTGAGCAAGTGTCGAAGTTTTTACCACTTTTATGACGAAGCAGCTTCCAGAATACCCTATAGTCTAGTTCGGCTGCTTTATTGAGTTGGTCGAAAATAGTGTCATGGCGCTGAAAGAGTAAAGCATGTATATGTGTATACTTGGAGATATGTGTATTATCGTCGTCTCGCCCTAATAGTTTGCAAATCAATGCGTTACTCAACTACATCAGAGAAACTTTGAAAATATTGCATGGTCTTTTAAAACTCATTTCCGTCTTTCTCAATTCAATGCAAGGAGATGATTAAAACTAAATTAACGTTAGAATCAGCTCGACATTTGATTAATGAGTGAAAGCGAAGTGCACGCCATACTGCAATGTTTTAAAGCATGCCTTCGTTTACATAGGACCGCAATATAGGAAAAAGGGACGATATTTGCTAGCATTTGGTATTCATATCGGCACCAAATTAGTATTCCCAGTAGCTCAAACGGTAATGACGCGATCTGTCAATCTAGGGGTTGCTTGTTCCAGCCCCAGCTCGACTAACATTCTTAACGACGTTTGACAAATGACCATGCAACAAGCATCATTCATCTTCCACCACGGGGTAATAGTATATGTACAGTCGTGGGGAGATGAACTGGCCGCCATGCTATCAAAATATATAAACACTACTAAAACAGTTGCTGATCAGGATTTACAATTTTGGAGATACCAGGAGACATCTTTTAACAATTTTCTTATTCTCAATTAACCCACAAACATAAGTTCTGATTTGCTAAACTGGTATTGTGTGAATTTGATTTTCATAATTCAGTTCTAATTGATCATTAAGAGAACAGTTCCTTAAAGAACAGGTCGATCCAAGTCCCCGATTCACCAAAAACTCAAGCTGTCAATATCAATATATATTTTAAATGCGCAAAGTAATACAATCCCCTTCTGATTGGCTTATACGTTTAACAAATCATAAATTAAGATACATGTATTTTGTAAATCCTGAATAGTATTCAAACTTAGAATTATACTCTGCGGTGTTTGTAAACACGGTGTCATACATAACGCATCATCTATAAAGGGAATACGGTTTTCCATGGTAGCAACAAATGAAATGCATAATTTTTGATTTCAGATCTTCTCTATTTTAAGGTGACAATCAATGAAAGACGCATGGACCCAAATGCCTCTGGAAATCGGTATTTGTTGTACAATTCTGTTTATAAGTATGTTCATGTACATATATTCGCAATCCTGTTCCTATCATTATTCTGAAAAAGACTTTAAAATGGTAGTAATGGCTGCCCTCCTTGACTCTTAGAGTTGCGGGGTAAGCATAATGACTGACTCGCTTGTGTCAGGATAAATGGACCAGTAGAACTGGTAACGCCGTGATTTAACTGAACAAGTGTTGACAGCGGCGTTAAAACACTAAACACTAAACAATCAATCAATCAGGCCAGCCGATACATCTGTTCAGTTCTGTTCAGTTATTTTAACATATTCTAGATTCACCAGAAGCTTAATCAATTACCATGTAAGAAACGTGTAGAACCAGATCTCACTGAGCGGATGCGCAAAGTGGTCCGGATCAATTATTGACAATGGCCACGTTGTACATTTATGTATAGAAATGACATTTCCAGATACAAGTATATGAGTTTGATACTAGTAGGGCTTCATCTTTAGTGTTTCCTAAAAGCTTACATCTAGGACCCTACGTGTTGTAGACAGACAGGAAATGCTAGCCTATGTCACCATTATACAACAAAAGTTCTTTTCGCAGTGACACAATGACTTAGCTTTTATCTACTTTAGGTATTTCTGTCTAATTATTCCTGTTTTCGCGTGTTTCGGTTTGTAATATTCATATTTATCACATAAAGCCCTCTCTGGGAGTGTCGAAATGCCAATACATAAATATCATATGACATTACACAAAATTCAAACAGGAACCGAACTATGAAAGTGACGTCATATCAGCGGTTTGACGTCATCACGTTAGTCACTTTGGCGCCAAAAACCAGTAAATTTCATGTAGAAATATATATGTTAAACGTTGATATGTACTTTTTTTTTTTCGAAAAACGCCTCATAAATCACTTTATGTGATAGAAAGAATATCTCATTCGTGTTTATTTATTATCACTTTTAATAAACTCGTGAACTAATCTGAATAAGACGCTCGCCAAGGCTCGCGGCCTATCATCTTAATAAATTCGTTTAGTAAAAGTGATAATAAATAAACCCCATGAAACATCCTCTATGTATGTAGTTCTGGAGAAAATTAGCAAAGAAATGATAAACGAGAAACTAATGAAGTAGATTTTCGAAGGATAAAGAAAGCCTCTTATAACATAACCCACGGTCCGGGAGTGTAATAAAGCCATCGTATAAATTTCGTATTCAACTAGTGTAATAACTATGCAAATTAGAAGTCGAATCACCGAAATAATGTATTAATACGCGCTGTCAAAAAACGTAAACAAACATGGCGTCGAATTATTTTTCCGTTGATGACAGAGTTTCAATTGATGGCAAAGGGGAAGGAATCGTTACTTAAGTTGTGTTTCGTGGTTTTGACACATTCTACATGGTAAAGTTCGTTGGTACTGACATTGAAGTTGAGCTTTCACGGGACAGATTGGTAATAGTGACTGAAAATACCACTGACCATCATAATTCAGAGCAGACGGCACAGTCAAACCCATCAAGCTCTCGCTTTAAAATTGTTACGAGCAGTGATGTTGAGGAATTCAATCATAACCAAACTAATAGGAACACTCTTATTAAGACTTCAAATGATTTGAGAATTTTACGAGCTTTCTTTGATGAGCCAGAAATTAACGAGCCGCGACAAATCCACGAAATACCCGTGACTGAACTGTCATCGCTGCTGTGTCGGTTTGTTGTTGGTGTGAGAAAACAAAACGGTGATGACTATGAACCGTCTTGCCTTAGGGGAATGATTTCAAGTTTTGATCGGCAGCTACGGCGTAAAAACTATATGTGTGAGCAGTCTATTGCAAGTGGTCAGCGGTTTGCCAAGGTTAGAGAGACTTTAGCCATGAAACAGCGCCAACTGAAGCGTGACGGAAAATGTAATATTCCTAACAAAAGTGAGCCCATAAGCGATGGAGATATTCAACAGTTATGGGATACCGAACAGCTGGGCGCTGCTACCCCAGACAGCATTTTGCAAACACTATGGCTGTATAATACCGTCCATTTTGGCCTGCGTAGTTGCCAAGAACACAGGGATATGTGCTAGGGAGATGTTACCTTAAAACGTGATGACAATAACCGTGAATATTTACAATTTTCTGAAAGGCAAACTAAAACTAGATCTAGTGAAAATCCTAAAGATGTCAGAGTGGTTAAACCTAAACTTTGGGCTAATACTAACAATGGAGACAGATGTCCAATAAACATTTACAAAATTTATGCCGAGAAACGACCTACCAATTATTCTGAGCCTGAGCAACCTTTCTACATCGCAGCAACCACAGTACATCATCCTTCTCCAGGTGAATTATGGTTCAAAAGAAATCCTGTTGGTGTCAACAAACTTGGATCCATGATGAAGCGGATGGTTCAACAAGCTGGCCTTAATCCCGATAAGAAGTTATCAAATCACAGTGCACGCAAATATTTAGTCCAAAAGCTTAATGACAATAATGTCCCTGCAAACCAAATTATGCAGATATCTGGACACAAGAACATTGCCTCAATCAACAACTACAGTCACATAAATGAGAACCAGCACCGTCACATTTCAAATGTTCTGCATTCCAATACATCAAGTTCTGACACAGAAAATAATCCAAACATGCTTCCTATTGTACAGTCGCAACAGTCATTTCTAAAACAATCCAACAGCACACGCGTAAACAGTGAATCCAGTGCAACAATCCGCGTATCAGGTGGGTTCCAGAGCATATTTTGTGCTCAAATACTCGGTGGTAATTTCCACGTACATGTTCATCAGAACAATAATAACAATGAAGAAAAATCTCCAGCAAGAAAGCATTTAAGAATCGCTGAAAGTGACAGTGACACTGAATAATGTCAACTACACGTACACGTGTGTAAATCAATTTCCACGAAATTGGCGTGACCTCGTGGGGATATGACGTACATGTAGCGCACTTTGTTGAACTCTGACGTCAAGCACTATGTTGAACTCTGACGTCACGTTTTAAAAAAAAGAAATGTTATGACTTGTATGTTCTCATGTTAAAGTTGTGTATATTTTTGTTTTAAGTTATAACTAGTTATCAAAATGAAACCAATGTTGATAATAAAATATGCACAAAATTGTGTTTTATGGTAACTAAAATGGATTTACATTTGAACTTCTTTTCTTTGCGTTACTCGAAAGCCGCATAACACACTCCATTCATGTTTCTATAAGGAGCCGCCAATTACGTAAGGTATAGAAAATCGGCATATAAATGGTAATTTGAGGTTATGTTATAAATAGGACATAACATTCGTGGTCATTCAATACGACATTTTATTAAACTCGTTTTCTAAAATTGCTAAAAACACGCCAAGGCTCGTTTTTATCAATTTTAGAAAACGAGTACTCATGTAATATCCTCTATTTATCAATTAGTATGGTTGTTCCATTACGACATTATTTATCTATAACAATCTAAATAAATAATTGTATTAAAAGTATGACAGTGCTCAATTTCCAAGATAAATATTTAACAATTTCTTTGTCTATGTTAAATCATGATTTTCTTTACAAAGCAAAAGCAGTAGGCCTTTGCTACACCAAAATATTACTGAAAGCTACATCATTGTTTTCATTTAATTATTTAGAAATTTTGGAAACGTTATATGTTTTCTTATTCATCCCACGGATAAAACAAATACCATTTTGTTTAAAAGCTGTCATTTTTGACGAATTGTACTACTACCCGTGTAAATGGAATAAAAACAGACCTTCCCTCGGATAATGATGTATTTCTAGATATATATAAGGTAGCTCACGTAGCAGCGCTGTTACTGGACTAGAATCTTCACCATGTTGAAGGTCATGTCTCACGTTGACGCCCTATGTTAATGTTACTGGAATAGAATTTCTATTCGGTATCTTCACCATGTTGAAGGTCATGTCTCACGTTGACGCTCTATGTTAATGGAATAGAATTTCTATTCGGTATCTTCACCATGTTGAAGGTCATGTCTCACGTTGACGCCCTATGTTACTGGAATAGAATTTCTCTTCGGTATCTTCGACATGTTAAAGGGATTTTCCCCGGTGACGCCCCATGTAAAAGGTAATGTCTCACGGTAACGCCCTATGATAATGTGGGATATAGTTTCTCTTCGGTATCTTCACCATGTTAAAGGGATTGCCTCACGGTGACGCCCTATGTTACTGTTACTGAACAATTTGTTTTCAGTATCTCCACCATGTTAGAGAGATCGTGGGAAGAGTAAGTTATAACCGATATCATAAAGTATCGACCCGGATCATCCTAAGCATGCCGCACTGGCTAACCCGGACAGACATTTTTCGCCTCCTATGGATTTTCAGTTTCCGGAATTATTACTCAATACCTCTATCATTCTGAGACAGAATGTGTCGGCCCGGATTAGCCTACGCGGACTGCGCAGGCTGATCTGGGTCGATACATTACGCTGAGTCCATAATACTGGTTTTCTCGTGGAACGCCTCATATGTATTCAAATTTAATGGTATTACACAATCTAATATAATACGTATTATACGCTCTTGATTATGTACTGCGGAATCGGCATTTGTATTCTAGTATTTAGTCATTTCAGAACAGCAAAGTAAGTGAGCAAGATACCAGAAGCAGCCATTTAAATACCGACTCTGTGGTAAAGTGGTAGAACGTCCACCTCGAGTGCAGGAGGTCTCGGGTTCGATCCTCGGCCGGATCATTCCACATACTTTAACAATGGTATTAATGACTTTGTCGCTCAAGATTGTGGGATTAGCAATACGACTTCCCCATTGTTGTGAATGGACCAGTTATACGGGTAACTTACTAATTGGAACGGTTATACGGATAACTTACTCATTGGACCAGTTATACTGGTAACTTACTAATTGGACCAGTTATACTGGTAACTTACTCATTGGACCAGTTATACAGGTAACACACTAATTAGACCAATTATACTGATAACTTACTCATTGGACCAGATATACTGGTAACTTACTAATTGGACCAGTTATACTGGTAACTTACTAATTGAACCAGTTATACGGGTAACTTACTAATTGAACAGTTATACGGGTAACTTATTCATTGGACCAGTTATTTTGTTAACTTACTGATTGGATCAGTTATACGGGTATTTTACTCATTAGACCAGTTAATTATAGCGGTATCTTACTCATTGGACCAGTTATACTGGTAACTTACTAATTAGACCAGTTATACGGGTAACTTACTCATTGGACCTGTTATACTAGTAACTTACTAATTGAACCAGTTATACTGGTAACTTACTAATTGAACCAGTTATGCGGGTAACTTACTAATTGAACAGTTATACGGGTAACTTATTCATTGGACCAGTTATTTTGTTAACTTACTGATTGGATCAGTTATACGGGTATTTTACTCATTAGACCAGTTAATTATAGCGGTATCTTACTCATTGGACCAGTTATACTGGTAACTTACTAATTAGACCATTTATACGGGTAACTTACTCATTGGACCAGTAATACGGGTAACTTACTAATTAGACCATGTATACGGGTAACTTACTCATTGAACCAGTAATACAGGTAACTTACTAATTAGACCAGTTATACGGGTAACTTACTCATTGAACCAGTTATACTGGTAACTTACTCATTGAACCAGTTATACGGGTAACTTACTGATTGGACCAGTTATACAGGTAACTTATTCATTGAACCAGTTATACGGGTAACTTACTCATTGAACCAGTTATACGGGTAACTTACTCATTGGACCAGTTATACCGGTAACTTACTCATTGAACCAGTTATACCAGTAACTTACTCATTGAACCAGTTATACCGGTAACTTACTTATTGGACCAGTTCTACTGGTAACTTACTCATTGAACCAGTTATACGGGTAACTTACTTATTTGACCAGGTCTACTGGTAACTTACTCATTGAACCAGTTATACGGGTAACTTACTTATTTTACCAGGTCTACGGGTACGGGTAACTTACCCAGGAAACACTGCGATAAAACGCAAACAAAAATGTTTCAAGCGGTTTTTCGTCAAGTTTTTGTTTCTCATATATAAAGATAAATTCTATATATGGTTAGAATAGATATGTTAAAAAGAAAGCATCTAACAGTTACGATTGTGTAAAAAAACAATTGTCGTTGTAGGGTTTCACTTATCTCCCAGCCAGACGTCTTCTCACAAAGTCAATAAAACTAAGATAATACACATGGATTCCATCCTCTAGGACATTGCATCGCGTCATTGTAACATATCACAGCTTAATCTCTTCAAACGATGGCACGGTTATTAATTCATTTTTCAACTAGTGCGATATTTCAATGTTTGGTGTCATTATAGTTTGTATGAACATGAAATAACGGTTACAAGCACAGTGTCTACTCACAACTCTGGTGGAAAACGGAGCCAGTGCAAATGCACTTGAATATCGGAGGGAGATGAGATTAGAGGTTAGAAATAATCTTGCATTTAGTGATAATAAACTAATTGACGTAAACACCTCTTTGAATGACTTAAAAGCTGTAAATGAGCATTTGAGATGTGAAAACAAAGAACTTTGGCAAGGCATTAATAAATTAAACGGAAAGAATGAACAAATTAGAGCGTCAATCTAGAATAAATAGAGGGTCAATCTAGACAAATAAGAGGGTAAATCTAGAAGAAATAGAGGGTAAATCGTGACAAATTAAAAGGTAAATCTAGACGAAATAGAAGGTAAATCTAGACAAATTAGAGGGTAAATCTAGCCGAAATAGAGGGTAAATCTAGACAAATTATAGGGTAAATCTAGACGAAATAGAGGGTAAATCTAGACAAATTATAGGGTAAATCTAGACGAAATAGAGGGTAAATCTAGACAAATTAAAGGGTAAATCTAAATGAAATAGTTTACGTTTTTCCGGGATTACGGGTAGCAGAAATGAAAGCTGGAAATGTATCAGAACAGAAACTAAGATAATTTATAAAAGCCAGATTATGAACACGTTCCTATCGAGAGAGCTCATCGATTACCTTCAGGAAATATTGATATTCTCGTTATAATTGCAAGAGTGTGCAACTTTAAATATCGAGAGGCTATTTTGAGAGAGACTAAAGGTGTGTTTCGGAAAGAATCTCCGTTTGCAATTCTCGAGGATTTCACGGACAAGGTGCGAGTGCATCGACGAGAACTTGGTCGAGGAAAGAAAGCGTGGTAAATATGCCCGAATGAACTTTGACAAACTTATAGTAGAAAATTCCATATATGGTTATGATGAACATTGAATAATCAAAGTCTATTTATAGAATAGGTGATGCACGTGAACAACCTTGGACAAAATACCGCAAACGAAAGGAAAATGCACGAGATCTTGTGACGAGTAATATCGAACACCAAAGAACTGAAAACGAGGAATACCGAGGTAATATCGGATACAACCGAAGAAACCATCTTGGACAACAAGGGGGGAAATCCACTTTTACCATTTTTAAAGTATTTGTTATGACTCGGCCGGGGATCGATCCCGCAACCTATCAAACCCGAGGTGGACTTTGTATCACTACGACACCGAGTCTGTTTGTTAGTGATACAGTAAGTTTCATTCTCATATTCATGCCATACCGAAGTATTTAAAGCTGGTTGAAGTGACTTACCTTCGTACCTTTCCGGGATAGTATGGAAGTGACTTACCTTCGTACCACTCCGGGATAGTATGGAAGTGACTTACCTTCGTACCACTCCGGGATAGTATGTAAGTGACTTACCTTCGTACCACTCCGGGATAGTATAGAAGTGACTTACCTTCGTACCACTCCGGGATGGTATGGAAGTGACTTACCTTCGTACCACTCCGGGATAGTATGTAAGTGACTTACCTTCGTACTACTCGGATAGTATGGCAGTGACTTACCTTCGTACCACTCCGGGATAGTATAGAAGTGACTTACCTTCGTACCACTCCGGGATGGTATGGAAGTGACTTACCTTCGTACCACTCCGGGATATTATGAAAGTGACTTACCTCCGTACCACTCCGGGATAGTATAGAAGTGACTTACCTTCGTACCACTCCGGGATAGTATGGAAGTGACTTACCTTCGTACTACTCCGGGATGGTATGGAAGTGACTTACCTTCGTACCACTCCGGGATAGTATGGAAGTGACTTACCTTCGTACCACTCCGGGATGGTATGGAAGTGACTTACCTTCGTACCACTCCGGGATGGTATGGAAGTGACTTACCTTCGTACCACTCCGGTATAGTATGGAAGTGACTTACCTTCGTACCACTCCGGGATAGTATGGAAGTGACTTACCTTCGTACCACTCCGGGATAGTATGTAAGTGACTTACCTTCGTACCATTCCGGGATAGTATGTAAGTGACTTACCTTCGTACCACTCCGGGATAGTATGTAAGTGACTTACCTTCGTACTACTCCGGGATAGTATAGAAGTGACTTACCTTCGTACTACTCCGGGATGGTATGGAAGTGACTTACCTTCGTACCACTCCGGGATAGTATGGAAGTGACTTACCTTCGTACTACTCCGGGATGGTATGGAAGTGACTTACCTTCGTACCACTCCGGGATAGTATGGAAGTGACTTACCTTCGTACCACTCCGCGATAGTATGGAAGTGACTTACCTTCGTACCCCTCCGGGATGGTATGGAAGTGACTTACCTTCGTACCACTCCGGGATAGTATAGAAGTGACTTACCTTCGTACTACTCCGGGATGGTATGGAAGTGACTTACCTTCGTACCACTCCGGGATAGTATGGAAGTGACTTACCTTCGTACTACTCCGGGATGGTATGGAAGTGACTTACCTTCGTACCACTCCGGGATAGTATGGAAGTGACTTACCTTCGTACCACTCCGCGATAGTATGGAAGTGACTTACCTTCGTACCCCTCCGGGATGGTATGGAAGTGACTTACCTTCGTACCACTCCGGGATAGTATGGAAGTGACTTATCTTCGTACCACTCCGGGATAGTATGGAAGTGACTTACCTTCGTACCACTCCGGGATAGTATGGAAGTGACTTACCTTCGTACCCCTCCGGGATGGTATGTAAGTGACTTACCTTCGTACCACTCCGGGATATTATGAAAGTGACTTACCTCCGTACCACTCCGGGATAGTATGGAAGTGACTTACCTTCGTACCCACTCTGGGATAGTATGGAAGTGACTTACCTTCGTACTACTCCGGGATGGTATGGAAGTGACTTACCTTCGTACCACTCCGGTATAGTATGGAAGTGACTTACCTTCGTACCACTCCGGGATAGTATGTAAGTGACTTACCTTCGTACCACTCCGGGATAGTATGTAAGTGACTTACCTTCGTACCACTCCGGGATAGTATAGCAGTGACTTACCTTCGTACTACTCCGGGATGGTATGTAAGTGACTTACCTTCGTACCACTCCTGGATAGTATGGAAGTGACTTACCTTCGTACAACTCCGGGATGGTATGGAAGTGACTTACCTTCGTACCACTCCGGGATAGTATGGAAGTGACTTACCTTCGTACCACTCCGGGATAGTATGGAAGTGACTTACCTTTGTACCACTCCGGGATAGTATGGAAGTGACTTACCTTCGTACCACTCCGGGATGGTATGAAAGTGACTTACCTTCGTACCACTCCGGGATAGTATTGAAGTGACTTACCTTCGTACCACTCCGGGATAGTATGGAAGTGACTTACCTTCGTACCACTCCGGGATGGTATGGAAGTGACTTACCTTCGTACCACTCCGGGATAGTATGGAAGTGACTTACCTTCGTACCACTCCGGGATAGTATGAAAGTGACTTACCTTCGTACCACTCCGGGATAGTATGGAAGTGACTTACCTTCGTACTACTCCGGGATGGTATGGAAGTGACTTACCTTCATACTACTCCGGGATAGTATGGAAGTGACTTACCTTCGTACCACTCCGGGATAGTATGGAAGTGACTTACCTTCGTACTACTCCGGGATAGTATGGAAGTGACTTACCTTCGTACCACTCCGGGATAGTATGGAAGTGACTTACCTTCGTACCACTCCGGGATAGTATGGAAGTGACTTACCTTCGTACCACTCCGGGATGGTATGTAAGTGACTTACCTTCGTACTACTCCGGGATAGTGTGGAAGTGACTTACCTTCGTACCACTCCGGGATAGTATGTAAGTGACTTACCTTCGTACCACTCCGGGATAGTATGGAAGTGACTTACCTTCGTACCACTCCGGGATAGTATGGAAGTGACTTACATTCGTACCACTCCGGGATGGTATGGAAGTGACTTACCTTCGTACCACTCCGGGATAGTATGAAAGTGACTTACCTTCGTACCACTCCGGGATAGTATCGAAGTGACTTACCTTCGTACCACTCCGGGATAGTATGGAAGTGACTTACCTTCGTACCACTCCGGGATGGTATGGAAGTGACTTACCTTCGTACCACTCCGGGATAGTATTAAAGTGACTTACCTTCGTACCACTCCGGGATAGTATGGAAGTGACTTACCTTCGTACCACTCCGGGATGGTATGGAAGTGACTTACCTTCGTACCACTCCGGGATAGTATGAAAGTGACTTACCTTCGTACCACTCCGGGATAGTATGGAAGTGACTTACCTTCGTACTACTCCGGGGTGGTATGGAAGTGACTTACCTTCGTACCACTCCGGGATAGTATGGACGTGACTTACCTTCGTACCACTCCGGGATAGTATGGAAGTGACTTACCTTCGTACTACTCCGGGATAGTATGGAAGTGACTTACCTTCGTACCACTCCGGGATAGTATGGAAGTGACTTACCTTCGTACCACTCCGGGATAGTATGGAAGTGACTTACCTTCGTACCACTCCGGGATGGTATGTAAGTGACTTAGCTTCGTGCTACTCCGGGATAGTGTGGAAGTGACTTACCTTCGTACCACACCGGGATAGTATGTAAGTGACTTACCTTCGTACCACTCCGGGATAGTATGTAAGTGACTTACCTTCGTACTACTCCGGGATAGTGTGGAAGTGACTTACCTTCGTACCCCTCCGGAATAGTATGTAAGTGACTTACCTTCGTACTACTCCGGGATAGTGTGGAAGTGACTTACCTTCGTACCACTCCGGGATAGTATGTAAGTGACTTACCTTCGTACTACTCGGATAGTGTGGAAGTGACTTACCTTCGTACCACTCCGGGATTGTATGGAAGTGACTTACCTTCGTACCCCTCCGGAATAGTGTGGAAGTGACTTACCTTCGTACCACTCCGGGATAGTATCGTGTACGAGTGATGCCTCTTGAGAAGTAGATAATTGAAATAATATTTATTTTGTTTTTAGCAAGGGACTCGTTAGAGCCAATTGCTATAGTAGGCGAAATCCGAAGACACTCATCGTTTCGAGACTGGAAGCTAGACTATTGTTTTAACAATATCGGCATTGAATTACATCTGACTTTTTTTTTATCAGCTCTCCGTTTCTGAACACACCATCTCGGGTTTAGAGAGATGTCTTGGTAGTTGAAAATCGTATATAATGTCAATGAAAATGGGTGATCTGTGGAATAGTTTTTAAAAATGAATGGACTGAAGCCAGCTTATACCCATGTTGGTCCTTTCGAACCGCCAAATAGTTATTTTCTAAAAATAGAAATGTGGTAACTTGTTGTCATATCAGCCGGAATATGGATTTGATTCGACATCACTTACGCAAAAGAAAAAACTAGACAGAAATGTAATGTTAAAACTTATGAATTACAGGATTTAAAATAAAAATGTATTTTTACGCTTTTTGACTTGATCACACGCAACATGCAAGGACAAATTAAAGCAGAATGTGCATACTTTCTTCAGGTGTCATTCACACACTAAACATATTAAAGCAATACGTACATACTTTCCGCAGGTGTAATTATGATTGCGATTTCAAAATTGAATTTGAATTGATGACTTTACATTTGAAAGGGGAGAGTGTTGTGTATATTGTCTAAACTACTTTTAAAACTCGTGAATGAATGTATATCCACTCAAAGCCACGCCTCTTAGTGTAACATATTCCTATATAACCCATGCATTTCATGTTAATATGTGTAGTATTAAATAGTCTACTAAGCTATTCAGCTGTTCCTACATTTAATGTTGGTGAACACATACACAACACGACCCTTATTTTTATGATTTCAAAATTCATTCGCATCGTGGTGCAAAATCGATAGGACGGTATAAATATTAATATAAATTGTGTATCGCGAAAATCACTACACAGTAAAAAGTACCACCGACCGATCTATAAGTACCTTAAGATCAACAACTTCTATAACCTGCTCATTGAATATTCACACTTTTTGAGAATTTGAAAGAATGACATAGCATGTATTTTTTTCACTTTTGTAATGGAAAAATAACATGTTTAGCTGTGACTGTGACTGTATAAAGCCATGCTAGATTGACCCCTTCACTTTGGATTATTTTGTATTAACGTAGTTTCTCCAGGCACAGACCAATCATTATTGTTCTATTACAGCACAGTGTAAATAATATTTTGTTTATAAAATGAATCATGTTAATTTAAAAAGTAGTATATACATTATTTCAAACAATGTAAAACGAGTATGCCACCATTTTTGGTTTTTAGTAACCAGAAAATGTAGATACAGATTGTTTATGTTTTTATTTTATATTTTAATTGAAATTTCAATATAGTTGTGCAGCGTTCTTTTGATTTTGAAATAGGAGGCATTGTGATTAATGCATCAATGAGTGTGTAAAGTATGCAACGACCTCTGTGAAATACCGCCACTCAAATAACAGTTTTTGCGATAGACCCCCATTCTGTGTATACAATAGTGTTCCTTCAACTCAAATAGCATTCAATTAATGGACATAGTCCTAACAATATCTTCCTGTGAAGTGTATGTGATAAAAAAAAAATATCGGTAAATCCTTGACAAAATGTATTCCATGATCTGCAGTTAGCCCCCTTGCTGGCAGCACTTCGAGTGCTTTGATTTTGTCTGGCGATTACCGCAACTGACAACACTTTTTCAGTTATATAATGGCGTTTCATTGATCAGTAACCAGTTCCACTAGTCCATGTATCCTGACACAAGCATATTAGGTGTAATGTTAACCCCACAAACGAGAGAAAATCTACCAATCAGTTTTAAAGAAGTTTGACCAGGTCGGGATCGAACCCTCGACCTCCTGCACCCGATGCATATGATTTACCACTCCAACATCTTTTCTCTAGAACGATGGACAACGGTTCGATCTTCATCAGGCTACACGAAAACGTTTGCAATTACTGTTTCTGAACTCCTGTTGTTACGATTGATGCATCGGGAGACTTAATTTTTGCCCTGATTTAGCTAAAACTACCGCAAATGTGTCCTTTCCCCCTAATTGCGAGTGTAATGGTCCGACTAAGAATATAAGATATTGTCTGCTGGCAACCGATAATCGTTGATTACAATCAGGTAAATACGTGGTACATGTATCTTAAAATATACCGGTAATGCCATGGTACTTTCGTCGTACATGTATCTTAAAATATACCGGTAATGCCATGGTACTTTCGTCGTACATGTATCTTAAAATATACCGGTAATGCCATGGTACTTTCGGGGTACATGTATCTTAAAATATACCGGTAATGCCATGGTATATTCGTGGTACATGTTTCTTAAAATGTACCAGCAATGCCATAGTATTTTCGTATGGACTAAAACAATCCTGATGTTGTTGAATGTATGCAGCAGACGTATTTTAAAATTATTTTGGAAAAGGGAGATTTTGCTGAAAATAAATATATCCAATTTCTAAATGCAGACATATCATGTGAATATTGTGGCAATTATGAACAATTTCTCTTTTTTCCAGAAACCTTTGCAACAAACTTCAGTTTTATTCAATGATACTAATTGTTATCAAGGCAGTTTTCATACAGTTATGTTGACATGTCCAATAATACTGATTGTTATTCAGGCAGTTTTCATACCGTTATGTTGACATGTTCAATGATACTGATTGTTATCTACGCAGTTTTCATACCGTTATGTTGACATGTTCAATGATACTAATTGTTATCCAGGCAGTTTTCATACCGTTATGTTGACATGTCCAATGGTACTGATTGTTATTCAGGCAGTTTTCATACTGTTATGTTGACATGTTCAATGATACTAATTGTTATTCAGGCAGTTTTCATACCGTTATGTTGACATGTTCAATGATACTAATTGTTATCTACGCAGTTTTCATACATGTACCGTTATGTTGACATGTTCAATGATACTAATTGTTATCTACGCAGTTTTCATACCGTTATGTTGACATGTTCAATGATACTGATTGTTATCTACGCAGTTTTCATACCGTTATGTTGACATGTTCAATGATACTGATTGTTATCTACGCAGTTTTCATACCGTTATGTTGACATGTTCAATGATACTGATTGTTATCTACGCAGTGTTCATACCGTTATGTTGACATGTTCAATGATACTGATTGTTATCTACGCAGTTTTCATACCGTTATGTTGACATGTTCAATGATACTGAGTGTTATTTATATACGCAGTTTTCATACCGTTATGTTGACATGTTCAATGATACTAATTGTTATTTATCTACGCAGTTTTCATACCGTTATGTTGACATGTTCAATGATACTAATTGTTATTTATCTACGCAGTTTTCATACCGTTATGTTGACATGTTCAATGATACTGAGTGTTATTTATCTACGCAGTTTTCATACCGTTATGTTGACATGTTCAATGATACTAATTGTTATTCAGGCAGTTTTCATACCGTTATGTTGACATGTTCAATGATACTAATTGTTATCTACGCAGTTTTCATACATGTACCGTTATGTTGACATGTTCAATGATACTGAGTGTTATCTACGCAGTTTTCATACCGTTATGTTGACATGTTCAATGATACTAATTGTTATCTACGCAGTTTCATACCGTTATGTTGACATGTTCAATGATACTGAGTGTTATCTACGCAGTGTTCATACCGTTATGTTGACATGTTCAATGATACTGATTGTTATCTACGCAGTGTTCATACCGTTATGTTGACATGTTCAATGATACTGATTGTTATCTACGCAGTGTTCATACCGTTATGTTGACATGTTCAATGATACTGATTGTTATCTACGCAGTGTTCATACCGTTATGTTGACATGTTCAATGATACTGATTGTTATCTACGCAGTGTTCATACCGTTATGTTGACATGTTCAATGATACTGATTGTTATCTACGCAGTGTTCATACCGTTATGTTGACATGTTCAATGATACTGATTGTTATCTACGCAGTGTTCATACCGTTATGTTGACATGTTCAATGATACTAATTGTTATCTACGCAGTTTCATACCGTTATGTTGACATGTTCAATGATACTGAGTGTTATCTACGCAGTGTTCATACCGTTATGTTGACATGTTCAATGATACTGAGTGTTATCTACGCAGTGTTCATACCGTTATGTTGACATGTTCAATGATACTGATTGTTATCTACGCAGTGTTCATACCGTTATGTTGACATGTTCAATGATACTAATTGTTATTCAGGCAGTTTTCATACCGTTATGTTGACATGTTCAATGATACTAATTGTTATCTACGCAGTTTTCATACATGTACCGTTATGTTGACATGTTCAATGATACTGAGTGTTATCTACGCAGTTTTCATACCGTTATGTTGACATGTTCAATGATACTAATTGTTATCTACGCAGTTTCATACCGTTATGTTGACATGTTCAATGATACTGAGTGTTATCTACGCAGTGTTCATACCGTTATGTTGACATGTTCAATGATACTGATTGTTATCTACGCAGTGTTCATACCGTTATGTTGACATGTTCAATGATACTGATTGTTATCTACGCAGTGTTCATACCGTTATGTTGACATGTTCAATGATACTGATTGTTATCTACGCAGTGTTCATACCGTTATGTTGACATGTTCAATGATACTGATTGTTATCTACGCAGTGTTCATACCGTTATGTTGACATGTTCAATGATACTGATTGTTATCTACGCAGTGTTCATACCGTTATGTTGACATGTTCAATGATACTGATTGTTATCTACGCAGTTTCATACCGTTATGTTGACATGTTCAATGATACTGAGTGTTATCTACGCAGTGTTCATACCGTTATGTTGACATGTTCAATGATACTAATTGTTATCTACGAAGTTTCATACCGTTATGTTGACATGTTCAATGATACTGAGTGTTATTCAGGCAGTTTTCATACCGTTATGTTGACATGTTCAATGATACTGAGTGTTATTTATCTACGCAGTTTTCATACCGTTATGTTGACATGTTCAATGATACTGAGTGTTATCCAGGCAGTTTTCATACCGTTATGTTGACATGTTCAATGATACTAATTGTTATCTACGCAGTTTTCATACCGTTATGTTGACATGTTCAATGATACTGAGTGTTATTTATCAACGCAGTTTTCATACCGTTATGTTGACATGTTCAATGATACTGAGTGTTATCAAGGCAGTTTTCATACCGTTATGTTGACATGTCCAATAATACTGATTGTTATTCAGGCAGTTTTCATACCGTTATGTTGACATGTTCAATGATACTAATTGTTATCTTGGCAGTTTTTATACCGTTATGTTGACATGTTCAATGATACTAATTGTTATCTAGGCAGTTTTCATACCGTTATGTTGACATGTTCAATGATACTGATTGTTATCTACGCAGGTTTCATACCGTTATGTTGACATGTTCAATGATACTAATTGTTATCCAGGCAGTTTTCATACCGTTCTGTTGACATGTCCAACGATACTGATTGTTATTCAGGCAGTTTTCATACCGTTATGTTGACATGTTCAATGATACTAATTGTTATTCAGGCAGTTTTCATACCGTTATGTTGACATGTTCAATGATACTAATTGTTGTCTACGCAGTTTTCATACATATACCGTTATGTTGACATGTTCAATGATACTGATTGTTATCTACGCAGTTTCATACCGTTATGTTGACATGTTCAATGATACTGATTGTTATTCAGGCAGTTTTCATACCGTTATGTTGACATGTTCAATGATACTGAGTGTTATTTATCTACGCAGTTTTCATACCGTTATGTTGACATGTTCAATGATACTAATTGTTATCTACGCAGTTTTCGTACCGTTATGTTGACATGTTCAATGATACTGAGTGTTATCTACATAGTTTTCATACCGTTATGTTGACATGTTCAATGATACTAATTGTTATCTACGCAGTGTTCATACCTTCATGTTGACATGTTCAATGATACTAATTGTTATCCAGGCAGTTTTCATACCGTTATGTTGACATGTTCAATGATACTGATTGTTATCTACGCAGTTTTCATACCGTTATGTTGACATGTTCAATGATACTGAGTGTTATTTATCTACGCAGTTTTCATACCGTTATGTTGACATGTTCAATGATACTGAGTGTTATCTACGCAGTGTTCATACCGTTATGTTGACATGTTCAATGATACAGAGTGTTATCTACGCAGTTTTCATACCGTTATGTTGACATGTTCAATGATACTAATTGTTATCTACGCAGTGTTCATACCTTTATGTTGACATGTTCAATGATACTAATTGTTATCCAGGCAGTTTTCATACCGTTATGTTGACATGTTCAATGATACTAAGTGTTATCTACGCAGTTTTCATACCGTTATGTTGACATGTTCAATGATACTGATTGTTATTCAGGCAGTTTTCATACCGTAATGTTGACATGTTCAATGATACTGAGTGTTATTTATCTACGCAGTTTTCATACCGTTATGTTGACATGTTCAATGATACTGAGTGTTATCTACGCAGTTTTCATACCGTTATGTTGACATGTTCAATGATACTGATTGTTATCTACGCAGTTTTCATACCGTTATGTTGACATGTTCAATGATACTGAGTGTTATTTATCTACGCAGTTTTCATACCGTTATGTTGACATGTTCAATGATACTGATTGTTATTCAGGCAGTTTTCATACCGTTATGTTGACATGTCCAATGATACTGATTGCTATTCAGGCAGTTTTCATACCGTTATGTTGACATGTTCAATGATACTAATTGTTATTCAGGCAGTTTTCATACCGTTATGTTGACATGTTCAATGATACTAATTGTTGTCTACGCAGTTCTCATACATGTACCGTTATGTTGACATGTTCAATGATACTGATTGTTATCTACGCAGTTTCATACCGTTATGTTGACATGTTCAATGATACTGATTGTTATTCAGGCAGTTTTCATACCGTTATGTTGACATGTTCAATGATACTGAGTGTTATCTACGCAGTTTTCATACCGTTATGTTGACATGTTCAATGATACTAATTGTTATCTACGCAGTGTTCATACCGTTATGTTGACATGTTCAATGATACTAATTGTTATCTACGCAGTTTTCATACCGTTATGTTGACATGTTCAATGATACTAATTGTTATCTACGCAGTTTTCATACCGTTATGTTGACATGTTCAATGATGCTAATTGTTATCTACGCAGTTTTCATACCGTTATGTTGACATGTTCAATGATACTAATTGTTATTCAGGCCGTTTTCATACCGTTATGTTGACATGTTCAATGATACTAATTGTTGTCTACGCAGTCTTCATACATGTACCGTTATGTTGACATGTTCAATGATACTGATTGTTATCTCCGCAGTTTCATACCGTTATGTTGACATGTTCAATGATACTGATTGTTATTCAGGCAGTTTTTATACCGTTATGTTGACATGTCCAATGATACTGATTGTTATCTACGCAGTGTTCATACCTTTATGTTGACATGTTCAATCATACTGATTGTTATTCAGGCAGTTTTCATACCGGTATGTTGACATGTTCAATGATACTAATTGTTATCTAGGCAGTTTTCATACCGTTATGTTGACATGTTCAATGATACTAATTGTTATCTACGCAGTGTTCATACCTTTATGTTGACATGTTCAATGATACTGATTGTTATTCAGGCAGTTTTCATACCGTTATGTTGACATGTTCAATGATACTGATTGTTATCTACGCAGTTTTCATACCGTTATGTTGACATGTTCAATGATACTGAGTGTTATCCAGGCAGTTTTCATACCGTTATGTTGACATGTTCAATGATACTGATTGTTATTCAGGCAGTTTTCATACCGTTATGTTGACATGTTCAATGATACTAATTGTTATCTTGGCAGTTTTCATACCGTTATGTTGACATGTTCAATGATACTGAGTGTTATCTACGCAGTGTTCATACCGTTATGTTGACATGTTCAATGATACTGAGTGTTATCTACGCAGTGTTCATACCGTTATGTTGACATGTTCAATGATACTGATTGTTATCTACGCAGTGTTCATACCGTTATGTTGACATGTTCAATGATACTAATTGTTATTCAGGCAGTTTTCATACCGTTATGTTGACATGTTCAATGATACTAATTGTTATCTACGCAGTTTTCATACATGTACCGTTATGTTGACATGTTCAATGATACTGAGTGTTATCTACGCAGTTTTCATACCGTTATGTTGACATGTTCAATGATACTAATTGTTATCTACGCAGTTTCATACCGTTATGTTGACATGTTCAATGATACTGAGTGTTATCTACGCAGTGTTCATACCGTTATGTTGACATGTTCAATGATACTGATTGTTATCTACGCAGTGTTCATACCGTTATGTTGACATGTTCAATGATACTGATTGTTATCTACGCAGTGTTCATACCGTTATGTTGACATGTTCAATGATACTGATTGTTATCTACGCAGTGTTCATACCGTTATGTTGACATGTTCAATGATACTGATTGTTATCTACGCAGTGTTCATACCGTTATGTTGACATGTTCAATGATACTGATTGTTATCTACGCAGTGTTCATACCGTTATGTTGACATGTTCAATGATACTGATTGTTATCTACGCAGTTTCATACCGTTATGTTGACATGTTCAATGATACTGAGTGTTATCTACGCAGTGTTCATACCGTTATGTTGACATGTTCAATGATACTAATTGTTATCTACGAAGTTTCATACCGTTATGTTGACATGTTCAATGATACTGAGTGTTATTCAGGCAGTTTTCATACCGTTATGTTGACATGTTCAATGATACTGAGTGTTATTTATCTACGCAGTTTTCATACCGTTATGTTGACATGTTCAATGATACTGAGTGTTATCCAGGCAGTTTTCATACCGTTATGTTGACATGTTCAATGATACTAATTGTTATCTACGCAGTTTTCATACCGTTATGTTGACATGTTCAATGATACTGAGTGTTATTTATCAACGCAGTTTTCATACCGTTATGTTGACATGTTCAATGATACTGAGTGTTATCAAGGCAGTTTTCATACCGTTATGTTGACATGTCCAATAATACTGATTGTTATTCAGGCAGTTTTCATACCGTTATGTTGACATGTTCAATGATACTAATTGTTATCTTGGCAGTTTTTATACCGTTATGTTGACATGTTCAATGATACTAATTGTTATCTAGGCAGTTTTCATACCGTTATGTTGACATGTTCAATGATACTGATTGTTATCTACGCAGGTTTCATACCGTTATGTTGACATGTTCAATGATACTAATTGTTATCCAGGCAGTTTTCATACCGTTCTGTTGACATGTCCAACGATACTGATTGTTATTCAGGCAGTTTTCATACCGTTATGTTGACATGTTCAATGATACTAATTGTTATTCAGGCAGTTTTCATACCGTTATGTTGACATGTTCAATGATACTAATTGTTGTCTACGCAGTTTTCATACATATACCGTTATGTTGACATGTTCAATGATACTGATTGTTATCTACGCAGTTTCATACCGTTATGTTGACATGTTCAATGATACTGATTGTTATTCAGGCAGTTTTCATACCGTTATGTTGACATGTTCAATGATACTGAGTGTTATTTATCTACGCAGTTTTCATACCGTTATGTTGACATGTTCAATGATACTAATTGTTATCTACGCAGTTTTCATACCGTTATGTTGACATGTTCAATGATACTGAGTGTTATCTACATAGTTTTCATACCGTTATGTTGACATGTTCAATGATACTAATTGTTATCTACGCAGTGTTCATACCTTCATGTTGACATGTTCAATGATACTAATTGTTATCCAGGCAGTTTTCATACCGTTATGTTGACATGTTCAATGATACTGATTGTTATCTACGCAGTTTTCATACCGTTATGTTGACATGTTCAATGATACTGAGTGTTATTTATCTACGCAGTTTTCATACCGTTATGTTGACATGTTCAATGATACTGAGTGTTATCTACGCAGTGTTCATACCGTTATGTTGACATGTTCAATGATACAGAGTGTTATCTACGCAGTTTTCATACCGTTATGTTGACATGTTCAATGATACTAATTGTTATCTACGCAGTGTTCATACCTTTATGTTGACATGTTCAATGATACTAATTGTTATCCAGGCAGTTTTCATACCGTTATGTTGACATGTTCAATGATACTAAGTGTTATCTACGCAGTTTTCATACCGTTATGTTGACATGTTCAATGATACTGATTGTTATTCAGGCAGTTTTCATACCGTAATGTTGACATGTTCAATGATACTGAGTGTTATTTATCTACGCAGTTTTCATACCGTTATGTTGACATGTTCAATGATACTGAGTGTTATCTACGCAGTTTTCATACCGTTATGTTGACATGTTCAATGATACTGATTGTTATCTACGCAGTTTTCATACCGTTATGTTGACATGTTCAATGATACTGAGTGTTATTTATCTACGCAGTTTTCATACCGTTATGTTGACATGTTCAATGATACTGATTGTTATTCAGGCAGTTTTCATACCGTTATGTTGACATGTCCAATGATACTGATTGTTATTCAGGCAGTTTTCATACCGTTATGTTGACATGTTCAATGATACTAATTGTTATTCAGGCAGTTTTCATACCGTTATGTTGACATGTTCAATGATACTAATTGTTGTCTACGCAGTTCTCATACATGTACCGTTATGTTGACATGTTCAATGATACTGATTGTTATCTACGCAGTTTCATACCGTTATGTTGACATGTTCAATGATACTGATTGTTATTCAGGCAGTTTTCATACCGTTATGTTGACATGTTCAATGATACTGAGTGTTATCTACGCAGTTTTCATACCGTTATGTTGACATGTTCAATGATACTAATTGTTATCTACGCAGTGTTCATACCGTTATGTTGACATGTTCAATGATACTAATTGTTATCTACGCAGTTTTCATACCGTTATGTTGACATGTTCAATGATACTAATTGTTATCTACGCAGTTTTCATACCGTTATGTTGACATGTTCAATGATACTAATTGTTATCTACGCAGTTTTCATACCGTTATGTTGACATGTTCAATGATACTAATTGTTATTCAGGCCGTTTTCATACCGTTATGTTGACATGTTCAATGATACTAATTGTTGTCTACGCAGTCTTCATACATGTACCGTTATGTTGACATGTTCAATGATACTGATTGTTATCTCCGCAGTTTCATACCGTTATGTTGACATGTTCAATGATACTGATTGTTATTCAGGCAGTTTTTATACCGTTATGTTGACATGTCCAATGATACTGATTGTTATCTACGCAGTGTTCATACCTTTATGTTGACATGTTCAATCATACTGATTGTTATTCAGGCAGTTTTCATACCGGTATGTTGACATGTTCAATGATACTAATTGTTATCTAGGCAGTTTTCATACCGTTATGTTGACATGTTCAATGATACTAATTGTTATCTACGCAGTGTTCATACCTTTATGTTGACATGTTCAATGATACTGATTGTTATTCAGGCAGTTTTCATACCGTTATGTTGACATGTTCAATGATACTAATTGTTGTCTACGCAGTTCTCATACATGTACCGTTATGTTGACATGTTCAATGATACTGATTGTTATCTACGCAGTTTCATACCGTTATGTTGACATGTTCAATGATACTGATTGTTATTCAGGCAGTTTTCATACCGTTATGTTGACATGTTCAATGATACTGAGTGTTATCTACGCAGTTTTCATACCGTTATGTTGACATGTTCAATGATACTAATTGTTATCTACGCAGTGTTCATACCGTTATGTTGACATGTTCAATGATACTAATTGTTATCTACGCAGTTTTCATACCGTTATGTTGACATGTTCAATGATACTAATTGTTATCTACGCAGTTTTCATACCGTTATGTTGACATGTTCAATGATACTAATTGTTATCTACGCAGTTTTCATACCGTTATGTTGACATGTTCAATGATACTAATTGTTATTCAGGCCGTTTTCATACCGTTATGTTGACATGTTCAATGATACTAATTGTTGTCTACGCAGTCTTCATACATGTACCGTTATGTTGACATGTTCAATGATACTGATTGTTATCTCCGCAGTTTCATACCGTTATGTTGACATGTTCAATGATACTGATTGTTATTCAGGCAGTTTTTATACCGTTATGTTGACATGTCCAATGATACTGATTGTTATCTACGCAGTGTTCATACCTTTATGTTGACATGTTCAATCATACTGATTGTTATTCAGGCAGTTTTCATACCGGTATGTTGACATGTTCAATGATACTAATTGTTATCTAGGCAGTTTTCATACCGTTATGTTGACATGTTCAATGATACTAATTGTTATCTACGCAGTGTTCATACCTTTATGTTGACATGTTCAATGATACTGATTGTTATTCAGGCAGTTTTCATACCGTTATGTTGACATGTTCAATGATACTGATTGTTATCTACGCAGTTTTCATACCGTTATGTTGACATGTTCAATGATACTGAGTGTTATCCAGGCAGTTTTCATACCGTTATGTTGACATGTTCAATGATACTGATTGTTATTCAGGCAGTTTTCATACCGTTATGTTGACATGTTCAATGATACTAATTGTTATCTTGGCAGTTTTCATACCGTTATGTTGACATGTTCAATGATACTGAGTGTTATCTACGCAGTGTTCATACCGTTATGTTGACATGTTCAATGATACTGAGTGTTATCTACGCAGTGTTCATACCGTTATGTTGACATGTTCAATGATACTGATTGTTATCTACGCAGTGTTCATACCGTTATGTTGACATGTTCAATGATACTAATTGTTATTCAGGCAGTTTTCATACCGTTATGTTGACATGTTCAATGATACTAATTGTTATCTACGCAGTTTTCATACATGTACCGTTATGTTGACATGTTCAATGATACTGAGTGTTATCTACGCAGTTTTCATACCGTTATGTTGACATGTTCAATGATACTAATTGTTATCTACGCAGTTTCATACCGTTATGTTGACATGTTCAATGATACTGAGTGTTATCTACGCAGTGTTCATACCGTTATGTTGACATGTTCAATGATACTGATTGTTATCTACGCAGTGTTCATACCGTTATGTTGACATGTTCAATGATACTGATTGTTATCTACGCAGTGTTCATACCGTTATGTTGACATGTTCAATGATACTGATTGTTATCTACGCAGTGTTCATACCGTTATGTTGACATGTTCAATGATACTGATTGTTATCTACGCAGTGTTCATACCGTTATGTTGACATGTTCAATGATACTGATTGTTATCTACGCAGTGTTCATACCGTTATGTTGACATGTTCAATGATACTGATTGTTATCTACGCAGTTTCATACCGTTATGTTGACATGTTCAATGATACTGAGTGTTATCTACGCAGTGTTCATACCGTTATGTTGACATGTTCAATGATACTAATTGTTATCTACGAAGTTTCATACCGTTATGTTGACATGTTCAATGATACTGAGTGTTATTCAGGCAGTTTTCATACCGTTATGTTGACATGTTCAATGATACTGAGTGTTATTTATCTACGCAGTTTTCATACCGTTATGTTGACATGTTCAATGATACTGAGTGTTATCCAGGCAGTTTTCATACCGTTATGTTGACATGTTCAATGATACTAATTGTTATCTACGCAGTTTTCATACCGTTATGTTGACATGTTCAATGATACTGAGTGTTATTTATCAACGCAGTTTTCATACCGTTATGTTGACATGTTCAATGATACTGAGTGTTATCAAGGCAGTTTTCATACCGTTATGTTGACATGTCCAATAATACTGATTGTTATTCAGGCAGTTTTCATACCGTTATGTTGACATGTTCAATGATACTAATTGTTATCTTGGCAGTTTTTATACCGTTATGTTGACATGTTCAATGATACTAATTGTTATCTAGGCAGTTTTCATACCGTTATGTTGACATGTTCAATGATACTGATTGTTATCTACGCAGGTTTCATACCGTTATGTTGACATGTTCAATGATACTAATTGTTATTCAGGCAGTTTTCATACCGTTATGTTGACATGTTCAATGATACTAATTGTTATTCAGGCAGTTTTCATACCGTTATGTTGACATGTTCAATGATACTAATTGTTGTCTACGCAGTTTTCATACATATACCGTTATGTTGACATGTTCAATGATACTGATTGTTATCTACGCAGTTTCATACCGTTATGTTGACATGTTCAATGATACTGATTGTTATTCAGGCAGTTTTCATACCGTTATGTTGACATGTTCAATGATACTGAGTGTTATTTATCTACGCAGTTTTCATACCGTTATGTTGACATGTTCAATGATACTAATTGTTATCTACGCAGTTTTCATACCGTTATGTTGACATGTTCAATGATACTGAGTGTTATCTACATAGTTTTCATACCGTTATGTTGACATGTTCAATGATACTAATTGTTATCTACGCAGTGTTCATACCTTCATGTTGACATGTTCAATGATACTAATTGTTATCCAGGCAGTTTTCATACCGTTATGTTGACATGTTCAATGATACTGATTGTTATCTACGCAGTTTTCATACCGTTATGTTGACATGTTCAATGATACTGAGTGTTATTTATCTACGCAGTTTTCATACCGTTATGTTGACATGTTCAATGATACTGAGTGTTATCTACGCAGTGTTCATACCGTTATGTTGACATGTTCAATGATACAGAGTGTTATCTACGCAGTTTTCATACCGTTATGTTGACATGTTCAATGATACTAATTGTTATCTACGCAGTGTTCATACCTTTATGTTGACATGTTCAATGATACTAATTGTTATCCAGGCAGTTTTCATACCGTTATGTTGACATGTTCAATGATACTAAGTGTTATCTACGCAGTTTTCATACCGTTATATTGACATGTTCAATGATACTGATTGTTATTCAGGCAGTTTTCATACCGTAATGTTGACATGTTCAATGATACTGAGTGTTATTTATCTACGCAGTTTTCATACCGTTATGTTGACATTTTCAATGATACTGAGTGTTATCTACGCAGTTTTCATACCGTTATGTTGACATGTTCAATGATACTGATTGTTATCTACGCAGTTTTCATACCGTTATGTTGACATGTTCAATGATACTGAGTGTTATTTATCTACGCAGTTTTCATACCGTTATGTTGACATGTTCAATGATACTGATTGTTATTCAGGCAGTTTTCATACCGTTATGTTGACATGTCCAATGATACTGATTGTTATTCAGGCAGTTTTCATACCGTTATGTTGACATGTTCAATGATACTAATTGTTATTCAGGCAGTTTTCATACCGTTATGTTGACATGTTCAATGATACTAATTGTTGTCTACGCAGTTCTCATACATGTACCGTTATGTTGACATGTTCAATGATACTGATTGTTATCTACGCAGTTTCATACCGTTATGTTGACATGTTCAATGATACTGATTGTTATTCAGGCAGTTTTCATACCGTTATGTTGACATGTTCAATGATACTGAGTGTTATCTACGCAGTTTTCATACCGTTATGTTGACATGTTCAATGATACTAATTGTTATCTACGCAGTGTTCATACCGTTATGTTGACATGTTCAATGATACTAATTGTTATCTACGCAGTTTTCATACCGTTATGTTGACATGTTCAATGATACTAATTGTTATCTACGCAGTTTTCATACCGTTATGTTGACATGTTCAATGATACTAATTGTTATCTACGCAGTTTTCATACCGTTATGTTGACATGTTCAATGATACTAATTGTTATTCAGGCCGTTTTCATACCGTTATGTTGACATGTTCAATGATACTAATTGTTGTCTACGCAGTCTTCATACATGTACCGTTATGTTGACATGTTCAATGATACTGATTGTTATCTCCGCAGTTTCATACCGTTATGTTGACATGTTCAATGATACTGATTGTTATTCAGGCAGTTTTTATACCGTTATGTTGACATGTCCAATGATACTGATTGTTATCTACGCAGTGTTCATACCTTTATGTTGACATGTTCAATCATACTGATTGTTATTCAGGCAGTTTTCATACCGGTATGTTGACATGTTCAATGATACTAATTGTTATCTAGGCAGTTTTCATACCGTTATGTTGACATGTTCAATGATACTAATTGTTATCTACGCAGTGTTCATACCTTTATGTTGACATGTTCAATGATACTGATTGTTATTCAGGCAGTTTTCATACCGTTATGTTGACATGTTCAATGATACTGATTGTTATCTACGCAGTTTTCATACCGTTATGTTGACATGTTCAATGATACTGAGTGTTATCCAGGCAGTTTTCATACCGTTATGTTGACATGTTCAATGATACTGATTGTTATTCAGGCAGTTTTCATACCGTTATGTTGACATGTTCAATGATACTAATTGTTATCTTGGCAGTTTTCATACCGTTATGTTGACATGTTCAATGATACTAATTGTTATCTAGGCAGTTTTCATACCGTTATGTTGACATGTTCAATGATACTGATTGTTATCTACGCAGTTTTCATACCGTTATGTTGACATGTATAATGATACTAATTGTTATCCAGGCAGTTTTCATACCGTTATGTTGACATGTCCAATGATACTGATTGTTATTCAGGCAGTTTTCATACCGTTATGTTGACATGTTCAATGATACTAATTGTTATTCAGGCAGTTTTCATACCGTTATGTTGACATGTTCAATGATACTAATTGTTGTCTACGCAGTTCTCATACATGTACCGTTATGTTGACATGTTCAATGATACTGATTGTTATCTACGCAGTTTCATACCGTTATGTTGACATGTTCAATGATACTGATTGTTATTCAGGCAGTTTTCATACCGTTATGTTGACATGTTCAATGATACTGAGTGTTATCTACGCAGTTTTCATACCGTTATGTTGACATGTTCAATGATACTAATTGTTATCTACGCAGTGTTCATACCGTTATGTTGACATGTTCAATGATACTAATTGTTATCTACGCAGTTTTCATACCGTTATGTTGACATGTTCAATGATACTAATTGTTATCTACGCAGTTTTCATACCGTTATGTTGACATGTTCAATGATACTAATTGTTATCTACGCAGTTTTCATACCGTTATGTTGACATGTTCAATGATACTAATTGTTATTCAGGCAGTTTTCATACCGTTATGTTGACATGTTCAATGATACTAATTGTTGTCTACGCAGTCTTCATACATGTACCGTTATGTTGACATGTTCAATGATACTGATTGTTATCTACGCAGTTTCATACCGTTATGTTGACATGTTCAATGATACTGATTGTTATTCAGGCAGTTTTTATACCGTTATGTTGACATGTCCAATGATACTGATTGTTATCTACGCAGTGTTCATACCTTTATGTTGACATGTTCAATGATACTGATTGTTATTCAGGCAGTTTTCATACCGGTATGTTGACATGTTCAATGATACTAATTGTTATCTAGGCAGTTTTCATACCGTTATGTTGACATGTTCAATGATACTAATTGTTATCTACGCAGTGTTCATACCTTTATGTTGACATGTTCAATGATACTGATTGTTATTCAGGCAGTTTTCATACCGTTATGTTGACATGTTCAATGATACTGATTGTTATCTACGCAGTTTTCATACCGTTATGTTGACATGTTCAATGATACTGAGTGTTATCCAGGCAGTTTTCATACCGTTATGTTGACATGTTCAATGATACTGATTGTTATCTACGCAGTTTTCATACCGTTATGTTGACATGTTCAATGATACTGATTGTTATCTACGCAGTTTCATACCGTTATGTTGACATGTTCAATGATACTGAGTGTTATCAAGGCAGTTTTCATACCGTTATGTTGACATGTTCAATGATACTGATTGTTACTACGCAGTTTTCATACCGTTATGTTGACATGTTCAATGATACTAATTGTTATCTACGCATTTTTCATACCGTTATGTTGACATGTTCAATGATACTGATTGTATAACGACTGACTTGATTATGTCTTAATACACTAGAAACGCCGCGAAATAACTGAATAGAGATGCAGAAAGCGGAGTTCAACTTGATACACAGGAAATGCCACGAAATAACTGAATAGAGATGCAGAAAACGGATTTAAACTTGATACACAGGAAATGCCGCAGTATAACTGAATAAAGATGCAGAAAGTGGAGTAAAACTTGATACACAGGAAACGCCACGAAATAACTGAATAGAGATGCAGAAAGCGGAGTAAAACTTGATACACATGAAATGCCACGAAATAACTGAATAGAGATGCAGAAAGCGGATTTAAACTTGATACACAGGAAATGCCGCAGTATAACTGAATAAAGATGCAGAAAGCGGAGTAAAACTTGATGCATAGGAAACGCCGCGAAATAACTGAATAGAGATGCAGAAAGCAGAGTAAAACTTGATACATAGGAAACGCCGCGAAATAACTGAATAGAGATGCAGAAAGCGGAGTAAAACTTGATAGTTTAGTTTAGTTTAAACATATTTTATTATCCCAATATACAAGATAATGGGGTTGGACCACAAGTTCTGACAACTTAGATTCGGTCCGCCCCCTACAGTTTACAAACATATTTTTTTATGAAAAAGGAAGAAGAAGAAATGATAGGTGGGAGATACAGACAGACAGACAGATAGAGAAAGAGAGAGAGAGAGAGAGAGAGAGAGAGAGAGAGAGAGAGAGAGAGAGAGAGAGAGAGAGAGAGAGAGAGAGAGAGAGAGAGAGAGAGAGAGAGAGAGAGAGAGAGAGAGAGAGAGAGATCATGACTCATGACTGCAAGGTAAATCTGTTGGTGTCATTTATGAATTTGTGAACGGCATCAACGATGACGACGTTCTGCTCGTAGTCAAGTGAATCGCATCCGTACAATAGTTTATTGGAACTAAGAGGATGAAAAGCTCTTGTTGATCTAAAGAGCGCAATTCTTTGTAGCCTATAATTATTGCAACTGAAAAAGAAATGTTCAACATCTTCAATTTGATTACAGAAATTGCACTGGGGATGGTCTTTTAAATGATTGTTATATAAATCGAAGTTCAGATTACTGCAGTTGTTTCTTAGACGAGTATGAATTACAGACAGGTAACGTCTGCCGTGAAAGAAATGTAGAGGTATCTTTGTAAAATTTTGATTTTTAAGATTACTCTTTAAACTAGTAAGTGACGGCGCGTTTTTTAATGCATTAGTAAGATTATTCCAATGTACGATAGATGATGGAATGCACGATCTTCGAAAAGTTTCAGTTCTTGCAAATGGAACGGGTATATCAGATGCTTGTCTTAATGAGAGCGCTCTCTCAGAATTCTGTGAGGGAATAAGACTAGAAACGTACTCGGGTAATAGAACGTTAGCATGTTTGTACATAAAACATATCTTTTTTATTTCACGACGTCTAGCTAGTGATTGCCATCCACATTCTGAGTAAAGGTTTTCGAGCGAGCACGATCTTGTAGCCCCGGTTACTATTCGCGCCGCTTCATTTTGTATATTTTCAACTGCTTCTGACAGATAAATTGAACAGCCGTCCCAGACTTCAGAAGAATATTCGAAAATTGGTCTCATGTATGATAAATAAATTTGGTTAAGTGCTCTCCTAGTTAGAGTGAATTTCATTTTTCTCATGATTCCTAACACTTTTGATGCCGACTTAATTATATTATTTATATGTTCATTCCAACGGCCATTTGATTCAAAAGTAACACCTAAATGCTTGTGATTTTCAACAAAATCAATGGGGATATTATCAAATAGAAGAACAGGAATGCGATTAGAATCACATAATGAAAAGAACATGGCTTCCGTTTTTTGGGGATTGAAATTAACTAGCCATTGTTTGGCCCATTGAGAAATAATGCAGAGATCACTGTTAATTATACCTTCTATATCATCAATTGATCTTGCAGAGACATATAGGGAGCTATCGTCAGCATATAATCTTGTAATGCTGAGAAGCGATTCAGCTATGTCATTGACATAAACTAAGAAGAGAAGTGGACCTAAAACACTACCCTGAGGAACTCCAGCAGAAACTTTTCTAATTGAAGATGAGACAGAGTTTATTACTACTTTTTGACTTCGTTCCTCAAGATAGTTTTTCAACCAATTCAAGATTTTTCCATTAATACCGTTTTGCTTTAGTTTATATAAAAGACCCTTGTGCCAAACACGATCAAATGCCTTAGATATATCGCAGAAAACCATAACGCTGTGCTGTTTTTGTTCAAACGTTTGACAAATATGATGGTAAATGTCTATTAGTTGATATGTTGTAGAGTGCCGTGGTAAGAATCCCGACTGATATTTGTATATAAGATTATTTCTTAAGAAAAAGTTATATAAATGTTTAAAAACAATTCTTTCGAGAATTTTTCCACAGCAGCTTAATAAAGATACGGGTCGATAGTTTGAAACATTATTAGTTTCTCCCTTTTTATAAATCGGTGTTACATTTGCTAGTTTCCAAAATTCAGGAAAGCTTTCTTGACGTAAAGATTTATTAAATAGATCAGCTAGGGGAAACGATATGGCTTTAGAAACTGGTTTCAGCATGCGATGACTAATCTCATCAGGACCAGATGCTTTATTTAAATCCAAGATTGAAATGATAGACTCAACATCTTCTGGTGTCACTACTATTTCAGTAAGATGATCTTCAGTTTTTGGGTAGAAGACTGGCAATTTAGCGTGTGTTTCATCTATACACGAGATCTTTGTGAAATAACTGTTCAAAAGTCCTGCCTTTTCTATGTCTGTATAGTAAAATGTTTGTTCTCCATCTGCAGATATACTAGACAGAGGAGGGATAGAAGTAGAAGGCTTAGTTTTAAAAAATAATTTTATTGTTTTCCAAAAACCTCTTTTGTCATTTGTTTGAAGTTCAGTAAGTGAGTCATCTAACTTGCAGAAAAACGTTATCTTAGCTTTCTTTTTTAAATTGTTTACTTTATTTCGTATTGATTTGAACTTTAAGAGATCACACTGCTTACTAGTTTTAAGAAATGTGGACCGATAACGATCTCTTAATCGAATGTAATGTCTTAACTTCGAATCGAACCATGGCTTGTCTCCTTTTCGAACTGTAATATACCTCGATGTAACACAAAGATTGACAATAGTCATAAAATTATCTGTAAAAAACTTGCATGAGTCGTTTACAGTTCCTTCGTTTAGGGGATCCCAGTTAAAGTTAAGAATTAGCTCGTTCATACGTGTGTAATCTGCGGCTTTATAATTCCATATTTTTCTTTTAAATACATTGTTGATATGATAGAAAAGGGGTAGTGAAATCATGGTAGCATCATGATCACTTATGTCCTCTGGAACAGGAAGCACTTCAGTAGATTGATAGGACATATCAAGAGGTATTATTATCGGATCAAGTATTGCCTTCTGCCTAGTCGGTTCGGTTATGACATTTTTGAGTGAGTTAGACAGAAGAACCTGCTTCAAGTTATTGTAGCTTGTATTTAGGAGATCTTCGTTCAGATCGCCCACTACTATAATATTATTTGAATAGTCATACGCTTTTTCAATATTAAGGTTGAGATTTCTAAAAAATACTTTATCCGCTGTTTGAGGGCTGTAAAAAACTCCTAGTATATAATGTTCGTGCTTATTTTTTATTTTGATCCATAAAGATTCGTTACAGTATATTTCCAATTCAGGAATTCTGGAGTGAATGAGATCATTGGATATGTAAACTAGTAACCCCCCGCCACGATTGTTTCTATCTTTTCTATAAGGTACACAGAAATCGTTATTAATTAGCACTTCATCGTCAAGAATATTATTATCTAAATGTGTTAAAGTAAAACATAATACTTGGTAATCTAGTAGCGAGTCTCTAATGTAATCAAATTTGTTTCTAATGCTTCTAATGTTTAAGTGCAAAATGTTAAAGGAATTTAATGATTGGGCACAATTTAAAGGCCCTGGATTTGTTTCAATATCTCCTGATCTTAATAAAATCATTAGTACAAGGAAAGCATGATAGTTTTCATATATCATATCTTGCAACTGTATTAAAAAAAAGTTAAATGTTGTTTGTACAATTCGTAATAGAATCAGCAACAATACCAACAGATGTAAATATGAAAAGCATCGATAGTATGAAGTAAACAAATTCGATAATTTTACACCGCTAAACAGGCCTATGGCAGATCTCCATGCTGATAAGTCAACTCCCATCAGGTAATGGAATCATAAATTAAGATCAGCAGAGATCCTCCATAATGACCTGTCCACGTGTATTTACAGTGAGTATGCATTTTTGTGTCATGATTTGTTGAGTAAGATAGTAAAAAGAGAAGAGTTGATGATAATCTGGGAATAAGATAATAAATGTTTTCAATAACATCAGAAGAAGAAGAAGAAGAAGAAGAAATGGAAGAAGAAGAAGAAGAAATGGAAGAAGGAAAAGAGGAAGAAGCAGAAAAAGAAGAAGAAGAGGAAGAAGAAGAAGACGACGAAGAAGAAGAAGACGAAGAAGAAGAAGAAGAAGAAGAGGTAGTAGAGTAAGTAGAAGGAGAAGAAAACGAACTAAATTTACATGTATATACAAAATATGATATAAGCATGATTAAGTTAACTTTTTGTGTAATGGGGGGACAGAAATATAAAAAAGGATATAATGAAATTAAGTCATTTAAATTTCGATCTTATTCGCTGATCTGTCTTGTAGTTCAAATTGTGCCTTCTCCCCTAATCGAAGAGGAGAATCCAACCAAGTCAGCAATACAATGCTGATTGTTACCATAAAGTTTAAGAATACATAGCGACAAAAGGAGAACTTGCCCGAGTGAGCAATTTCTCCATTCCTCACATTGTTTCTCAAATATATATACTATAAATAATCCCTAAGCATATTCGTGTTTTCACCGCTACAATGACATGTGTGAAAAAGAGTGAAAAACGTTGTGATAAAAGGAGAATATGCCTGATTGAGCGATTTCACCATTTCTCACAATGCTTTCAAACATAGCTACTATGCATAACCCATTAATATATACATTGTTTCACTGCTACAATGAAATGTGCGAAATCATTGTGATAAAAGGAGAAATCCGACCAAGTGAGCAATACAGTTTTGATTGTTACCATGAAATATAAGAATAAAAATACAATGTGGCAGAGGGAGAACTTGTGTGAGTGAGCAATCTCTTCATTTCTCACAATGCTCTCAAATATAACTACTATACATAACCCAAAAGCATATGCATTGCTTTATTGACACAATGACATATGTGTAAAAACGTTGTGGCAAAAGGAGAATATGCCTGATTGAGCAATTTCTCCATCTCTCACAATGCTCTCAAACATAGCTACTATACATAACCCATTAATATATACATTTTTTCACTTTTACAATGAAATGTGCTAAATTATTTTGATAAAAGGAGAAATCCGACCAAGCGAGCAATACAGTTTTGGTTGTTACCATGAAATATAAAATAAAAATACATTGTGACAGAGGGAGAACTTGTATCAGTGAGCAATCTCTTCATTTCACACAATGCTCTCTAATATAACTACTATACATAATCTGTAATTCATTGCCTCAATGAAATGTGTGACATGTTCCGATGTCGTCTTTATTTCTCACACTGATTTTTAATGCAACCATTGTTTATAACTTGTTCATCCTATAGTAAGGGGAACAATTCAAGTACACTTAAGAATTAGTCCATTTGGAGATGTGTTTTGATGTCAACAAGCTGATAAAGTCGCACTGGTTTACTGATTTCTTGACCTTTAGCTTGAATGTTTCCATTTTGTGACCAGAAGCTATGTATTTTGCCAGTTTTTTTCAGGTCGTAAAGAGCTTTCATTATCATATAGTTATTTCGGGTTAAATCTTCACTTACAAATATCCCATCTGGGTTTCCACGAAGTTTCGATTTGGCCGAAAACACCTGGCGTTTTGTTTGGTATCTGTGGAATTTGACCAAGATCTGACATCTTCCCTTCGTGTTAGGACGGCTTACTGGGTGGCAACGGTCCACGTCTGACCTAGAGATAGTTGTGTTTTCTTGAAGGATACTGCCATTGATGAAGGCTGTCATTTGGTCGATCATGTCTGATTCGGTAGATTCCGCATCAACTTTTACATTGCTAAAACGTAATGAATTTCTGCGCCCGTATTGCTCTATATCGTTCGTTACGTTCTTTAAAGAGTTGAGCTCGATCGAAAGATCATCAACTTTTTTCTCAAGAGCTGCTACAGTTTTAACATTTGATTCCAACTTGCAGGATTGGTCATGTATTTCAGAACGTTGTTCAGAGATAGTGTTAATTTGCCTTCTTACAGTTTCCTGTAATTCATTATTTGAGTCTATAACTTGTTTGAAAACGTCTGATTGTAACTTGTCAGCTACTGTTATAACTGCCAAATTCACTGAGGCCTGTATAGCTGGTGCCAATATTGCCTCAAACAGTGGGGTTACAGCTGCAATAAATGATGGATCCTTAAGAACCCCAAGAAGAGAATCACTAAACGATGGTGAAAGCCTATTCTTACGTGCCGGGGTTGTGCGTTTCGATGGAGTTTTGAATAGTGGAGATGCTTTACGTTTAGTCGCTTTAGGAGTCTGCCTGCTTACCGTCTGAAGAGACGCATCAGTGTCATAGTCTGCAGTATCATCAGTTTCGGCTATGACTTCGACGGTATTGACCATATTGGAAGCCATACTGTTTGTTCGTATACCACTGGGTTATTATTAACAAAAACAACAAATAGTTATCCTTTAGTGCACTTTTAGTACACTCCGAGTACACACTGAGTTCACTATGAGTTCAATGTTAGACACAATATCTATATATGACTGCACGTGGCTGCCCGTGGCTGCCCGTGGCTGCACGTGATTATATCTTACAAGCACAAAACCGGTTTATGCATGTACTCCATGTACTCCACCCACTTTGACTCAGTTTAAACCTTAGAACTAGCTCAAACACATCAGAATTAGTCCAAACCCACGAAATTAGATTTTAAACGAGATGTAATACATTATGACTACCGTGTCCATATATTATGACCATATATTACCTCCTATAACACAATTTATCACCCATTTTCTCGAGAGCGATGCTTATCTCATCTTTACTCCATTTTACCGGAAGTCGTGAGTAAAACTTGATACATAGGAAACGCCGCGAAATAACTGAATAGAGATGCAGAAAGCGGAGTAAAACTTTATACATAGGAAACGCCGCGAAATAACTGAATAAAGATGCAGAAAGCGGAGTAAAACTTGATACATAGGAAATGCCCGAAATAACTGAATAGAGATGCAGAAAGCGGAGTACTTGATACATAGGAAACGCCGCGAAATAACGGAATAGAGATGCAGAAAGCGGGGTAAAATTTGATACATAGGAAACGCCGCGAAATAACTGAATAGAGATGCAGAAAGCGGAGTAAAGCTTGATACATAGTAAACGCCGCGAAATAACTGAATAGAGATGCAGAAAGTGGAGTAAAACTTGATACATAGGAAACGCCGCGAAATAACTGAATAGAGATGCAGAAAGCGGGGTAAAACTTGATACATAGGAAACGCCGCGAAATAACTGAATAGAGATGCAGAAAGCGGAGTAAAACTTGATACATAGGAAACGCCGCGAAATAACTGAATAGAGATGCAGAAAGCGGAGAAAAACTTGATACATAGGAAACGCCGCGAAATAACTGAATAGAGATGCAGAAAACGGAGTAAAACTTGATACATAGGAAACGCCGCGAAATAACTGAATAGAGATGCAGAAAGAGGAGTAAAACTTGATACATAGGAAACGCCGCGAAATAACTGAATAGAGATGCAGAAAGCGGAGTATAACTTGATACATAGGAAACGCCGCGAAATAACTGAATAGAGATGCAGAAAGCGGAGTATAACTTGATACATAGGAAACGCCGCGAAATAACTGAATAGAGATGCAGAAAGCGGAGTAAAACATAAAGGTTGAACGGTACTTTCTGTCCATGCCGCGTCTCGGAATGTCATTATTATTGTATCTGAAATGAAATATACCAGTTACTGATGAGAAGTTTTAAGTAATGAAAAGAAAACAGCCCACTGATGTTGACACGCAGGAAATTATATTATCCTAGAAATTGTTTACCCTTTCCATCATGCAGCACATCTGAAGCAGACGACGTTGAAAATATATGCACACACAATGAAAATTGCTCAGTACAAGTTATCATTTTGTCACAATGTTATTGAAAGTCGTTTGTGGCAGAGGCGCCAAAATGCATCTGTATTAAGGAAAGGGTTAAGTGAGGAAATAGCCCGGCAGATTAGTGAAAAAAATCGTTCACATTGTGGTACAAGCACCAAAATTGTCATAGAGACTCCTTTGGGACTACTAATTCTGAAAATCCCGTTAGCCACGTGAAATTCAAATTGGCGGCCATATTTTTTTCCAAGATGGCCGCCATTCTAGGTAATCATAACTGTTTTAATTATTTAACTTGACATGCATGACCAAACTAAACGGTTTTTGATCAGAAATTATACATATTCATTGTATACATGTATATTTACAAAAAAAAATATTTTTATTAACAAAATTATAAGCTTCATTTTCTCTCAAATTAAAGAACTAGTCCTGTCTATGAATATATTCTAGCCTTCACAATTGTATTTACACAGAGCTGTACAGGGGAGACTAAATCGATAACACTTGCAGCTGCCACGACATTCAGTTGTGCAGCCACACCTCGTAAGCTGTTGGCAGCTTTGAGCAATTGGTGGAAGTGCTGTCCAAAAGATTTGCCACATGTCATCTTGCTTATTCCAACCCCAGTCAGCAGGGCTTTCGGTTTCCATTTGACATATAGTTGATTGCCCCATATGCAACCTGCTTGGTATGCAGCACGCTTAACATGTTGAATAAGAGAGCTGCTTGTGTTGAAGAAATTGATTTATATGACCTCTATTTTCGAGCAAACAATTCCAGTCTTGCTTCATCAATGCTATCAGTGACACTAGACCTGTCATACATAGTGACTACGAACCTCTCAAGAATATTTTTATCTTCTTCGTCAATTGTTGGTGGGTACTGACTGAGTTTTATAAATACAGTAGAAGCCTCAGGGCATATATTCCATGTTTGCCATGCACTCTTTTCCCCTTTACCACGGATGCAGATACAACATCACAGTCAGTAAAAGCGTGGAAAAATAGAAGGCCCTTGGACTTTTCTTGGCCAATTGACGTACTTATATCATGTATGGGAATCTACCTCAAGTTTTGTCCTTGACCAAATGCGACCAACAAACAGCTTTTCTACACCAAGAAGCTGCAGAATTGGCAGACCGCAATGACAAGGACATCTGTGTCGCTGGCTTTAATCATAATGATTGTGTTACCATCTGCTGCAGCGTGTTTTGCATGCAAGAAGATGTGTGTGTCTGCTTCCTCGTGATTGCAGTGTTTGAGTCATTCAAGACTTATTGCCTGATTGCAGACAACACCCTATTTTTGAGTGACTATAACTGTATTATTTGGACACATCTTCACAATTGTATCCGCCAGAAAGTTAAATAGCTCAGTCTTGATGCTGTTGTCTCTCAAGAAGCTACGCCATATGTGTGGGGTTTTCCCTTTGTCAGTCACTCTGCACTTAGCGCCTATGCCTCGCTTAGATCGTGTTTCAGATTTTTAAACTAGAGGACCAGTATACGTCAAACACAATATCTGTTCTCGTGTAAGTACAACTATTTGTTTGTACTTTTGGGTCTACCTCTAGTGCTGCATATTCTTTAAATGTCTTCGACATTTTTGGAGGCAATAAATTAATTAAAGCCGATTTCTGACAGCTGTGGAGATAGCCATTATCACTCAGTGCAGCGCGAAAAGACTAATTCTCATGCTCGCCCTTTAAGTTGTTTTCCTTTGAATCACCCGCTTTCGGTTCTGGCTTTTGCCGAAAGAAATCCGTCTTGTTCTTCTTGATTGGCTGATAAAATGAACACTCCTCTGTAAGCAGCCCTTTTAGGAACTCATTGAAGCGAGTTTTATCATTATCATAATGAGAAGCAACCACAGCACTTGGATGGGCAATACTTTTTGTATCCAGTGTAAAAAGATCCTCAGTTTCTTCCATAAATAGATTGCCCATATCTTTCATTACAGTGTACAGTTTCTGTACTTTATCGAAGAAAGCCTTTTGTGTGTGTTCTGTCTGTTCGTGATCTGCTGATTCATACTGAGCAACCAAATGACTGACTTCAGGTCCGGCTACCATCCACCGTCGTAGTGCAGATGGGTCTTCTGTCACACCAATGATACCACCATCACCTTTGATAACAGCATTCGCTTGCTCGTGAGCTTGGTCAATAGCCAATGCTGAAAATTCACGATTTGATTTGTGAACAACAAATTTTCCGTTATGGAATTCTGCAGCCAGCTGAGGATGTGTATGCTCAAGTAACATCATGTCTCTGAGATGAATGGGGAGCCATCGTGCATAGTTCACATTGTTGTTGGCAAAAAGAAAATGGTATCAACTCGTACAATGATTGACGGTATAAAGTAAAGTCTGCTTTTCGAAATGATCGGACCAGGGACAAGATTGTTAATTCCATTGTCAACACTAGATTGCAGAATTGAAATTGTGGAATTTCAGTTTTACGTCTTTTACACCAGTCTCCGATACTTAGCAAATCCTGGGTTTGTTCATTGGCCTCTGAACAGTAAAACATGTAGGCTTCCTTAAGTAGCTTGTAGAGAGTGCTTACTGTAACCTGGTGCATTTGCCATGTCCTAGTCACACTTGAAGCAGAAAGAAAGGATTCTACTGAGCCCAAGGAAGCAATCCCTGCCTCAACAATGGCTCCTGTCCATTCATTATTTTGAAGGAGGGTTCCAATGGACTTAAGTGCCGCCATTTCAATATGCAGACCCCCAAACATAATGACAAACTTGTATTCACCATACTTTTCGGGCCAATGCCACTGTATCTGACTTGCTACTGCGTAGATTGGCTGGTCAGCAGCAATAACAGGAGTCTGAAATGGATTAAGGTATGCAACCATGTCTTCGCTCTTTTTCATGACATGCCGTATTTTGGCCACTAAGAAGAGGTAACAGCGATGTAATACTCACTTCAAATACTGGACCTCTTTTCTTGGAGGCATTGAGGGCCGACCAAGTAATGTTTTCTTCTTCATCAGATGCCTCTATTCGGCTGACCTTCTCAAGCCATTCATGCTCAACTGTCAAATAAATTTTGATGGTATATTGACTTTGGATGGAGTTGGATTATATTTCGTGAAGAAAGCAAGGTGGATGTTGGTGAAAGAATCAGAAAGTTCCGGAACTCTCTTTACCTTGCTGTCTTTAATGTGAATTGACTCACGCTTTTTACCTGCATTGTCAGTTGATAGATGCTGGAAGAATGAAATGCTTGTTCCATGGAAAGAAGTGGTTGCTGTCGTTGCAGTAGGATTATGGTCTATGTTGTCCATAACAGCTGTGGTAAACATCCCTTTCCTCATGACTGTCGGACAAACTACTCCTTCCTCCATGTATTTACTTAAAGCTGCATCTCCCAGTTGTGCTGAAAATTCAAGCACCCAATCATATGGAATGCGAAGGACATGTTCATGAAGCATTTCTACAAGTAGTCTTTTTCTAGTTTTGGCATAGACAGACATCCCCAAAAACACAGCAAACAGGGTTTCACGGTCTTTTGATTGCCTGTGAGCTTGGTGTTACTGAACAATAACCTACATTTCTGGTCATATTTGGCGTTGTTCCGTCTCAATGTGTCTTCAATACCATCACCTTCATCTAATCTGATAGGATCTAAAATAATTGAAAGTTGGTTGAAAGAGGGAAATGTTTGGGATACTGGATACAACTAGGTTCGGTCATAAACTAACTGCTCTACACCTAGCCGATCATTCATCCTGTGTCATTTAAGTCCTGTGCGATCTGTAATAATGCCCCGTTATCCTTGGCTCGGCTCTCCCGCGCTGGCACATCCTGTCAATTCAGGTGCGGCTATCTAACTGGTCCTGCAATTAACACGACTACAGGTAAGTGTATATGGGGCTTGTCAGATTGCATTTGGGACACTAAACTATACTAAAGTGAATATTTAGCTGAAACTGAACACCATGCTGAGTTTCACAGCAGTGGTGTTACCAGTGTGCCCTGGTTGTGCTTTGCCACTCACTCTCTTTCTCCCGTAAATGATAGTGGGAGCTTCAAAAAAGTTTAAATTGTATATATTTGGCTTCTCTGTAAAAGCAAATGTACTATTTGACCCCAAAACCATTAACATGGAACTACTAAGTCAACTTTTATATTAAGAATATTTTTTTTCATTCGGGATTGGCGGCCATCTTGAAAATGGCCGCCAATTTGAAAAAAATAGGTAGCTAACGGGTTTTTCAAACAAGTATCCTAAGGGGAGTACCCATGCAAATGTTGATGCTTGTATCACAAACTGAACGATTTCTCTGAATATTGACTTAATCTGCCGGGCTAAAACGAAAGGTTGTAGTGTTATAACTTGTTTCGTTTTTCTTTTTAGTTAACCTTTTACCAAAACTCTTAACGGGTCTCTGCAGTAGACATCTTTTGTTGAATCAATACTTTAAATGGAAAGGTTTCTTATCAATAATATCATTATGTCTGTTTCTTTTAAAAGTTGGTCCAGAAACCCGCTTTTCCATTTATATGAGACTGAAGTTCTTATTACCTACCCTTATTTGATCGTTTTGGTTCTGATTGCATATAATACAGGTGAATGGTTTAAACATTCATTATAGCATATAATACAGGTGAATGGTTTAAACATTCATTATAGCATATAATACAGGTGAATGGTTTAAACATTCATTATTGCATATAATACAGGTGAATGGTTTAAACATTCATTATAGCATATTATACAGGTGAATGGTTTAAACATTCATTATTGCATATAATACAGGTGAATGGTTTAAACATTCATTATTGCATATAATACAGGTGAATGGTTTAAACATTCATTATAGCATATAATACAGGTGAATGGTTTAAACATTCATTATAGCATATAATACGGGTGAATGGTTTAAACATTTATTATAGCATATAATACGGGTGAATGGTTTAAACATTTATTATAGCATATAATACGGGTGAATGGTTTAAACATTCATTATTGCATATAATACGGGTGAATGGTTTAAACATTCAATATTGCATATAATACAGGTGAATGGTTTAAACATTCAATATTGCATATACTACAGGTGAATGGTTTAAACATTCATTATAGCATGTAATACAGGTGAATGGTTTCTTATCAATAATATCATTATGTCTGTTTCTTTTAAAAGTTGGTCCAGAAACCCGCTTTTCCAATTATATGAGACTGAAGTTCTTATTACCTACCCTTATTTGATCGTTTTGGTTCTGATTGCATATAATACAGGTGAATGGTTTAAACATTCATTATAGCATATAATACAGGTGAATGGTTTAAACATTCATTATAGCATATAATACAGGTGAATGGTTTAAACATTCATTATTGCATATAATACAGGTGAATGGTTCAACCTTCATTATAGCATATAATACAGGTGAATGGTTTAAACATTCATTATTGCATATAATACAAGTGAATGGTTTAAACATTCATTATAGCTTATAATACAGGTGAATGGTTTAAACATTCATTATAGCATATAATACAGGTGAATGGTTTAAACATTCATTATTGCATATAATACAGGTGAATGGTTTAAACATTCATTATAGCATATAATACAGGTGAATGGTTTAAACATTCATTATAGCATATAATACAGGTGAATGGTTTAAACATTCATTATAGCATATAATACAGGTGAATGGTTTAAACATTCATTATTGCATATAATACAGGTGAATGGTTTAAACATTCATTATAGCATATAATACAGGTGAATGGTTTAAACATTCATTATAGCATATAATACAGGTGAATGGTTTAAACATACATTATAGCATATAATACAGGTGAATGGTTTAAACATTCATTATAGCATATAATACAGATGAATGGTTTAAACATGCATTATTGCATATAATACAGGTGAATGGTTTAAACATTCATTATTGCATATAATACAGGTGAATGGTTTAAACATTCATTATTGCATATAATACAGGTGAATGGTTTAAACATTCATTATAGCATATAATACAGGTGAATGGTTTAAACATTCATTATTGCATATAATACAGGTGAATGGTTTAAATATTCATCATAGCATATAATACAGGTGAATGGTTTAAACATTCATTATAGCATATAATACAGGTGAATGGTTTAAACATTCATTATAGCATATAATAGAGGTGAATGGTTTAAACATTCATTATTGCATATAATACAGGTGAATGGTTTAAACATTCATTATTGCATATAATACAGGTGAATGGTTTAAACATTCATTATTGCATATAATACAGGTGAATGGTTTAAACATTCATTATTGCATATAATACAGGTGAATGGTTTAAACATTCATTATAGCATATAATACAGGTGAATGGTTTAAACATTCATTATAGCATATAATACAGGTGAATGGTTTAAACATTCATTATTGCATATAATACAGGTGAATTGTTTAAACATTCATTATAGCATATAATACAGGTGAATGGTTTAAACATTCATTATAGCATATAATACAGGTGAATGGTTTAAACATTCATTATAGCATATAATACAGGTGAATGGTTTAAACATTCATTATAGCATATAATACAGGTGAATGGTTTAAACATTCATTATTGCATATAATACAGGTGAATGGTTTAAACATTCATTATAGCATATAATACAGGTGAATGGTTTAAACATTCATTATAGCATATAATACAGGTGAATGGTTTAAACATTCATTATTGAATATAATACAGGTGAATGGTTTAAACATTCATTATAGCATATAATACAGGTGAATGGTTTAAACATTCGTTATAGCATATAATACAGGTGAATGGTTTAAACATTCATTATTGCATATAATACAGGTGAATGGTTTAAACATTCATTATAGCATATAATACAGGTGAATGGTTTAAACATTCATTGAAACTTTAAAGAACCCTTTCCGACCATCACACCTGTAAACAATTAAGTTGGTTTACTATTTTCTGCATTTAATCCAATGCAATGTATAGCCCTTTTTAGACTTAGACATTCTGGTTAAAGTTCTGCGTGCAACTGCATTCAGAGTTCATATCTTGGTAACTTTTAAGTGCATTACATTGAAACATTACAATCTTTCCCAACCATCACACCTATGTAAACAATCAAGTAAGATTACTCTAGTCTGCATTTTTTTTTTATGTTAAGAATCCATATCTCGGTAACTACTAGATGCATTGCATTGAAACTTTGTACAACCTTTCCAAACCATCACAACAATGTTAACAATAAAGTTAACTCTATCCTGCATATAATGCAAATGATGGCCTTTGTTTACTTCTGGTTAAAGTTAAACTACTTTATATCTTGCATTTAAACTTGATACATCCTTTCCCAACCACCATACCTATATAAATAATCAAGTTAGTTAACTATATCGTGCATATAATGCAAATTATTTTCATTAATATGTGCATATAAGCAGTGGAAAAGTCGAGACAGCAGTCTTACGGGCAGCTCTTGTCGTTAACGAATCGAGCCTCGGATCAGCACGACTAGTGAAGACCAGTATCGTACAATGACATAGAGATACCTTCAGTACGGTTAAGACCTCGCTTTGGAAGAGATATTCAACTAAAATGCAATCAGACCGTTATCACTATCATCTTTGGAACCTATGAACGTCATTTTTGCGTGCCCTTCTTATAATGACTATTCATGTTTTTACAGTTTGGGTAACTTTCAAGACAGGCTCTGTCTTGCTTCAAAAGTCTGTTTTTATTGTCTGGAAGTTAACTTGATCAACACGTGCTTATCTGGTTTGTGGTTCTTGAAAGCAAAATATCTAATCTTGATCTGCATTGGTCGCTATATGTCGGTACATTTATTGACATAAACCATGGTGGCAGTTACTTTGCGAACAGACAAATAAATTGCTCAGAGCTTCTAATTTACAAAGTCATTTAGGAAACACAATCGGAACTGTTCTATCCGTCAATCAGCGGAGCCGAAACATAAGAAAATGGTTACAAACGCTTTTGCATGAAGCTTAGGTCAAATCTTACATTAACGTTCGGTGTATTCAGAAACCGCCTCGACTGAGTTGTTAAGTGCAGGAGATTGTGTTGCGGGCGTCGTCCATGGTTCGATCCTTCCTGCGGTCAAGTTGAAGTGCCATTCGGTAAGGGACTTCCTACAGCTTAGCGCTGTTCAGTCACTCATGGATCGTTGATTACTGTACTGCCCCCGATATGTTGTTGAAAACGGCACAAAATCATCACAGACAAAATAAACCACGTCTGATCATACAATTAGCTCTAAGAAAGCATTTCACACACTGACTGTGACTTTAACTTACAGTGTAGACCGTCTCGGTGGTGTAGTGGTGACGCGTCCGCCTTGGATGCGGGCTTTCGTTGGTTCTATCCCTGACCGGTTCACACCAAACACTTTAAAAATAGTAGTGTTGGCTACTCTCCTTGGTCCTCAGGGTTACGAGGTTAACATTGCGACTGACTGGCTGGTGTCAGCTAAACGCACCAGAAGTACTGATAACTTACCCGAGAAATGCCGTGATATAACTGCAAAATTGTTGGATGCGGCGTAAAACACCAATCAATCAATCGCTCTAACAAAGGAAAACACAATGGCTGACTCTTTTACTTACATTGCAATAACCATGGTGACAGTTACTTTGTTAACAGACTAATAAATGGCACTGACCATCTAATACACAAAACCATTTATCAAAACACCACTGAAACCTCTGGGCCCATCAATCAACATTGAATCATAGCACGCCAGGTCAACAGAAAAGAAATCTTATCCCGCAATTGAAGAGATTAGTCCAATTCCAACTAGGAGAGAGATTTATATAAGCTCTTAATCCATTTAAATGTTTGTTAGTGTTACTTCTTATTTATGTACAATCAGTTGTATGTTTGTAATGCATTCAGATTGCTGTCAATGCTATTCTTTTATATTCATAATGGAACCACTGTTAATCCCCTTTTATACTTGGTGTTGCGAATGGAATGGGAAATGTAATTAATTTCGGCTTTGGACATGGTATTGCTTCTTGTCTTCTTCGTTTAGACAGAAACATGATACACAAGTTGTTCGTTGTTAACGAAAGATCTCCGTGAAATGATAAACGCCATGCAAAAACTGTGTTAGGCCATTAGTGCGCATCGACCACGTATATCAAAGTGTACGTGGGCGGTCAAGCATGGTGGCATCTTGAAACAATGGCTTCAACAGTTATAATACTTACGTATGGCAAGACGTTTTACAATTTATTCGTTTTAAAGCTATCTGTCTGACTTTGAGAGATACGTCTATAAGGTAGAGATATGTCTCTTATTAGAGAAATATCTTGCTCTTAATGAGCTATTTCTCAATTGGAGAGATATCTCTCTATCTTACAGAAATATCAATCAGTGTGAGCGAGATATCTGTCAAAATAAAAGAGATATATTTCTTATTAAGTAATATCTCCTACAAAACAAGATATATCACTTATGTAGCGAGATATCTCAGTAACTTAGGGAGAGATCCTTATAACTTGGAAAGATATTGCTCTTAATTAGGGAGATATTTTTAAAACGAATTAATACAGATATATCTCTCTAATTAATAGATATCTCATACAAAGCAAGAAATATATCCTTATTAGAGAGATATATCTATACAAATTAAGACAGATATATCTAGCTAATCAAGAGATGTATTCTATAATTTAAGATATCTCTCTATTGTAGAGAGATATCTCTGTAACTTTGGGAGAGATCTTTCTATCTTAGAAATATATCTCTCTTAAATAGAGAGATATATATAAAACGAATGAATAGTAAAACGGCTTGCCATACTTACGACTATGATAAAAAGCATATGATAAATAACTCCAACGATATTAGCAACAGTGTATGGCCTGATCAACATGATGACTTGAATGATAGCATTGACAGTTGGGCTTATTCCACCCAATTATAAGAGTAATGTGTTGGGACGTCAAAGGAAGTATGCCCCCGCCGGCACATGCACTCTCGGATATGATTGATGCGAACGAAATTAGCATATATATAGTTACTGAACACAATCTATTTTACCATTCAAAATTGTATCTACATGTAGATAGCATTAATGAACAGATATAAGTCGTTTACGGTGTGTTACAGTTCTATAGATCAATGTGGATCAGCTAGTGCGGTAAAGGTTGCGTGGCTATCCTATACAAAAGATCATTACAATCATCAATAACTGAAATTGACTGCTTTGACAGTGAGTGAATCATAGGTATAGAAATACGACTAATCAATGGCGAACGCATCCATACAATTGGTGTGGTGTGTATATATGTCATGGGACAGCTACGTTGTTAATTACATTGACATAATTACAGAACTCGAAGCTGTTACACACGTGTTCTGAGAAGCGAAATATAATAGTGTGAGACGACTTTAACTCCAAATCTGTTGATAATTATTTAAGAGAAAATTCGAAATTGTTACAGCAGTTCACATTACGTAATTGCCTCATACCTGACCAGTACAGTAATGAAGAGTACACATATAAGAAACAGATTAAACATTGATCATATACTCACAGAAACATTCGTTGGTGAAAGATAGCGACTTATAAAGCAATGTCTGAATCTGAAATATTTACATCAGACAGCGACGTTTAATTGTATGGGTAAATGTGAAACAGCAAGATAAGGCGAATTATGAACTTCGTATCCGTATCGCAGGGTATAAAGTGAACGATTATCACATCAGTAGTCGATTTATAGTCTAGTTATCTGTACAAGCAGTACGTCTCACTATTGATCAGAATGAGACATCTGTTAAAATTGTAAGTTCAATCTAAAAATGACTGATTACCTATGTTAAAGTGTTCCACGTATTGGTTTAAATGAGCCCATTCTTACTCAAGATCTCTCAGGCGAGTGTTGATTCATCTAGGTTAAAGTTAAATACACGAAACCGTATTGGTTTAAATGAGATTAAGTTAGCTCATTCTTACTCAAGATGTCTCAGGCGAGTGTTGATTTATCTAGGTTAAAGTTAAATACACGAAACCGTATTGGTTAAAATGAGCTTAAGTTAGCTCATTCTTACTCAAGATGTCTCAGGCGAGTGTTGATTCATCTAGGTTAAAGTTAAATACACGAAACCGTTTTGGTTTAAATGAACTTAAGTTAGCTCATTCTTACTCAAGATGTCTCAGGCGAGTGTTGATTCATCTAGGTTAAAGTTAAATACACGAAACCGTATTGGTTTAAATGAGCTTAAGTTAGCTCATTCTTACTCAAGATCTCTCAGGCGAGTGTTGATTCATCTAGGTTAAAGTTAAATACACGAAACCGTATTGGTTTAAATGAGCTTAAGTTAGCTCATTCTTACTCAAGATGTCTCAGGCGAGTGTTGATTCATCTAGGTTAAAGTTAAATACACGAAACCGTATTGGTTTAAATGAGTTTAAGTTAGCTCATTCTTACTCAAGATGTCTCAGGCGAGTGTTGATTCGTCTAGGTTAAAGTTAAATACACGAAACCGTATTGGTTTAAATGAACTTAAGTTAGCTCATTCTTACTCAAGATGTCTCAGGCGAGTGTTGATTCATCTAGGTTAAAGTTAAATACACGAAACCGTATTGGTTTAAATGAGCTTAAGTTAGCTCATTCTTACTCAAGATGTCTCAGGCGAGTGTTGATTCATCTAGGTTAAAGTTAAATACACGAAACCGTATTGGTTTAAATGAGCTTACGTTAGCCCATTTTTAATCAAGATGTCTCAAGCCATTATCGATTTATCTACAATGTAGGTCGGGCAAAATGTTTCGAGAGCAAATCTTACAAAAACTACAGATCTGCCAAAAGTAATTAAAGCATAATTGTTCCGACAGTAAAATATGGGTTCGAACTCTTGAATGACATTTTACATGATGAAACAAATGCAGTAGGCAAGGTACAATATTTCATTGTTAACTCAATCCAGGCTTTTAACACTAAAACGATATCAGAAATGTGTGAATCTATGGTCGGCATTCATCGTATATCCAGAATAATTGAAATTAGAAGATGTTTCAGTATAAATCCCTCCAAAAGTCCAACAGTTGTCAGAAAGTTAATACCACAGTATTGTAATTTGTATTCGACTTCCACGACCCTATGGTATTAAAATCTCCAGGATCGTTGCCTGAAAAAAGCGATGTTCTTACAAGACATACGATATAACATTCGTAACGAACTGTCTCTCCTGAAATTGGTATTGTTGGCAACTTAGACATTCAATTTTACAAAATGTTCTGTTGGACGAAAGATGCAGGTCCAATTTTCAATATGGAAGAGTCGACTTTGTGAAATTCGGTAGTGAAATAGTTAAATGGTTATATTACTATAATTTGAAAATTCCGAGTTAAGATTGAGAGGGGACACAGGTTGATCCTGGCTAGGGGACACAGGTTGATCATGACTGAGAGGGGACACAGGTTGATCCTGGCTAGGGGACACAGGTTGATCCTGGCTGAGAGGGGACACGGGTTGATTATGGCTAGGGGACACAGGTTGATCCTGGCTAGGGAACACTGGTTGATCCTGGCTAGGGGACACAGGTTGATCCTGGCTAGGGGACACTGGTTGAAAATGAATGAGAGGGGACATAGGTTGATCCTGGCTGAGAGGGGACACAGGTTGATTCTGGCTGAGAGGGGACACAGGTTGATCCTGGCTAAGAGGGGAAACAGGTTGATCCTGGCTGAGAGGGGACACAGGTTGATCCTGGCTGAGAGGGGACACAGTGTGATCCTGGCTGAGACGGGGGACACAGGTTGATCCTGGCTGAGAAGGGACACAGGTTGATCCTGGCTAGGGGACACTAATTGATCCTGGCTGAGAGGGGACACAGGTTGATCCTGGTTAAGAGGGGACACACGTTGATCCTGACTGAGAGGGGACACAGGATGATCCTGGCTGAGAGGGGACACATGTTGATCCTGGCTGAGAGGGGACACAGGTTGATGCTGGCTGAGAGGGGACACAGTGTGATCCTGGCTGAGAGGGGACACAGGTTGATCCTGGCTAAGAGGGGACACAGGTTGATCCTGGCTGAGAGGGGACACAGGTTGATCCTGGCTAGGGGACACTAGTTGATCCTGGCTGAGAGGGGACACAGGTTGATCCTGGCTAAGAGGGGACACAGGTTGATCCTGGCTAGGGGACACTAGTTGATCCTGGCTGAGAGGGGACACAGGTTGATCCTGGCTAAGAGGGGACACAGGTTGATCCTGGCTGAGAGGGGACACAGTTTGATCCTGGCTGAGAGGGGACACAGGTTGATCCTGGCTGAGAGGGGACACAGGTTGATCATGTCTGAGAGGGGAAACAGGTTGATCCTGGCTGAGATGGGACACAGGTTGATCCTGGCTGAGAGGGGACACAAGTTGATCTTGGCTGAGAGGGTATACAGGTTGACCCTGGCTGAGAGGTGACACAGGTTGACCCTGGCTGAGAGGGGACACAGGTTGATCCTGGCTAAGAGGGGACAAAGATTGATCCTGGCTGAGAGGGGTCACAGGTTGATCCTGGCTGAGAGGGGACACAGGTTGATCCTGGCTAGGAGACACAGGTTGATCCTGGCTAGGGGACACAGGTTGATCCTGGCTGAGAGGGGACACAGGTTGATCCTGGCTGAGAGGGGACACAGGTTGATCATGTCTGAGAGGGGAAACAGGTTGATCCTGGCTGAGATGGGACACAGGTTGATCCTGGCTGAGAGGGGACACAGGTTGATCTTGGCTGAGAGGGGATACAGATTAATCCTGGCTAGGGGAGACAGGTTGATCCTGGCTAGGGGACACAGGTTGATCCTGGCTGAGAGAGGACACAGGTTGATCCTGGCTGAGAGGGGACACAGGTTGATCCTGGCTGAGAGGGGACACATGTTGACCCTGGCTGAGAGGGGACACAGGTTGATCCTGGCTGAGATGGGACACAGGTTGATCCTGGCTGAGAGGGGACACAGGTTGATCCTGGCTGAGAGGGGACACAGGTTGATCCTGGCTAGGGGAGACAGGTTGATCCTGGCTAGGGGAGACAGGTTGATCCTGGCTAGGGGAGACAAGTTGATCCTGACTGAGAGGGAACACAGGTTGATATTAACTGAGAGGGGACAAAGGATGATCCTGGCTTCGAGGGGACACAGGTTGATCCTGACTGAGAGGGGACAAAGGTTGATCCTGGCTAGGGGACACTGGTTGATCCTGGCTGAGACGGGACACAGGTTGATCTTGGCTGAGAGGGGACACAGGTTGATCCTGGCTAGGGGACGGTGGTTGATCCTGGCTGAGAGGGGAACACAGGTTGATCCTGGCTGAGAGGGGACACAGGTTGATCCTGGCTGAGACGGGACACAGGTTTATCCTGGCTAAGAGGGGACACAGGTTGATCCTGGATGAGAGGGGACACAGGTTGATCCTGGCTGAGAGGGGACACAGGTTGATCCTGGCTGAGAGGGGACACATGTTGACCCTGGCTGAGAGGGGAGACAGGTTGATCCTGGCTAGGGGAGACAGGTTGATCCTGGCTAGGGGAGACAGGTTGATCCTGACTGAGAGGGGAGACAGGTTGATCCTGGCTAGGGGACACAGGTTGATCCTGACTGAGAGGGGACAGAGGTTGATCCTGGCTAGGGGACACAGGTTGATCTTGGCTGAGAGGGGATACAGGTTGATCCTGGCTAGGGACACTGGTTGATCCTGGCTGAGAGGGGCCACAGGTTGATTCTGGCTGAGAGAGGACACATGTTGATCTTGGCTAGGGGACACTGGTTGATCCTGGCTGAGAGGGGACACAGGTTGATCCAAGTTAGGGGAAACAGGTTGATCCGGGCTGAGAGGGGACACAGGTTGATCGTGGCTAGGGGACACTAGTTGATCCTGGCTGAGAGAGGTCACAGGTTGATCCTGGCTGAGATGGGACACAGGTTGATCCTGGCTGAGATGGGACACAGGTTCATCCTGGTTGATTGATCCTGGCTAGGGGACACAGGTTGACCCTGGCTGAGAGGGGATACAGGTTGATCCTGGCTAGGGGACACTGGTTGATCCTGGCTAGGGGACACTGGTTGATCCTGGCTAGGGGACACTGGTTGATCCTGGTTGAGACGGGACACAGGTTGATCTTGGCTGAGAGGGGACACAGGTTGATCCTGGCTGAGAGGGGTCACAGGTTGATCCTGACTGAGAGGGGACACAGGTTGATCCTGGCTAGGGGACACTGGTTGATCCTGGCTGAGACGGGACACAGGTTGATCTTGGCTGAGAGGGGACACAGGTTGATCCTGGCTGAGAGGGGACACAGGTTGATCCAGGCTAAGAGGGGACACAGATTGATCCTGGCTGAGAGGGGACAAAGGTTGATCCTGACTGAGAGGGGACACATGTTGATCCTGGCTGAGAGGGGACACATGTTGATCCTGGCTAGGGGACACTGGTTGATCCTGGCTGAGAGGGGAAACAGGTTGATCCTAACTGAGAGGGGACACAGGTTGATCCTGGCTGAGAGGGGACACAGGTTGATCCTGAGTGAGAGGGGACACAGGTTGATCCTGGCTGAGAGGGGACACAGGTTGTTCCTGGCTGAGAGGGGACACAGGTTGATCCTGGCTAGGGGACACAGGTTGATATTGGCTGAGAGGGGATACAGGTTGATCCTGGCTAGGGGACACTGGTTGATCCTGGCTGAGAGGGGACACAGGTTGATCCTGACTGAGAGGGGACACATGTTGATCCTGGCTAGGGGAGACAGGTTAATCCTGGCTAGGGGAGACAGGTTGATCCTGGCTAGGGGACACTGGTTGATCCTGGCTGAGAGGGGAGACAGGTTGATCCTGACTGAGAGGGGACACAGGTTGATCCTGGCTAGGGGACACTGGTTGATCCTGGCTGAGAGGGGACACAGGTTTATCCTGGATGAGAGGGGACACAGGTTTATTCTGGATGAGAGGGGACACAGGTTGATCCTGGCTGAGAGGGGAGACATGTTGATCTCGGCTAGGGGACACTGGTTGATCCTGGCTGAGAGGGGACACATGTTGATCCTGGCTGAGAGCGGACACAAGTTGATCCAAGCTAGGGGAAACAGGTTGATCCTGGCTGAGAGGGGACACAGGTTGATCGTGGCTAGGGGACACTAGTGGATCCTGGCTGAGAGGGGTCACAGGTTGATCCTGGCTAGGGGACACTGGTTGATCCTGGCTGAGACGGGACACAGGTTGATCTTGGCTGAGAGGGGACACAGGTTGATCGTGGCTAGGGGACACAAGTGGATCCTGGCTGAGAGGGGTCACAGGTTGATCCTGACTGAGAGGGGACACATGTTGATCCTGGCTATGGGACACTGGTTGATCCTGGCTGAGAGGGGACACAGGTTGATCCGGGCTAAGAGGGGACACAGGTTGATCCTGGCTAGGGGACACAGTTTGATCCTGGCTGAGAGGGGACAAAGGTTGATCCTGACTGAGAGGGGACACATGTTGATCCTGGCTGAGAGGGTACACAGGTTGATCCTGAGTGAGAGGGGACACAGGTTGATCCTGTCTGAGAGGGGACACAGGTTGTCCCTGGCTGAGAGGGGATACAGGTTGATCCTGGCTAGGGGACACAGGTTGATATTGGCTGAGAGGGGATACAGGTTGATCCTGGCTAGGGGACACTGGTTGATCCTGGCTGAGAGGGGACACAGGTTGATCCTGACTGAGAGGGGACACAGGTCGATCCTGGCTAAGAGGGGAAAAAGGATGATCCTGGCTGAGAGGGGACACAGGTTGATCCTGGCTGAGAGGGGACACAGGTTGATCCTGGTTGAGAGAGGACACAGGTTGATCCTGGCTGAGAGGGGACATAGGTTGATCCTGGCTAGGGGACACTGGTTGATCCTGGCTGAGAGGGGACACAGGTTGATCCTGGCTAGGGGAGACAGGTTAATCCTGGCTAGGGGAGACAGGTTGATCCTGGCTAGGGGACACTGGTTGATCCTGGCTGAGAGGGGAGACAGGTTGATCCTGACTGAGAGGGGACACAGGTTGATCCTGGCTAGGGGACACTGGTTGATCCTGGCTGAGAGGGGACACAGGTTTATCCTGGATGAGAGGGGACACAGGTTTATTCTGGATGAGAGGGGACACAGGTTGATCCTGGCTGAGAGGGGAGACATGTTGATCTTGGCTAGGGGACACTGGTTGATCCTGGCTGAGAGGGGACACATGTTGATCCTGGCTGAGAGCGGACACAAGTTGATCCAAGCTAGGGGAAACAGGTTGATCCTGGCTGAGAGGGGACACAGGTTGATCGTGGCTAGGGGACACTAGTGGATCCTGGCTGAGAGGGGTCACAGGTTGATCCTGGCTAGGGGACACTGGTTGATCCTGGCTGAGACGGGACACAGGTTGATCTTGGCTGAGAGGGGACACAGGTTGATCGTGGCTAGGGGACACTAGTGGATCCTGGCTGAGAGGGGTCACAGGTTGATCCTGACTGAGAGGGGACAAAGGTTGATCCTGGCTAGGGGACACTGGTTGATCCTGGCTGAGACGGGACACAGGTTGATCTTGGCTGAGAGGGGACACAGGTTGATCCTGGCTAGGGGACACTGGTTGATCCTGGCTGAGACGGGACACAGGTTGATCCTGGCTGAGAGGGGACACAGGTTGATCCTGGCTAAGAGGGGACAGAGGTTGATCATGTCTGAGAGGGGAAACAGGTTGATCGTGGCTGAGATGGGACACAGGTTGATCCTGGCTGAGAGGGGACACAGGTTGATCTTGGCTGAGAGGGGATACAGGTTGATCCTGGATAGGAGACACTGGTTGATCCTGGCTGAGAGGGGACACAGGTTGACCCTGGCTGAGAGGGGACACAGGTTGACCCTGGCTGAGAGGGGATACAGGTTGATCCTGGCTAAGAGGGGACAAAGGTTGATCCTGGCTGAGAGGGGACACAGGTTGATCCTGGCTGAGAGGGGACACAGGTTGATCCTGGCTGAGAGGGGACACAGGTTGATCCTGGGTGAGAGGGGACACAGGTTGATCCTGGCTGAGAGGGGACAAAGGATGATCCTGGCTGAGAGGCGACACAGGTTGATCCTGGCTAAGAGGGGACACAGGTTGATCCTGGCTGAGAGGGGACACAGGTTGATCCTGGCTGAGAGGGGACACAGGTTGATCCTGGCTAGGGGACACTAATTGATCCTGGCTGAGAGGGGACACAGGTTGATCCTGGCTAAGAAGGGACACATGTTGATCCTGACTGAGAGGGGACACAGGTTGATCCTGGCTGAGAGCGGACACATGTTGATCCTGGCTGAGAGGGGACACAGGTTGATCCTGGCTAAGAGGGGACACAGGTTGATCCTGGCTGAGAGGGGACACATGTTGATCCTGGCTAGGGGACACTAGTTGATCCTGGCTGAGAGGGGACACAGGTTGATCCTGGCTGAGAGGGGACACAGGTTGATCCTGGCTAGGGGAGACAGGTTGATCCTGGCTAGGGGAGACAGGTTGATCCTGGCTAGGGGAGACAAGTTGATCCTGACTGAGAGGGAACACAGGTTGATCCTGACTGAGAGGGGACACATGTTGATCCTGGCTGAGAGAGAACACAGGTTGATCCTGGCTGAGAGGGGACACATGTTGACCCTGGCTGAGAGGGGAGACAGGTTGATCCTGGCTAGGGGAGACAGGTTGATCCTGGCTATGGGAGACAGGTTGATCATGACTGAGAGGGGAGACAGGTTGATCCTGGCTAGGGGACACAGGTTGATCCTGACTGAGAGGGGACACAGGTTGATCTTGGCTGAGAGGGGATACAGGTTGATCCTGGCTAGGGGACACTGGTTGATCCTGGCTGAGAGGGGACACAAGTTGATCCTGACTGAGAGGGTACACAGGTTGATCCTGGCTAGGGGAAACTGGTTGATCCTGGCTGAGAGGGGCCACAGGTTGATTCTGGCTGAGAGGGGACACATGTTGAACTTGGCTAGGGGACACTGGTTGATCCTGGCTGAGAGGGGACACATGTTGATCCTGGCTGAGAGGGGACACAGGTTGATCCGAGCTAGGGGAAACAGGTTGATCCTGGCTGAGAGGGGACACAGGTTGATCGTGGCTAGGTGACACTAGTTGATCCTGGCTGAGAGGGGTCACAGGTTGATCCTGACTGAGAGGGGACAAAGGTTGATCCTGGCTAGGGGACACTGGTTGATCCTGGCTGAGACGGGACACAGGTTGATCTTGGCTGAGAGGGGACACAGGTTGATCCTGGCTAGGGGACAGTGGTTGATCCTGGCTGAGAGGGGAACACAGGTTGATCCTGGCTGAGAGGGGACACAGGTTGATCCTGGCTGAGAGGGGACACAGGTTGATCCTGGCTAAGAGGGGACACAGGTTGATCCTGGATGAGAGGGGACACACGTTGATCCTGGATGAGAGGGTACACAGGTTGATCCTGGCTGAGAGGGGACACATGTTGACCCTGGCTGAGAGGGGAGACAGGTTGATCCTGGCTAGGGGAGACAGGTTGATCCTGGCTAGGGGAGACAGGTTGATCCTGACTGAGAGGGGGAGACAGGTTGATCCTGGCTAGGGGACACAGGTTGATCCTGACTGAGAGGGGACAGAGGTTGATCCTGGCTAGGGGACACAGGTTGATCTTGGCTGAGAGGGGATACAGGTTGATCCTGGCTAGGGACACTGGTTGATCCTGGCTGAGAGGGGCCACAGGTTGATTCTGGCTGAAAGAGGACACATGTTGATCTTGGCTAGGGGACACTGGTTGATCCTGGCTGAGAGGGGAAACAGGTTGATCCAAGTTAGGGGAAACAGGTTGATCCGGGCTGAGAGGGGACACAGGTTGATCGTGGCTAGGGGACACTAGTTGATCCTGGCTGAGAGAGGTCACAGGTTGATCCTGGCTGAGATGGGACACAGGTTGATCCTGGCTGAGATGGGACACAGGTTGATCCTGGTTGATTGATCCTGGATAGGGGACACAGGTTGACCCTGACTGAGAGGGGACACAAGTTGATCCTGGCTAGGGACACAGATTGATCTTGGCTGAGAGGGGATACAGGTTAATCCTGGCTAGGGGACACTGGTTGATCCTGGCTAGGGGACACTGGTTGATCCTGGTTGAGACGGGACACAGGTTGATCTTGGCTGAGAGGGGACACAGGTTGATCCTGGCTGAGAGGGGTCACAGGTTGATCCTGACTGAGAGGGGACACAGATTGATCTTGGCTGAGAGGGGATACAGGTTAATCCTGGCTAGGGGACACTGGTTGATCCTGGCTAGGGGACACTGGTTGATCCTGGTTGAGACGGGACACAGGTTGATCTTGGCTGAGAGGGGACACAGGTTGATCCTGGCTGAGAGGGGTCACAGGTTGATCCTGACTGAGAGGGGACACAGGTTGATCCTGGCTAGGGGACACTGGTTGATCCTGGCTGAGACGGGACACAGGTTGATCTTGGCTGAGAGGGGACACTGGTTGATCCTGGCTGAGAGGGGACACAGGTTGTTCCTGGCTGAGAGGGGACACAGGTTGATCCTGGCTAGGGGACACAGGTTGATATTGGCTGAGAGGGGATACAGGTTGATCCTGGCTAGGGGACACTGGTTGATCCTGGCTGAGAGGGGACACAGGTTGATCCTGGCTAGGGGACACAGGTTGATATTGGCTGAGAGGGGATACAGGTTGATCCTGGCTAGGGACACTGGTTGATACTGGCTGAGAGGGGAAACAGGTTGATCCTGACTGAGAGGGGACACATGTTGATCCTGGCTATGGGACACTGGTTGATCCTGGCTGAGAGGGGACACAGGTTGATCCGGGCTAAGAGGGGACACAGGTTGATCCTGGCTAGGGGACACAGTTTGATCCTGGCTGAGAGGGGACAAAGGTTGATCCTGACTGAGAGGGGACACATGTTGATCCTGGCTGAGAGGGTACACAGGTTGATCCTGAGTGAGAGGGGACACAGGTTGATCCTGGCTGAGAGGGGACACAGGTTGTTCCTGGCTGAGAGGGGATACAGGTTGATCCTGGCTAGGGGACACAGGTTGATATTGGCTGAGAGGGGATACAGGTTGATCCTGGCTAGGGGACACAGGTTGATCCTGGCTGAGAGGGGACACAGGTTGTTCCTGGCTGAGAGGGGATACAGGTTGATCCTGGCTAGGGGACACAGGTTGATATTGGCTGAGAGGGGATACAGGTTGATCCTGGCTAGGGGACACTGGTTGATCCTGGCTGAGAGGGGACACAGGTTGATCCTGACTGAGAGGGGACACAGGTCGATCCTGGCTAAGAGGGGAAAAAGGATGATCCTGGCTAAGAGGGGACAGAGGTTGATCATGTCTGAGAGGGGAAACAGGTTGATCGTGGCTGAGATGGGACACAGGTTGATCCTGGCTGAGACGGGACACAGGTTGATCTTGGCTGAGAGGGGACACTGGTTGATCCTGGCTGAGAGGGGACACAGGTTGTTCCTGGCTGAGAGGGGACACAGGTTGATCCTGGCTAGGGGACACAGGTTGATATTGGCTGAGAGGGGATACAGGTTGATCCTGGCTAGGGGACACTGGTTGATCCTGGCTGAGAGGGGACACAGGTTGATCCTGGCTGAGAGGGGACACAGGTTGATCCTGGCTAGGGGACACAGGTTGATATTGGCTGAGAGGGGATACAGGTTAATCCTGGCTAGGGGACACTGGTTGATCCTGGCTGAGAGGGGACACAGGTTGATCCTGGCTAGGGGACACAGGTTGATATTGGCTGAGAGGGGACACAGGTTGATCCTGACTGAGAGGGGACACATGTTGATCCTGGCTAGGGGAGACAGGTTAATCCTGGCTAGGGGAGACAGGTTGATCCTGGCTAGGGGACACTGGTTGATCCTGGCTGAGAGGGGAGACAGGTTGATCCTGACTGAGAGGGGACACAGGTTGATCCTGGCTAGGGGACACTGGTTGATCCTGGCTGAGAGGGGACACAGGTTTATCCTGGATGAGAGGGGACACAGGTTTATTCTGGATGAGAGGGGACACAGGTTGATCCTGGCTGAGAGGGGAGACATGTTGATCTCGGCTAGGGGACACTGGTTGATCCTGGCTGAGAGGGGACACATGTTGATCCTGGCTGAGAGCGGACACAAGTTGATCCAAGCTAGGGGAAACAGGTTGATCCTGGCTGAGAGGGGACACAGGTTGATCGTGGCTAGGGGACACTAGTGGATCCTGGCTGAGAGGGGTCACAGGTTGATCCTGGCTAGGGGACACTGGTTGATCCTGGCTGAGACGGGACACAGGTTGATCTTGGCTGAGAGGGGACACAGGTTGATCGTGGCTAGGGGACACTAGTGGATCCTGGCTGAGAGGGGTCACAGGTTGATCCTGACTGAGAGGGGACACATGTTGATCCTGGCTATGGGACACTGGTTGATCCTGGCTGAGAGGGGACACAGGTTGATCCGGGCTAAGAGGGGACACAGGTTGATCCTGGCTAGGGGACACAGTTTGATCCTGGCTGAGAGGGGACAAAGGTTGATCCTGACTGAGAGGGGACACATGTTGATCCTGGCTGAGAGGGTACACAGGTTGATCCTGAGTGAGAGGGGACACAGGTTGATCCTGTCTGAGAGGGGACACAGGTTGTCCCTGGCTGAGAGGGGATACAGGTTGATCCTGGCTAGGGGACACAGGTTGATATTGGCTGAGAGGGGATACAGGTTGATCCTGGCTAGGGGACACTGGTTGATCCTGGCTGAGAGGGGACACAGGTTGATCCTGACTGAGAGGGGACACAGGTCGATCCTGGCTAAGAGGGGAAAAAGGATGATCCTGGCTGAGAGGGGACACAGGTTGATCCTGGCTGAGAGGGGACACAGGTTGATCCTGGTTGAGAGAGGACACAGGTTGATCCTGGCTGAGAGGGGACATAGGTTGATCCTGGCTAGGGGACACTGGTTGATCCTGGCTGAGAGGGGACACAGGTTGATCCTGGCTAGGGGAGACAGGTTAATCCTGGCTAGGGGAGACAGGTTGATCCTGGCTAGGGGACACTGGTTGATCCTGGCTGAGAGGGGAGACAGGTTGATCCTGACTGAGAGGGGACACAGGTTGATCCTGGCTAGGGGACACTGGTTGATCCTGGCTGAGAGGGGACACAGGTTTATCCTGGATGAGAGGGGACACAGGTTTATTCTGGATGAGAGGGGACACAGGTTGATCCTGGCTGAGAGGGGAGACATGTTGATCTTGGCTAGGGGACACTGGTTGATCCTGGCTGAGAGGGGACACATGTTGATCCTGGCTGAGAGCGGACACAAGTTGATCCAAGCTAGGGGAAACAGGTTGATCCTGGCTGAGAGGGGACACAGGTTGATCGTGGCTAGGGGACACTAGTGGATCCTGGCTGAGAGGGGTCACAGGTTGATCCTGGCTAGGGGACACTGGTTGATCCTGGCTGAGACGGGACACAGGTTGATCTTGGCTGAGAGGGGACACAGGTTGATCGTGGCTAGGGGACACTAGTGGATCCTGGCTGAGAGGGGTCACAGGTTGATCCTGACTGAGAGGGGACAAAGGTTGATCCTGGCTAGGGGACACTGGTTGATCCTGGCTGAGACGGGACACAGGTTGATCTTGGCTGAGAGGGGACACAGGTTGATCCTGGCTAGGGGACACTGGTTGATCCTGTCTGAGACGGGACACAGGTTGATCCTGGCTGAGAGGGGACACAGGTTGATCCTGGCTAAGAGGGGACAGAGGTTGATCATGTCTGAGAGGGGAAACAGGTTGATCGTGGCTGAGATGGGACACAGGTTGATCCTGGCTGAGAGGGGACACAGGTTGATCTTGGCTGAGAGGGGATACAGGTTGATCCTGGATAGGAGACACTGGTTGATCCTGGCTGAGAGGGGACACAGGTTGACCCTGGCTGAGAGGGGACACAGGTTGACCCTGGCTGAGAGGGGATACAGGTTGATCCTGGCTAAGAGGGGACAAAGGTTGATCCTGGCTGAGAGGGGACACAGGTTGATCCTGGCTGAGAGGGGACACAGGTTGATCCTGGCTGAGAGGGGACACAGGTTGATCCTGGGTGAGAGGGGACACAGGTTGATCCTGGCTGAGAGGGGACAAAGGATGATCCTGGCTGAGAGGCGACACAGGTTGATCCTGGCTAAGAGGGGACACAGGTTGATCCTGGCTGAGAGGGGACACAGGTTGATCCTGGCTGAGAGGGGACACAGGTTGATCCTGGCTGAGAGGGGACACAGGTTGATCCTGGCTAGGGGACACTAATTGATCCTGGCTGAGAGGGGACACAGGTTGATCCTGGCTAAGAAGGGACACATGTTGATCCTGACTGAGAGGGGACACAGGTTGATCCTGGCTGAGAGCGGACACATGTTGATCCTGGCTGAGAGGGGACACAGGTTGATCCTGGCTGAGAGGGGACACAGGTTGATCCTGGCTGAGAGGGGACACATGTTGATCCTGGCTAGGGGACACTAGTTGATCCTGGCTGAGAGGGGACACAGGTTGATCCTGGCTGAGAGGGGACACAGGTTGATCCTGGCTAGGGGAGACAGGTTGATCCTGGCTAGGGGAGACAGGTTGATCCTGGCTAGGGGAGACAAGTTGATCCTGACTGAGAGGGAACACAGGTTGATCCTGACTGAGAGGGGACACATGTTGATCCTGGCTGAGAGAGAACACAGGTTGATCCTGGCTGAGAGGGGACACATGTTGACCCTGGCTGAGAGGGGAGACAGGTTGATCCTGGCTAGGGGAGACAGGTTGATCCTGGCTATGGGAGACAGGTTGATCATGACTGAGAGGGGAGACAGGTTGATCCTGGCTAGGGGACACAGGTTGATCCTGACTGAGAGGGGACACAGGTTGATCTTGGCTGAGAGGGGATACAGGTTGATCCTGGCTAGGGGACACTGGTTGATCCTGGCTGAGAGGGGACACAAGTTGATCCTGACTGAGAGGGTACACAGGTTGATCCTGGCTAGGGGAAACTGGTTGATCCTGGCTGAGAGGGGCCACAGGTTGATTCTGGCTGAGAGGGGACACATGTTGAACTTGGCTAGGGGACACTGGTTGATCCTGGCTGAGAGGGGACACATGTTGATCCTGGCTGAGAGGGGACACAGGTTGATCCGAGCTAGGGGAAACAGGTTGATCCTGGCTGAGAGGGGACACAGGTTGATCGTGGCTAGGTGACACTAGTTGATCCTGGCTGAGAGGGGTCACAGGTTGATCCTGACTGAGAGGGGACAAAGGTTGATCCTGGCTAGGGGACACTGGTTGATCCTGGCTGAGACGGGACACAGGTTGATCTTGGCTGAGAGGGGACACAGGTTGATCCTGGCTAGGGGACACAGGTTGATCCTGACTGAGAGGGGACAGAGGTTGATCCTGGCTAGGGGACACAGGTTGATCTTGGCTGAGAGGGGATACAGGTTGATCCTGGCTAGGGACACTGGTTGATCCTGGCTGAGAGGGGCCACAGGTTGATTCTGGCTGAAAGAGGACACATGTTGATCTTGGCTAGGGGACACTGGTTGATCCTGGCTGAGAGGGGAAACAGGTTGATCCAAGTTAGGGGAAACAGGTTGATCCGGGCTGAGAGGGGACACAGGTTGATCGTGGCTAGGGGACACTAGTTGATCCTGGCTGAGAGAGGTCACAGGTTGATCCTGGCTGAGATGGGACACAGGTTGATCCTGGCTGAGATGGGACACAGGTTGATCCTGGTTGATTGATCCTGGATAGGGGACACAGGTTGACCCTGACTGAGAGGGGACACAAGTTGATCCTGGCTAGGGACACAGATTGATCTTGGCTGAGAGGGGATACAGGTTAATCCTGGCTAGGGGACACTGGTTGATCCTGGCTAGGGGACACTGGTTGATCCTGGTTGAGACGGGACACAGGTTGATCTTGGCTGAGAGGGGACACAGGTTGATCCTGGCTGAGAGGGGTCACAGGTTGATCCTGACTGAGAGGGGACACAGGTTGATCCTGGCTAGGGGACACTGGTTGATCCTGGCTGAGACGGGACACAGGTTGATCTTGGCTGAGAGGGGACACTGGTTGATCCTGGCTGAGAGGGGACACAGGTTGTTCCTGGCTGAGAGGGGACACAGGTTGATCCTGGCTAGGGGACACAGGTTGATATTGGCTGAGAGGGGATACAGGTTGATCCTGGCTAGGGGACACTGGTTGATCCTGGCTGAGAGGGGACACAGGTTGATCCTGGCTAGGGGACACAGGTTGATATTGGCTGAGAGGGGATACAGGTTGATCCTGGCTAGGGACACTGGTTGATACTGGCTGAGAGGGGAAACAGGTTGATCCTGACTGAGAGGGGACACATGTTGATCCTGGCTATGGGACACTGGTTGATCCTGGCTGAGAGGGGACACAGGTTGATCCGGGCTAAGAGGGGACACAGGTTGATCCTGGCTAGGGGACACAGTTTGATCCTGGCTGAGAGGGGACAAAGGTTGATCCTGACTGAGAGGGGACACATGTTGATCCTGGCTGAGAGGGTACACAGGTTGATCCTGAGTGAGAGGGGACACAGGTTGATCCTGGCTGAGAGGGGACACAGGTTGTTCCTGGCTGAGAGGGGATACAGGTTGATCCTGGCTAGGGGACACAGGTTGATATTGGCTGAGAGGGGATACAGGTTGATCCTGGCTAGGGGACACAGGTTGATCCTGGCTGAGAGGGGACACAGGTTGTTCCTGGCTGAGAGGGGATACAGGTTGATCCTGGCTAGGGGACACAGGTTGATATTGGCTGAGAGGGGATACAGGTTGATCCTGGCTAGGGGACACTGGTTGATCCTGGCTGAGAGGGGACACAGGTTGATCCTGACTGAGAGGGGACACAGGTCGATCCTGGCTAAGAGGGGAAAAAGGATGATCCTGGCTAAGAGGGGACAGAGGTTGATCATGTCTGAGAGGGGAAACAGGTTGATCGTGGCTGAGATGGGACACAGGTTGATCCTGGCTGAGACGGGACACAGGTTGATCTTGGCTGAGAGGGGACACTGGTTGATCCTGACTGAGAGGGGACACATGTTGATCCTGGCTAGGGGAGACAGGTTAATCCTGGCTAGGGGAGACAGGTTGATCCTGGCTAGGGGACACTGGTTGATCCTGGCTGAGAGGGGAGACAGGTTGATCCTGACTGAGAGGGGACACAGGTTGATCCTGGCTAGGGGACACTGGTTGATCCTGGCTGAGAGGGGACACAGGTTTATCCTGGATGAGAGGGGACACAGGTTTATTCTGGATGAGAGGGGACACAGGTTGATCCTGGCTGAGAGGGGAGACATGTTGATCTCGGCTAGGGGACACTGGTTGATCCTGGCTGAGAGGGGACACATGTTGATCCTGGCTGAGAGCGGACACAAGTTGATCCAAGCTAGGGGAAACAGGTTGATCCTGGCTGAGAGGGGACACAGGTTGATCGTGGCTAGGGGACACTAGTGGATCCTGGCTGAGAGGGGTCACAGGTTGATCCTGGCTAGGGGACACTGGTTGATCCTGGCTGAGACGGGACACAGGTTGATCTTGGCTGAGAGGGGACACAGGTTGATCGTGGCTAGGGGACACAAGTGGATCCTGGCTGAGAGGGGTCACAGGTTGATCCTGACTGAGAGGGGACACATGTTGATCCTGGCTATGGGACACTGGTTGATCCTGGCTGAGAGGGGACACAGGTTGATCCGGGCTAAGAGGGGACACAGGTTGATCCTGGCTAGGGGACACAGTTTGATCCTGGCTGAGAGGGGACAAAGGTTGATCCTGACTGAGAGGGGACACATGTTGATCCTGGCTGAGAGGGTACACAGGTTGATCCTGAGTGAGAGGGGACACAGGTTGATCCTGTCTGAGAGGGGACACAGGTTGTCCCTGGCTGAGAGGGGATACAGGTTGATCCTGGCTAGGGGACACAGGTTGATATTGGCTGAGAGGGGATACAGGTTGATCCTGGCTAGGGGACACTGGTTGATCCTGGCTGAGAGGGGACACAGGTTGATCCTGACTGAGAGGGGACACAGGTCGATCCTGGCTAAGAGGGGAAAAAGGATGATCCTGGCTGAGAGGGGACACAGGTTGATCCTGGCTGAGAGGGGACACAGGTTGATCCTGGTTGAGAGAGGACACAGGTTGATCCTGGCTGAGAGGGGACATAGGTTGATCCTGGCTAGGGGACACTGGTTGATCCTGGCTGAGAGGGGACACAGGTTGATCCTGGCTAGGGGAGACAGGTTGATCCTGGCTAGGGGAGACAGGTTAATCCTGGCTAGGGGAGACAGGTTGATCCTGGCTAGGGGACACTGGTTGATCCTGGCTGAGAGGGGAGACAGGTTGATCCTGACTGAGAGGGGACACAGGTTGATCCTGGCTAGGGGACACTGGTTGATCCTGGCTGAGAGGGGACACAGGTTTATCCTGGATGAGAGGGGACACAGGTTTATTCTGGATGAGAGGGGACACAGGTTGATCCTGGCTGAGAGGGGAGACATGTTGATCTTGGCTAGGGGACACTGGTTGATCCTGGCTGAGAGGGGACACATGTTGATCCTGGCTGAGAGCGGACACAAGTTGATCCAAGCTAGGGGAAACAGGTTGATCCTGGCTGAGAGGGGACACAGGTTGATCGTGGCTAGGGGACACTAGTGGATCCTGGCTGAGAGGGGTCACAGGTTGATCCTGGCTAGGGGACACTGGTTGATCCTGGCTGAGACGGGACACAGGTTGATCTTGGCTGAGAGGGGACACAGGTTGATCGTGGCTAGGGGACACTAGTGGATCCTGGCTGAGAGGGGTCACAGGTTGATCCTGACTGAGAGGGGACAAAGGTTGATCCTGGCTAGGGGACACTGGTTGATCCTGGCTGAGACGGGACACAGGTTGATCTTGGCTGAGAGGGGACACAGGTTGATCCTGGCTAGGGGACACTGGTTGATCCTGGCTGAGACGGGACACAGGTTGATCCTGGCTGAGAGGGGACACAGGTTGATCCTGGCTAAGAGGGGACAGAGGTTGATCATGTCTGAGAGGGGAAACAGGTTGATCGTGGCTGAGATGGGACACAGGTTGATCCTGGCTGAGAGGGGACACAGGTTGATCTTGGCTGAGAGGGGATACAGGTTGATCCTGGATAGGAGACACTGGTTGATCCTGGCTGAGAGGGGACACAGGTTGACCCTGGCTGAGAGGGGACACAGGTTGACCCTGGCTGAGAGGGGATACAGGTTGATCCTGGCTAAGAGGGGACAAAGGTTGATCCTGGCTGAGAGGGGACACAGGTTGATCCTGGCTGAGAGGGGACACAGGTTGATCCTGGCTGAGAGGGGACACAGGTTGATCCTGGGTGAGAGGGGACACAGGTTGATCCTGGCTGAGAGGGGACAAAGGATGATCCTGGCTGAGAGGCGACACAGGTTGATCCTGGCTAAGAGGGGACACAGGTTGATCCTGGCTGAGAGGGGACACAGGTTGATCCTGGCTGAGAGGGGACACAGGTTGATCCTGGCTAGGGGACACTAATTGATCCTGGCTGAGAGGGGACACAGGTTGATCCTGGCTAAGAAGGGACACATGTTGATCCTGACTGAGAGGGGACACAGGTTGATCCTGGCTGAGAGCGGACACATGTTGATCCTGGCTGAGAGGGGACACAGGTTGATCCTGGCTAAGAGGGGACACAGGTTGATCCTGGCTGAGAGGGGACACATGTTGATCCTGGCTAGGGGACACTAGTTGATCCTGGCTGAGAGGGGACACAGGTTGATCCTGGCTGAGAGGGGACACAGGTTGATCCTGGCTAGGGGAGACAGGTTGATCCTGGCTAGGGGAGACAGGTTGATCCTGGCTAGGGGAGACAAGTTGATCCTGACTGAGAGGGAACACAGGTTGATCCTGACTGAGAGGGGACACATGTTGATCCTGGCTGAGAGAGAACACAGGTTGATCCTGGCTGAGAGGGGACACATGTTGACCCTGGCTGAGAGGGGAGACAGGTTGATCCTGGCTAGGGGAGACAGGTTGATCCTGGCTATGGGAGACAGGTTGATCATGACTGAGAGGGGAGACAGGTTGATCCTGGCTAGGGGACACAGGTTGATCCTGACTGAGAGGGGACACAGGTTGATCTTGGCTGAGAGGGGATACAGGTTGATCCTGGCTAGGGGACACTGGTTGATCCTGGCTGAGAGGGGACACAAGTTGATCCTGACTGAGAGGGTACACAGGTTGATCCTGGCTAGGGGAAACTGGTTGATCCTGGCTGAGAGGGGCCACAGGTTGATTCTGGCTGAGAGGGGACACATGTTGAACTTGGCTAGGGGACACTGGTTGATCCTGGCTGAGAGGGGACACATGTTGATCCTGGCTGAGAGGGGACACAGGTTGATCCGAGCTAGGGGAAACAGGTTGATCCTGGCTGAGAGGGGACACAGGTTGATCGTGGCTAGGTGACACTAGTTGATCCTGGCTGAGAGGGGTCACAGGTTGATCCTGACTGAGAGGGGACAAAGGTTGATCCTGGCTAGGGGACACTGGTTGATCCTGGCTGAGACGGGACACAGGTTGATCTTGGCTGAGAGGGGACACAGGTTGATCCTGGCTAGGGGACAGTGGTTGATCCTGGCTGAGAGGGGAACACAGGTTGATCCTGGCTGAGAGGGGACACAGGTTGATCCTGGCTGAGAGGGGACACAGGTTGATCCTGGCTAAGAGGGGACACAGGTTGATCCTGGATGAGAGGGGACACACGTTGATCCTGGATGAGAGGGTACACAGGTTGATCCTGGCTGAGAGGGGACACATGTTGACCCTGGCTGAGAGGGGAGACAGGTTGATCCTGGCTAGGGGAGACAGGTTGATCCTGGCTAGGGGAGACAGGTTGATCCTGACTGAGAGGGGGAGACAGGTTGATCCTGGCTAGGGGACACAGGTTGATCCTGACTGAGAGGGGACAGAGGTTGATCCTGGCTAGGGGACACAGGTTGATCTTGGCTGAGAGGGGATACAGGTTGATCCTGGCTAGGGACACTGGTTGATCCTGGCTGAGAGGGGCCACAGGTTGATTCTGGCTGAAAGAGGACACATGTTGATCTTGGCTAGGGGACACTGGTTGATCCTGGCTGAGAGGGGAAACAGGTTGATCCAAGTTAGGGGAAACAGGTTGATCCGGGCTGAGAGGGGACACAGGTTGATCGTGGCTAGGGGACACTAGTTGATCCTGGCTGAGAGAGGTCACAGGTTGATCCTGGCTGAGATGGGACACAGGTTGATCCTGGCTGAGATGGGACACAGGTTGATCCTGGTTGATTGATCCTGGATAGGGGACACAGGTTGACCCTGACTGAGAGGGGACACAAGTTGATCCTGGCTAGGGACACAGATTGATCTTGGCTGAGAGGGGATACAGGTTAATCCTGGCTAGGGGACACTGGTTGATCCTGGCTAGGGGACACTGGTTGATCCTGGTTGAGACGGGACACAGGTTGATCTTGGCTGAGAGGGGACACAGGTTGATCCTGGCTGAGAGGGGTCACAGGTTGATCCTGACTGAGAGGGGACACAGGTTGATCCTGGCTAGGGGACACTGGTTGATCCTGGCTGAGACGGGACACAGGTTGATCTTGGCTGAGAGGGGACACTGGTTGATCCTGGCTGAGAGGGGACACAGGTTGTTCCTGGCTGAGAGGGGACACAGGTTGATCCTGGCTAGGGGACACAGGTTGATATTGGCTGAGAGGGGATACAGGTTGATCCTGGCTAGGGGACACTGGTTGATCCTGGCTGAGAGGGGACACAGGTTGATCCTGGCTAGGGGACACAGGTTGATATTGGCTGAGAGGGGATACAGGTTGATCCTGGCTAGGGACACTGGTTGATACTGGCTGAGAGGGGAAACAGGTTGATCCTGACTGAGAGGGGACACATGTTGATCCTGGCTATGGGACACTGGTTGATCCTGGCTGAGAGGGGACACAGGTTGATCCGGGCTAAGAGGGGACACAGGTTGATCCTGGCTAGGGGACACAGTTTGATCCTGGCTGAGAGGGGACAAAGGTTGATCCTGACTGAGAGGGGACACATGTTGATCCTGGCTGAGAGGGTACACAGGTTGATCCTGAGTGAGAGGGGACACAGGTTGATCCTGGCTGAGAGGGGACACAGGTTGTTCCTGGCTGAGAGGGGATACAGGTTGATCCTGGCTAGGGGACACAGGTTGATATTGGCTGAGAGGGGATACAGGTTGATCCTGGCTAGGGGACACAGGTTGATCCTGGCTGAGAGGGGACACAGGTTGTTCCTGGCTGAGAGGGGATACAGGTTGATCCTGGCTAGGGGACACAGGTTGATATTGGCTGAGAGGGGATACAGGTTGATCCTGGCTAGGGGACACTGGTTGATCCTGGCTGAGAGGGGACACAGGTTGATCCTGACTGAGAGGGGACACAGGTCGATCCTGGCTAAGAGGGGAAAAAGGATGATCCTGGCTAAGAGGGGACAGAGGTTGATCATGTCTGAGAGGGGAAACAGGTTGATCGTGGCTGAGATGGGACACAGGTTGATCCTGGCTGAGACGGGACACAGGTTGATCTTGGCTGAGAGGGGACACTGGTTGATCCTGGCTGAGAGGGGACACAGGTTGTTCCTGGCTGAGAGGGGACACAGGTTGATCCTGGCTAGGGGACACAGGTTGATATTGGCTGAGAGGGGATACAGGTTGATCCTGGCTAGGGGACACTGGTTGATCCTGGCTGAGAGGGGACACAGGTTGATCCTGCTGAGAGGGGACACAGGTTGATCCTGGCTGAGAGGGGACACAGGTTGATCCTGGCTAGGGGACACAGGTTGATCCTGGCTGAGAGGGGACACAGGTTGATCCTGGCTAGGGGACACAGGTTGATATTGGCTGAGAGGGGACACAGGTTGATCCTGACTGAGAGGGGACACATGTTGATCCTGGCTAGGGGAGACAGGTTAATCCTGGCTAGGGGAGACAGGTTGATCCTGGCTAGGGGACACTGGTTGATCCTGGCTGAGAGGGGAGACAGGTTGATCCTGACTGAGAGGGGACACAGGTTGATCCTGGCTAGGGGACACTGGTTGATCCTGGCTGAGAGGGGACACAGGTTTATCCTGGATGAGAGGGGACACAGGTTTATTCTGGATGAGAGGGGACACAGGTTGATCCTGGCTGAGAGGGGAGACATGTTGATCTCGGCTAGGGGACACTGGTTGATCCTGGCTGAGAGGGGACACATGTTGATCCTGGCTGAGAGCGGACACAAGTTGATCCAAGCTAGGGGAAACAGGTTGATCCTGGCTGAGAGGGGACACAGGTTGATCGTGGCTAGGGGACACTAGTGGATCCTGGCTGAGAGGGGTCACAGGTTGATCCTGGCTAGGGGACACTGGTTGATCCTGGCTGAGACGGGACACAGGTTGATCTTGGCTGAGAGGGGACACAGGTTGATCGTGGCTAGGGGACACTAGTGGATCCTGGCTGAGAGGGGTCACAGGTTGATCCTGACTGAGAGGGGACACATGTTGATCCTGGCTATGGGACACTGGTTGATCCTGGCTGAGAGGGGACACAGGTTGATCCGGGCTAAGAGGGGACACAGGTTGATCCTGGCTAGGGGACACAGTTTGATCCTGGCTGAGAGGGGACAAAGGTTGATCCTGACTGAGAGGGGACACATGTTGATCCTGGCTGAGAGGGTACACAGGTTGATCCTGAGTGAGAGGGGACACAGGTTGATCCTGTCTGAGAGGGGACACAGGTTGTCCCTGGCTGAGAGGGGATACAGGTTGATCCTGGCTAGGGGACACAGGTTGATATTGGCTGAGAGGGGATACAGGTTGATCCTGGCTAGGGGACACTGGTTGATCCTGGCTGAGAGGGGACACAGGTTGATCCTGACTGAGAGGGGACACAGGTCGATCCTGGCTAAGAGGGGAAAAAGGATGATCCTGGCTGAGAGGGGACACAGGTTGATCCTGGCTGAGAGGGGACACAGGTTGATCCTGGTTGAGAGAGGACACAGGTTGATCCTGGCTGAGAGGGGACATAGGTTGATCCTGGCTAGGGGACACTGGTTGATCCTGGCTGAGAGGGGACACAGGTTGATCCTGGCTAGGGGAGACAGGTTAATCCTGGCTAGGGGAGACAGGTTGATCCTGGCTAGGGGACACTGGTTGATCCTGGCTGAGAGGGGAGACAGGTTGATCCTGACTGAGAGGGGACACAGGTTGATCCTGGCTAGGGGACACTGGTTGATCCTGGCTGAGAGGGGACACAGGTTTATCCTGGATGAGAGGGGACACAGGTTTATTCTGGATGAGAGGGGACACAGGTTGATCCTGGCTGAGAGGGGAGACATGTTGATCTTGGCTAGGGGACACTGGTTGATCCTGGCTGAGAGGGGACACATGTTGATCCTGGCTGAGAGCGGACACAAGTTGATCCAAGCTAGGGGAAACAGGTTGATCCTGGCTGAGAGGGGACACAGGTTGATCGTGGCTAGGGGACACTAGTGGATCCTGGCTGAGAGGGGTCACAGGTTGATCCTGGCTAGGGGACACTGGTTGATCCTGGCTGAGACGGGACACAGGTTGATCTTGGCTGAGAGGGGACACAGGTTGATCGTGGCTAGGGGACACTAGTGGATCCTGGCTGAGAGGGGTCACAGGTTGATCCTGACTGAGAGGGGACAAAGGTTGATCCTGGCTAGGGGACACTGGTTGATCCTGGCTGAGACGGGACACAGGTTGATCTTGGCTGAGAGGGGACACAGGTTGATCCTGGCTAGGGGACACTGGTTGATCCTGTCTGAGACGGGACACAGGTTGATCCTGGCTGAGAGGGGACACAGGTTGATCCTGGCTAAGAGGGGACAGAGGTTGATCATGTCTGAGAGGGGAAACAGGTTGATCGTGGCTGAGATGGGACACAGGTTGATCCTGGCTGAGAGGGGACACAGGTTGATCTTGGCTGAGAGGGGATACAGGTTGATCCTGGATAGGAGACACTGGTTGATCCTGGCTGAGAGGGGACACAGGTTGACCCTGGCTGAGAGGGGACACAGGTTGACCCTGGCTGAGAGGGGATACAGGTTGATCCTGGCTAAGAGGGGACAAAGGTTGATCCTGGCTGAGAGGGGACACAGGTTGATCCTGGCTGAGAGGGGACACAGGTTGATCCTGGCTGAGAGGGGACACAGGTTGATCCTGGGTGAGAGGGGACACAGGTTGATCCTGGCTGAGAGGGGACAAAGGATGATCCTGGCTGAGAGGCGACACAGGTTGATCCTGGCTAAGAGGGGACACAGGTTGATCCTGGCTGAGAGGGGACACAGGTTGATCCTGGCTGAGAGGGGACACAGGTTGATCCTGGCTGAGAGGGGACACAGGTTGATCCTGGCTAGGGGACACTAATTGATCCTGGCTGAGAGGGGACACAGGTTGATCCTGGCTAAGAAGGGACACATGTTGATCCTGACTGAGAGGGGACACAGGTTGATCCTGGCTGAGAGCGGACACATGTTGATCCTGGCTGAGAGGGGACACAGGTTGATCCTGGCTGAGAGGGGACACAGGTTGATCCTGGCTGAGAGGGGACACATGTTGATCCTGGCTAGGGGACACTAGTTGATCCTGGCTGAGAGGGGACACAGGTTGATCCTGGCTGAGAGGGGACACAGGTTGATCCTGGCTAGGGGAGACAGGTTGATCCTGGCTAGGGGAGACAGGTTGATCCTGGCTAGGGGAGACAAGTTGATCCTGACTGAGAGGGAACACAGGTTGATCCTGACTGAGAGGGGACACATGTTGATCCTGGCTGAGAGAGAACACAGGTTGATCCTGGCTGAGAGGGGACACATGTTGACCCTGGCTGAGAGGGGAGACAGGTTGATCCTGGCTAGGGGAGACAGGTTGATCCTGGCTATGGGAGACAGGTTGATCATGACTGAGAGGGGAGACAGGTTGATCCTGGCTAGGGGACACAGGTTGATCCTGACTGAGAGGGGACACAGGTTGATCTTGGCTGAGAGGGGATACAGGTTGATCCTGGCTAGGGGACACTGGTTGATCCTGGCTGAGAGGGGACACAAGTTGATCCTGACTGAGAGGGTACACAGGTTGATCCTGGCTAGGGGAAACTGGTTGATCCTGGCTGAGAGGGGCCACAGGTTGATTCTGGCTGAGAGGGGACACATGTTGAACTTGGCTAGGGGACACTGGTTGATCCTGGCTGAGAGGGGACACATGTTGATCCTGGCTGAGAGGGGACACAGGTTGATCCGAGCTAGGGGAAACAGGTTGATCCTGGCTGAGAGGGGACACAGGTTGATCGTGGCTAGGTGACACTAGTTGATCCTGGCTGAGAGGGGTCACAGGTTGATCCTGACTGAGAGGGGACAAAGGTTGATCCTGGCTAGGGGACACTGGTTGATCCTGGCTGAGACGGGACACAGGTTGATCTTGGCTGAGAGGGGACACAGGTTGATCCTGGCTAGGGGACACAGGTTGATCCTGACTGAGAGGGGACAGAGGTTGATCCTGGCTAGGGGACACAGGTTGATCTTGGCTGAGAGGGGATACAGGTTGATCCTGGCTAGGGACACTGGTTGATCCTGGCTGAGAGGGGCCACAGGTTGATTCTGGCTGAAAGAGGACACATGTTGATCTTGGCTAGGGGACACTGGTTGATCCTGGCTGAGAGGGGAAACAGGTTGATCCAAGTTAGGGGAAACAGGTTGATCCGGGCTGAGAGGGGACACAGGTTGATCGTGGCTAGGGGACACTAGTTGATCCTGGCTGAGAGAGGTCACAGGTTGATCCTGGCTGAGATGGGACACAGGTTGATCCTGGCTGAGATGGGACACAGGTTGATCCTGGTTGATTGATCCTGGATAGGGGACACAGGTTGACCCTGACTGAGAGGGGACACAAGTTGATCCTGGCTAGGGACACAGATTGATCTTGGCTGAGAGGGGATACAGGTTAATCCTGGCTAGGGGACACTGGTTGATCCTGGCTAGGGGACACTGGTTGATCCTGGTTGAGACGGGACACAGGTTGATCTTGGCTGAGAGGGGACACAGGTTGATCCTGGCTGAGAGGGGTCACAGGTTGATCCTGACTGAGAGGGGACACAGGTTGATCCTGGCTAGGGGACACTGGTTGATCCTGGCTGAGACGGGACACAGGTTGATCTTGGCTGAGAGGGGACACTGGTTGATCCTGGCTGAGAGGGGACACAGGTTGTTCCTGGCTGAGAGGGGACACAGGTTGATCCTGGCTAGGGGACACAGGTTGATATTGGCTGAGAGGGGATACAGGTTGATCCTGGCTAGGGGACACTGGTTGATCCTGGCTGAGAGGGGACACAGGTTGATCCTGGCTAGGGGACACAGGTTGATATTGGCTGAGAGGGGATACAGGTTGATCCTGGCTAGGGACACTGGTTGATACTGGCTGAGAGGGGAAACAGGTTGATCCTGACTGAGAGGGGACACATGTTGATCCTGGCTATGGGACACTGGTTGATCCTGGCTGAGAGGGGACACAGGTTGATCCGGGCTAAGAGGGGACACAGGTTGATCCTGGCTAGGGGACACAGTTTGATCCTGGCTGAGAGGGGACAAAGGTTGATCCTGACTGAGAGGGGACACATGTTGATCCTGGCTGAGAGGGTACACAGGTTGATCCTGAGTGAGAGGGGACACAGGTTGATCCTGGCTGAGAGGGGACACAGGTTGTTCCTGGCTGAGAGGGGATACAGGTTGATCCTGGCTAGGGGACACAGGTTGATATTGGCTGAGAGGGGATACAGGTTGATCCTGGCTAGGGGACACAGGTTGATCCTGGCTGAGAGGGGACACAGGTTGTTCCTGGCTGAGAGGGGATACAGGTTGATCCTGGCTAGGGGACACAGGTTGATATTGGCTGAGAGGGGATACAGGTTGATCCTGGCTAGGGGACACTGGTTGATCCTGGCTGAGAGGGGACACAGGTTGATCCTGACTGAGAGGGGACACAGGTCGATCCTGGCTAAGAGGGGAAAAAGGATGATCCTGGCTAAGAGGGGACAGAGGTTGATCATGTCTGAGAGGGGAAACAGGTTGATCGTGGCTGAGATGGGACACAGGTTGATCCTGGCTGAGACGGGACACAGGTTGATCTTGGCTGAGAGGGGACACTGGTTGATCCTGGCTGAGAGGGGACACAGGTTGTTCCTGGCTGAGAGGGGACACAGGTTGATCCTGGCTAGGGGACACAGGTTGATATTGGCTGAGAGGGGATACAGGTTGATCCTGGCTAGGGGACACTGGTTGATCCTGGCTGAGAGGGGACACAGGTTGATCCTGCTGAGAGGGGACACAGGTTGATCCTGGCTGAGAGGGGACACAGGTTGATCCTGGCTAGGGGACACAGGTTGATCCTGGCTGAGAGGGGACACAGGTTGATCCTGGCTAGGGGACACAGGTTGATATTGGCTGAGAGGGGACACAGGTTGATCCTGACTGAGAGGGGACACATGTTGATCCTGGCTAGGGGAGACAGGTTAATCCTGGCTAGGGGAGACAGGTTGATCCTGGCTAGGGGACACTGGTTGATCCTGGCTGAGAGGGGAGACAGGTTGATCCTGACTGAGAGGGGACACAGGTTGATCCTGGCTAGGGGACACTGGTTGATCCTGGCTGAGAGGGGACACAGGTTTATCCTGGATGAGAGGGGACACAGGTTTATTCTGGATGAGAGGGGACACAGGTTGATCCTGGCTGAGAGGGGAGACATGTTGATCTCGGCTAGGGGACACTGGTTGATCCTGGCTGAGAGGGGACACATGTTGATCCTGGCTGAGAGCGGACACAAGTTGATCCAAGCTAGGGGAAACAGGTTGATCCTGGCTGAGAGGGGACACAGGTTGATCGTGGCTAGGGGACACTAGTGGATCCTGGCTGAGAGGGGTCACAGGTTGATCCTGGCTAGGGGACACTGGTTGATCCTGGCTGAGACGGGACACAGGTTGATCTTGGCTGAGAGGGGACACAGGTTGATCGTGGCTAGGGGACACTAGTGGATCCTGGCTGAGAGGGGTCACAGGTTGATCCTGACTGAGAGGGGACACATGTTGATCCTGGCTATGGGACACTGGTTGATCCTGGCTGAGAGGGGACACAGGTTGATCCGGGCTAAGAGGGGACACAGGTTGATCCTGGCTAGGGGACACAGTTTGATCCTGGCTGAGAGGGGACAAAGGTTGATCCTGACTGAGAGGGGACACATGTTGATCCTGGCTGAGAGGGTACACAGGTTGATCCTGAGTGAGAGGGGACACAGGTTGATCCTGTCTGAGAGGGGACACAGGTTGTCCCTGGCTGAGAGGGGATACAGGTTGATCCTGGCTAGGGGACACAGGTTGATATTGGCTGAGAGGGGATACAGGTTGATCCTGGCTAGGGGACACTGGTTGATCCTGGCTGAGAGGGGACACAGGTTGATCCTGACTGAGAGGGGACACAGGTCGATCCTGGCTAAGAGGGGAAAAAGGATGATCCTGGCTGAGAGGGGACACAGGTTGATCCTGGCTGAGAGGGGACACAGGTTGATCCTGGTTGAGAGAGGACACAGGTTGATCCTGGCTGAGAGGGGACATAGGTTGATCCTGGCTAGGGGACACTGGTTGATCCTGGCTGAGAGGGGACACAGGTTGATCCTGGCTAGGGGAGACAGGTTAATCCTGGCTAGGGGAGACAGGTTGATCCTGGCTAGGGGACACTGGTTGATCCTGGCTGAGAGGGGAGACAGGTTGATCCTGACTGAGAGGGGACACAGGTTGATCCTGGCTAGGGGACACTGGTTGATCCTGGCTGAGAGGGGACACAGGTTTATCCTGGATGAGAGGGGACACAGGTTTATTCTGGATGAGAGGGGACACAGGTTGATCCTGGCTGAGAGGGGAGACATGTTGATCTTGGCTAGGGGACACTGGTTGATCCTGGCTGAGAGGGGACACATGTTGATCCTGGCTGAGAGCGGACACAAGTTGATCCAAGCTAGGGGAAACAGGTTGATCCTGGCTGAGAGGGGACACAGGTTGATCGTGGCTAGGGGACACTAGTGGATCCTGGCTGAGAGGGGTCACAGGTTGATCCTGGCTAGGGGACACTGGTTGATCCTGGCTGAGACGGGACACAGGTTGATCTTGGCTGAGAGGGGACACAGGTTGATCGTGGCTAGGGGACACTAGTGGATCCTGGCTGAGAGGGGTCACAGGTTGATCCTGACTGAGAGGGGACAAAGGTTGATCCTGGCTAGGGGACACTGGTTGATCCTGGCTGAGACGGGACACAGGTTGATCTTGGCTGAGAGGGGACACAGGTTGATCCTGGCTAGGGGACACTGGTTGATCCTGGCTGAGACGGGACACAGGTTGATCCTGGCTGAGAGGGGACACAGGTTGATCCTGGCTAAGAGGGGACAGAGGTTGATCATGTCTGAGAGGGGAAACAGGTTGATCGTGGCTGAGATGGGACACAGGTTGATCCTGGCTGAGAGGGGACACAGGTTGATCTTGGCTGAGAGGGGATACAGGTTGATCCTGGATAGGAGACACTGGTTGATCCTGGCTGAGAGGGGACACAGGTTGACCCTGGCTGAGAGGGGACACAGGTTGACCCTGGCTGAGAGGGGATACAGGTTGATCCTGGCTAAGAGGGGACAAAGGTTGATCCTGGCTGAGAGGGGACACAGGTTGATCCTGGCTGAGAGGGGACACAGGTTGATCCTGGCTGAGAGGGGACACAGGTTGATCCTGGGTGAGAGGGGACACAGGTTGATCCTGGCTGAGAGGGGACAAAGGATGATCCTGGCTGAGAGGCGACACAGGTTGATCCTGGCTAAGAGGGGACACAGGTTGATCCTGGCTGAGAGGGGACACAGGTTGATCCTGGCTGAGAGGGGACACAGGTTGATCCTGGCTAGGGGACACTAATTGATCCTGGCTGAGAGGGGACACAGGTTGATCCTGGCTAAGAAGGGACACATGTTGATCCTGACTGAGAGGGGACACAGGTTGATCCTGGCTGAGAGCGGACACATGTTGATCCTGGCTGAGAGGGGACACAGGTTGATCCTGGCTAAGAGGGGACACAGGTTGATCCTGGCTGAGAGGGGACACATGTTGATCCTGGCTAGGGGACACTAGTTGATCCTGGCTGAGAGGGGACACAGGTTGATCCTGGCTGAGAGGGGACACAGGTTGATCCTGGCTAGGGGAGACAGGTTGATCCTGGCTAGGGGAGACAGGTTGATCCTGGCTAGGGGAGACAAGTTGATCCTGACTGAGAGGGAACACAGGTTGATCCTGACTGAGAGGGGACACATGTTGATCCTGGCTGAGAGAGAACACAGGTTGATCCTGGCTGAGAGGGGACACATGTTGACCCTGGCTGAGAGGGGAGACAGGTTGATCCTGGCTAGGGGAGACAGGTTGATCCTGGCTATGGGAGACAGGTTGATCATGACTGAGAGGGGAGACAGGTTGATCCTGGCTAGGGGACACAGGTTGATCCTGACTGAGAGGGGACACAGGTTGATCTTGGCTGAGAGGGGATACAGGTTGATCCTGGCTAGGGGACACTGGTTGATCCTGGCTGAGAGGGGACACAAGTTGATCCTGACTGAGAGGGTACACAGGTTGATCCTGGCTAGGGGAAACTGGTTGATCCTGGCTGAGAGGGGCCACAGGTTGATTCTGGCTGAGAGGGGACACATGTTGAACTTGGCTAGGGGACACTGGTTGATCCTGGCTGAGAGGGGACACATGTTGATCCTGGCTGAGAGGGGACACAGGTTGATCCGAGCTAGGGGAAACAGGTTGATCCTGGCTGAGAGGGGACACAGGTTGATCGTGGCTAGGTGACACTAGTTGATCCTGGCTGAGAGGGGTCACAGGTTGATCCTGACTGAGAGGGGACAAAGGTTGATCCTGGCTAGGGGACACTGGTTGATCCTGGCTGAGACGGGACACAGGTTGATCTTGGCTGAGAGGGGACACAGGTTGATCCTGGCTAGGGGACAGTGGTTGATCCTGGCTGAGAGGGGAACACAGGTTGATCCTGGCTGAGAGGGGACACAGGTTGATCCTGGCTGAGAGGGGACACAGGTTGATCCTGGCTAAGAGGGGACACAGGTTGATCCTGGATGAGAGGGGACACACGTTGATCCTGGATGAGAGGGTACACAGGTTGATCCTGGCTGAGAGGGGACACATGTTGACCCTGGCTGAGAGGGGAGACAGGTTGATCCTGGCTAGGGGAGACAGGTTGATCCTGGCTAGGGGAGACAGGTTGATCCTGACTGAGAGGGGGAGACAGGTTGATCCTGGCTAGGGGACACAGGTTGATCCTGACTGAGAGGGGACAGAGGTTGATCCTGGCTAGGGGACACAGGTTGATCTTGGCTGAGAGGGGATACAGGTTGATCCTGGCTAGGGACACTGGTTGATCCTGGCTGAGAGGGGCCACAGGTTGATTCTGGCTGAAAGAGGACACATGTTGATCTTGGCTAGGGGACACTGGTTGATCCTGGCTGAGAGGGGAAACAGGTTGATCCAAGTTAGGGGAAACAGGTTGATCCGGGCTGAGAGGGGACACAGGTTGATCGTGGCTAGGGGACACTAGTTGATCCTGGCTGAGAGAGGTCACAGGTTGATCCTGGCTGAGATGGGACACAGGTTGATCCTGGCTGAGATGGGACACAGGTTGATCCTGGTTGATTGATCCTGGATAGGGGACACAGGTTGACCCTGACTGAGAGGGGACACAAGTTGATCCTGGCTAGGGACACAGATTGATCTTGGCTGAGAGGGGATACAGGTTAATCCTGGCTAGGGGACACTGGTTGATCCTGGCTAGGGGACACTGGTTGATCCTGGTTGAGACGGGACACAGGTTGATCTTGGCTGAGAGGGGACACAGGTTGATCCTGGCTGAGAGGGGTCACAGGTTGATCCTGACTGAGAGGGGACACAGGTTGATCCTGGCTAGGGGACACTGGTTGATCCTGGCTGAGACGGGACACAGGTTGATCTTGGCTGAGAGGGGACACTGGTTGATCCTGGCTGAGAGGGGACACAGGTTGTTCCTGGCTGAGAGGGGACACAGGTTGATCCTGGCTAGGGGACACAGGTTGATATTGGCTGAGAGGGGATACAGGTTGATCCTGGCTAGGGGACACTGGTTGATCCTGGCTGAGAGGGGACACAGGTTGATCCTGGCTAGGGGACACAGGTTGATATTGGCTGAGAGGGGATACAGGTTGATCCTGGCTAGGGACACTGGTTGATACTGGCTGAGAGGGGAAACAGGTTGATCCTGACTGAGAGGGGACACATGTTGATCCTGGCTATGGGACACTGGTTGATCCTGGCTGAGAGGGGACACAGGTTGATCCGGGCTAAGAGGGGACACAGGTTGATCCTGGCTAGGGGACACAGTTTGATCCTGGCTGAGAGGGGACAAAGGTTGATCCTGACTGAGAGGGGACACATGTTGATCCTGGCTGAGAGGGTACACAGGTTGATCCTGAGTGAGAGGGGACACAGGTTGATCCTGGCTGAGAGGGGACACAGGTTGTTCCTGGCTGAGAGGGGATACAGGTTGATCCTGGCTAGGGGACACAGGTTGATATTGGCTGAGAGGGGATACAGGTTGATCCTGGCTAGGGGACACAGGTTGATCCTGGCTGAGAGGGGACACAGGTTGTTCCTGGCTGAGAGGGGATACAGGTTGATCCTGGCTAGGGGACACAGGTTGATATTGGCTGAGAGGGGATACAGGTTGATCCTGGCTAGGGGACACTGGTTGATCCTGGCTGAGAGGGGACACAGGTTGATCCTGACTGAGAGGGGACACAGGTCGATCCTGGCTAAGAGGGGAAAAAGGATGATCCTGGCTAAGAGGGGACAGAGGTTGATCATGTCTGAGAGGGGAAACAGGTTGATCGTGGCTGAGATGGGACACAGGTTGATCCTGGCTGAGACGGGACACAGGTTGATCTTGGCTGAGAGGGGACACTGGTTGATCCTGGCTGAGAGGGGACACAGGTTGTTCCTGGCTGAGAGGGGACACAGGTTGATCCTGGCTAGGGGACACAGGTTGATATTGGCTGAGAGGGGATACAGGTTGATCCTGGCTAGGGGACACTGGTTGATCCTGGCTGAGAGGGGACACAGGTTGATCCTGCTGAGAGGGGACACAGGTTGATCCTGGCTGAGAGGGGACACAGGTTGATCCTGGCTAGGGGACACAGGTTGATCCTGGCTGAGAGGGGACACAGGTTGATCCTGGCTAGGGGACACAGGTTGATATTGGCTGAGAGGGGACACAGGTTGATCCTGACTGAGAGGGGACACATGTTGATCCTGGCTAGGGGAGACAGGTTAATCCTGGCTAGGGGAGACAGGTTGATCCTGGCTAGGGGACACTGGTTGATCCTGGCTGAGAGGGGAGACAGGTTGATCCTGACTGAGAGGGGACACAGGTTGATCCTGGCTAGGGGACACTGGTTGATCCTGGCTGAGAGGGGACACAGGTTTATCCTGGATGAGAGGGGACACAGGTTTATTCTGGATGAGAGGGGACACAGGTTGATCCTGGCTGAGAGGGGAGACATGTTGATCTCGGCTAGGGGACACTGGTTGATCCTGGCTGAGAGGGGACACATGTTGATCCTGGCTGAGAGCGGACACAAGTTGATCCAAGCTAGGGGAAACAGGTTGATCCTGGCTGAGAGGGGACACAGGTTGATCGTGGCTAGGGGACACTAGTGGATCCTGGCTGAGAGGGGTCACAGGTTGATCCTGGCTAGGGGACACTGGTTGATCCTGGCTGAGACGGGACACAGGTTGATCTTGGCTGAGAGGGGACACAGGTTGATCGTGGCTAGGGGACACTAGTGGATCCTGGCTGAGAGGGGTCACAGGTTGATCCTGACTGAGAGGGGACACATGTTGATCCTGGCTATGGGACACTGGTTGATCCTGGCTGAGAGGGGACACAGGTTGATCCGGGCTAAGAGGGGACACAGGTTGATCCTGGCTAGGGGACACAGTTTGATCCTGGCTGAGAGGGGACAAAGGTTGATCCTGACTGAGAGGGGACACATGTTGATCCTGGCTGAGAGGGTACACAGGTTGATCCTGAGTGAGAGGGGACACAGGTTGATCCTGTCTGAGAGGGGACACAGGTTGTCCCTGGCTGAGAGGGGATACAGGTTGATCCTGGCTAGGGGACACAGGTTGATATTGGCTGAGAGGGGATACAGGTTGATCCTGGCTAGGGGACACTGGTTGATCCTGGCTGAGAGGGGACACAGGTTGATCCTGACTGAGAGGGGACACAGGTCGATCCTGGCTAAGAGGGGAAAAAGGATGATCCTGGCTGAGAGGGGACACAGGTTGATCCTGGCTGAGAGGGGACACAGGTTGATCCTGGTTGAGAGAGGACACAGGTTGATCCTGGCTGAGAGGGGACATAGGTTGATCCTGGCTAGGGGACACTGGTTGATCCTGGCTGAGAGGGGACACAGGTTGATCCTGGCTGAGAGGGGACACAGGTTGATCCTGTCTGAGACGGGACACAGGTTGATCCTGGCTGAGAGGGGACACAGGTTGATCCTGGCTAAGAGGGGACAGAGGTTGATCATGTCTGAGAGGGGAAACAGGTTGATCGTGGCTGAGATGGGACACAGGTTGATCCTGGCTGAGAGGGGACACAGGTTGATCTTGGCTGAGAGGGGATACAGGTTGATCCTGGATAGGAGACACTGGTTGATCCTGGCTGAGAGGGGACACAGGTTGACCCTGGCTGAGAGGGGACACAGGTTGACCCTGGCTGAGAGGGGATACAGGTTGATCCTGGCTAAGAGGGGACAAAGGTTGATCCTGGCTGAGAGGGGACACAGGTTGATCCTGGCTGAGAGGGGACACAGGTTGATCCTGGCTGAGAGGGGACACAGGTTGATCCTGGGTGAGAGGGGACACAGGTTGATCCTGGCTGAGAGGGGACAAAGGATGATCCTGGCTGAGAGGCGACACAGGTTGATCCTGGCTAAGAGGGGACACAGGTTGATCCTGGCTGAGAGGGGACACAGGTTGATCCTGGCTGAGAGGGGACACAGGTTGATCCTGGCTGAGAGGGGACACAGGTTGATCCTGGCTAGGGGACACTAATTGATCCTGGCTGAGAGGGGACACAGGTTGATCCTGGCTAAGAAGGGACACATGTTGATCCTGACTGAGAGGGGACACAGGTTGATCCTGGCTGAGAGCGGACACATGTTGATCCTGGCTGAGAGGGGACACAGGTTGATCCTGGCTGAGAGGGGACACAGGTTGATCCTGGCTGAGAGGGGACACATGTTGATCCTGGCTAGGGGACACTAGTTGATCCTGGCTGAGAGGGGACACAGGTTGATCCTGGCTGAGAGGGGACACAGGTTGATCCTGGCTAGGGGAGACAGGTTGATCCTGGCTAGGGGAGACAGGTTGATCCTGGCTAGGGGAGACAAGTTGATCCTGACTGAGAGGGAACACAGGTTGATCCTGACTGAGAGGGGACACATGTTGATCCTGGCTGAGAGAGAACACAGGTTGATCCTGGCTGAGAGGGGACACATGTTGACCCTGGCTGAGAGGGGAGACAGGTTGATCCTGGCTATGGGAGACAGGTTGATCATGACTGAGAGGGGAGACAGGTTGATCCTGGCTAGGGGACACAGGTTGATCCTGACTGAGAGGGGACACAGGTTGATCTTGGCTGAGAGGGGATACAGGTTGATCCTGGCTAGGGGACACTGGTTGATCCTGGCTGAGAGGGGACACAAGTTGATCCTGACTGAGAGGGTACACAGGTTGATCCTGGCTAGGGGAAACTGGTTGATCCTGGCTGAGAGGGGCCACAGGTTGATTCTGGCTGAGAGGGGACACATGTTGAACTTGGCTAGGGGACACTGGTTGATCCTGGCTGAGAGGGGACACATGTTGATCCTGGCTGAGAGGGGACACAGGTTGATCCGAGCTAGGGGAAACAGGTTGATCCTGGCTGAGAGGGGACACAGGTTGATCGTGGCTAGGTGACACTAGTTGATCCTGGCTGAGAGGGGTCACAGGTTGATCCTGACTGAGAGGGGACAAAGGTTGATCCTGGCTAGGGGACACTGGTTGATCCTGGCTGAGACGGGACACAGGTTGATCTTGGCTGAGAGGGGACACAGGTTGATCCTGGCTAGGGGACACAGGTTGATCCTGACTGAGAGGGGACAGAGGTTGATCCTGGCTAGGGGACACAGGTTGATCTTGGCTGAGAGGGGATACAGGTTGATCCTGGCTAGGGACACTGGTTGATCCTGGCTGAGAGGGGCCACAGGTTGATTCTGGCTGAAAGAGGACACATGTTGATCTTGGCTAGGGGACACTGGTTGATCCTGGCTGAGAGGGGAAACAGGTTGATCCAAGTTAGGGGAAACAGGTTGATCCGGGCTGAGAGGGGACACAGGTTGATCGTGGCTAGGGGACACTAGTTGATCCTGGCTGAGAGAGGTCACAGGTTGATCCTGGCTGAGATGGGACACAGGTTGATCCTGGCTGAGATGGGACACAGGTTGATCCTGGTTGATTGATCCTGGATAGGGGACACAGGTTGACCCTGACTGAGAGGGGACACAAGTTGATCCTGGCTAGGGACACAGATTGATCTTGGCTGAGAGGGGATACAGGTTAATCCTGGCTAGGGGACACTGGTTGATCCTGGCTAGGGGACACTGGTTGATCCTGGTTGAGACGGGACACAGGTTGATCTTGGCTGAGAGGGGACACAGGTTGATCCTGGCTGAGAGGGGTCACAGGTTGATCCTGACTGAGAGGGGACACAGGTTGATCCTGGCTAGGGGACACTGGTTGATCCTGGCTGAGACGGGACACAGGTTGATCTTGGCTGAGAGGGGACACTGGTTGATCCTGGCTGAGAGGGGACACAGGTTGTTCCTGGCTGAGAGGGGACACAGGTTGATCCTGGCTAGGGGACACAGGTTGATATTGGCTGAGAGGGGATACAGGTTGATCCTGGCTAGGGGACACTGGTTGATCCTGGCTGAGAGGGGACACAGGTTGATCCTGGCTAGGGGACACAGGTTGATATTGGCTGAGAGGGGATACAGGTTGATCCTGGCTAGGGACACTGGTTGATACTGGCTGAGAGGGGAAACAGGTTGATCCTGACTGAGAGGGGACACATGTTGATCCTGGCTATGGGACACTGGTTGATCCTGGCTGAGAGGGGACACAGGTTGATCCGGGCTAAGAGGGGACACAGGTTGATCCTGGCTAGGGGACACAGTTTGATCCTGGCTGAGAGGGGACAAAGGTTGATCCTGACTGAGAGGGGACACATGTTGATCCTGGCTGAGAGGGTACACAGGTTGATCCTGAGTGAGAGGGGACACAGGTTGATCCTGGCTGAGAGGGGACACAGGTTGTTCCTGGCTGAGAGGGGATACAGGTTGATCCTGGCTAGGGGACACAGGTTGATATTGGCTGAGAGGGGATACAGGTTGATCCTGGCTAGGGGACACAGGTTGATCCTGGCTGAGAGGGGACACAGGTTGTTCCTGGCTGAGAGGGGATACAGGTTGATCCTGGCTAGGGGACACAGGTTGATATTGGCTGAGAGGGGATACAGGTTGATCCTGGCTAGGGGACACTGGTTGATCCTGGCTGAGAGGGGACACAGGTTGATCCTGACTGAGAGGGGACACAGGTCGATCCTGGCTAAGAGGGGAAAAAGGATGATCCTGGCTAAGAGGGGACAGAGGTTGATCATGTCTGAGAGGGGAAACAGGTTGATCGTGGCTGAGATGGGACACAGGTTGATCCTGGCTGAGACGGGACACAGGTTGATCTTGGCTGAGAGGGGACACTGGTTGATCCTGGCTGAGAGGGGACACAGGTTGTTCCTGGCTGAGAGGGGACACAGGTTGATCCTGGCTAGGGGACACAGGTTGATATTGGCTGAGAGGGGATACAGGTTGATCCTGGCTAGGGGACACTGGTTGATCCTGGCTGAGAGGGGACACAGGTTGATCCTGGCTAGGGGACACAGGTTGATATTGGCTGAGAGGGGATACAGGTTGATCCTGGCTAGGGGACACTGGTTGATCCTGGCTGAGAGGGGAAACAGGTTGATCCTGACTGAGAGGGGACACATGTTGATCCTGGCTATGGGACACTGGTTGATCCTGGCTGAGAGGGGACACAGGTTGATCCGGGCTAAGAGGGGACACAGGTTGATCCTGGCTAGGGGACACAGTTTGATCCTGGCTGAGAGGGGACAAAGGTTGATCCTGACTGAGAGGGGACACATGTTGATCCTGGCTGAGAGGGTACACAGGTTGATCCCGAGTGAGAGGGGACACAGGTTGATCCTGGCTGAGAGGGGACACAGGTTGTTCCTGGCTGAGAGGGGATACAGGTTGATCCTGGCTAGGGGACACAGGTTGATATTGGCTGAGAGGGGATACAGGTTGATCCTGGCTAGGGGACACTGGTTGATCCTGGCTGAGAGGGGACACAGGTTGATCCTGACTGAGAGGGGACACAGGTCGATCCTGGCTAAGAGGGGAAAAAGGATGATCCTGGCTGAGAGGGGACACAGGTTGATCCTGGCTGAGAGGGGACACAGGTTGATCCTGGCTGAGAGAGGACACAGGTTGATCCTGGCTGAGAGGGGACATAGGTTGATCCGGGCTAGGGGACACTGGTTGATCCTGGCTGAGAGGGGACACAGGTTGATCCTGGCTAGGGGAGACAGGTTGATCCTGGCTAGGGGACACTGGTTGATCCTGGCTGAGAGGGGACACAGGTTGATCCTGACTGAGAGGGGACACAGGTTGATCCTGGCTAGGGGACACTGGTTGATCCTGGCTGAGAGGGGACACAGGTTGATCCTGGCTGAGAGGGGAGACATGTTGATCTTGGCTAGGGGACACTGGTTGATCCTGGCTGAGAGGGGACACATGTTGATCCTGGCTGAGAGCGGACACAAGTTGATCCAAGCTAGGGGAAACAGGTTGATCCTGGCTGAGAGGGGACACAGGTTGATCGTGGCTAGGGGACACTAGTGGATCCTGGCTGAGAGGGGTCACAGGTTGATCCTGACTGAGAGGGGACAAAGGTTGATCCTGGCTAGGGGACACTGGTTGATCCTGGCTGAGACGGGACACAGGTTGATCTTGGCTGAGAGGGGACAAAGGATGATCCTGGCTGAGAGGCGACACAGGTTGATCCTGGCTGAGAGGGGACACAGGTTGATCCTGACTAGGGGAGACAGGTTGATCCTGGCTAGGGGAGACAGGTTGATCCTGGCTAGGGGAGACAGGTTGATCCTGGCTAGGGGAGACAGGTTGATCCTGGCTAGGGGAGACAAGTTGATCCTGACTGAGAGGGAACACAGGTTGATCTTAACTGAGAGGGGACAAAGGATGATCCTGGCTTCGAGGGGACACAGGTTGATCCTGACTGAGAGGGGACACATGTTGATCCTGGCTGAGAGAGAACACAGGTTGATCCTGGCTGAGAGGGGACACATGTTGACCCTGGCTGAGAGGGGAGACAGGTTGATCCTGGCTAGGGGAGACAGGTTGATCCTGACTGAGAGGGGAGACAGGTTGATCCTGGCTAGGGGACACAGGTTGATCCTGACTGAGAGGGGACACAGGTTGATCCTGGCTAGGGGACACAGGTTGATCTTGGCTGAGAGGGGATACAGGTTGATCCTGGCTAGGGGACACTGGTTGATCCTGGCTGAGAGGGGACACAAGTTGATCCTGACTGAGAGGGGACACAGGTTGATCCTGGCTAGGGGAAACTGGTTGATCCTGGCTGAGAGGGGCCACAGGTTGATTCTGGCTGAGAGGGGACACATGTTGATCTTGGCTAGGGGACACTGGTTGATCCTGGCTGAGAGGGGACACATGTTGATCCTGGCTGAGAGGGGACACAGGTTGATCCGAGCTAGGGGAAACAGGTTGATCCTGGCTGAGAGGGGACACAGGTTGATCGTGGCTAGGTGACACTAGTTGATCCTGGCTGAGAGGGGTCACAGGTTGATCCTGACTGAGAGGGGACAAAGGTTGATCCTGGCTAGGGGACACTGGTTGATCCTGGCTGAGACGGGACACAGGTTGATCTTGGCTGAGAGGGGACACAGGTTGATCCTGGCTAGGGGACAGTGGTTGATCCTGGCTGAGAGGGGACACAGGTTGATCCTGGCTGAGAGGGGACACAGGTTGATCCTGGCTAAGAGGGGACACAGGTTGATCCTGGATGAGAGGGGACACAGGTTGATCCTGGATGAGAGGGGACACAGGTTGACCCTGGCTGAGAGGGGAGACAGGTTGATCCTGGCTAGGGGAGACAGGTTGATCCTGGCTAGGGGAGACAGGTTGATCCTGACTGAGAGGGGAGACAGGTTGATCCTGGCTAGGGGACACAGGTTGATCCTAACTGAGAGGGGACAGAGGTTGATCCTGGCTAGGGGACACAGGTTGATCTTGGCTGAGAGGGGATACAGGTTGATCCTGGCTAGGGACACGGGTTGATCCTGGCTGAGAGGGGCCACAGGTTGATTCTGGCTGAGAGAGGACACATGTTGATCTTGGCTAGGGGACACTGGTTGATCCTGGCTGAGAGGGGACACAGGTTGATCCAAGTTAGGGGAAACAGGTTGATCCGGGCTGAGAGGGGACACAGGTTGATCGTGGCTAGGGGACACTAGTTGATCCTGGCTGAGAGAGGTCACAGGTTGATCCTGGCTGAGATGGGACACAGGTTGATCCTGGCTGAGATGGGACACAGGTTGATCCTGGTTGATTGATCCTGGCTAGGGGACACAGGTTGACCCTGACTGAGAGGGGACACAAGTTGATCCTGGCTAGGGACACAGATTGATCTTGGCTGAGAGGGGATACAGGTTGATCCTGGCTAGGGGACACTGGTTGATCCTGGCTAGGGGACACTGGTTGATCCTGGTTGAGACGGGACACAGGTTGATCTTGGCTGAGAGGGGACACAGGTTGATCCTGGCTGAGAGGGGTCACAGGTTGATCCTGACTGAGAGGGGACACAGGTTGATCCTGGCTAGGGGACACTGGTTGATCCTGGCTGAGACGGGACACAGGTTGATCTTGGCTGAGAGGGGACACTGGTTGATCCTGGCTGAGAGGGGACACAGGTTGATCCTGGCTAAGAGGGGACACAGGTTGATCCTGGCTAGGGGACACTGGTTGATCCTGGCTGAGAGGGGACACAGGTTGATCCTGGCTGAGACGGGACACAGGTTGATCCTGGCTGAGAGGGGACACAGGTTGATCCTGGCTGACACGGGACACAGGTTGATCTTGGCTGAGAGGGGACACAGGTTGATCCTGGCTGAGAGGGGTCACAGGTTGATCCTGACTGAGAGGGGACACAGGTTGATCCTGGCTAGGGGACACTGGTTGATCCTGGCTGAGACGGGACACAGGTTGATCTTGGCTGAGAGGGGACACAGGTTGATCCTGGCTGAGAGGGGACACAGGTTGATCCTGGCTAAGAGGGGACACAGGTTGATCCTGGCTAGGGGACACTGGTTGATCCTGGCTGAGAGGGGACACAGGTTGATCCTGACCGAGAGGGGACACATGTTGATCCTGGCTATGGGACACTGGTTGATCCTGGCTGAGAGGGGACACAGGTTGATCCAGGCTAAGAGGGGACACAGGTTGATCCTGGCTGAGAGGGGACAAAGGTTGATCCTGACTGAGAGGGGACACATGTTGATCCTGGCTGAGAGGGGACACATGTTGATCCTGAGTGAGAGGGGACACAGGTTGATCCTGGCTAGGGGACACAGGTTGATATTGGCTGAGAGGGGATACAGGTTGATCCTGGCTAGGGGACACTGGTTGATCCTGGCTGAGAGGGGAAACAGGTTGATCCTAACTGAGAGGGGACACAGGTTGATCCTGGCTGAGAGGGGACACAGGTTGATCCTGAGTGAGAGGGGACACAGGTTGATCCTGGCTGAGAGGGGACACAGGTTGTTCCTGGCTGAGAGGGGACACAGGTTGATCCTGGCTAGGGGACACTGGTTGATCCTGGCTAGGGGACACAGGTTGATCCTGGCTAGGGGACACAGGTTGATCCTGGCTGAGAGGGGACACAGGTTGTTCCTGGCTGAGAGGGGACACAGGTTGATCCTGGCTAGGGGACACAGGTTGATCCTGCCAGAGAGGGGACACAGGTTGTTCCTGGCTGAGAGGGGACACAGGTTGATATTGGCTGAGAGGGGATACAGGTTGATCCTGGCTAGGGGACACAGGTTGATCCTGACTGAGAGGGGATACAGGTTGATCCTGGCTAGGGGACACTGGTTGATCCTGGCTGAGAGGGGACACAGGTTGATCCTGGCTAGGGGACACAGGTTGATATTGACTGAGAGGGGATACAGGTTGATCCTGGCTAGGGGACACTGGTTGATCCTGGCTGAGAGGGGAAACAGGTTGATCCTGACTGAGAGGGGACACATGTTGATCCTGGCTATGGGACACTGGTTGATCCTGGCTGAGAGGGGACACAGGTTGATCCGGGCTAAGAGGGGACACAGGTTGATCCTGGCTAGGGGACACAGTTTGATCCTGGCTGAGAGGGGACAAAGATTGATCCTGACTGAGAGGGGACACATGTTGATCCTGGCTGAGAGGGTACACAGGTTGATCGTGAGTGAGAGGGGACACAGGTTGATCCTGGCTGAGAGGGGACACAGGTTGTTCCTGGCTGAGAGGGGATACAGGTTGATCCTGGCTAGGGGACACAGGTTGATATTGGCTGAGAGGGGATACAGGTTGATCCTGGCTAGGGGACACTGGTTGATCCTGGCTGAGAGGGGAAACAGGTTGATCCTGACTGAGAGGGGACACAGGTTGATCCTGGCTAGGGGACACTGGTTGATCCTGGCTGAGAGGGGACACAGGTTGATCCTGGCTAAGAGGGGTCACAGGTTTATCCTGGCTGAGAGGGGACACAGGTTGATCCTGGCTGGGGACACAGGTTGATCCTGGCTGGGGACACTGGTTGATCCTGGCTGAGAGGGGACACAGGTTGATCCTGGCTAAGAGGGGACACAAGTTGAGCCTGGCTGAGAGGGGACACAGGTTGATCCTGGCTGAGAGGGGACACAGGTTGATCCTGGCTAAGAGGGGACAAAGGTTGATCCTGGCTGAGAGGGAACACAGGTTGATCCTGGCTGAGAGGGGACACAGGTTGATCCTGGCTGAGAGGGGACACATGTTGATCCTGGCTGAGAGGGGACACTGGTTGATCCTGGCTGTTAGGGGACACAGGCTGATCCTGACTGAGAGGGGACACAGGTTGATCCTTGTTTTTCATTGGTTGAAAATTAAAGGTGGTTATCCCATGGCGCATCTCCTTTACCAAATCCAATTTAAAGTCTTGATAGTTACAATAATCCTACATGTTTATCAAACATGAAAATGCATGCCCGTATAAAAGTCAACATGGTCATCTATACATTAGCCGATTCCAACATACATACACTTTATGACGCTTCTGCAGCAAACAATAATGGGGAACATTGTGGCGATAGAAGAACTTGCTCATAAAGAGCAATTTCCCCTTATGCCAAATGTTTTTTAAATTCATTAAATAACTGTTCTTTCATGTTTAGAAAGTTTCCGTATTTTCAAAGTCGTCTGCTGCAGATGTTTTGTATTTGGATAAGGGCTAAAGCTGATTTGTAAAAGATAGAACTCGACGTTTGATAGATTAAAACTGTCGTCCTTTGATGTTTTTGTTTATAAATAATAATGAAAACTTCCCTGCAATTAACGAAGTACATTTGGAAAAACACATTAATTGCCTCATGTAAGGTAACTCGACCGATTTGATTTGTTTAGAAATAATAAAAGAAAAAATCTCCGGCAATTAAAAAATACAGTTAGGAAAACTCGTTTATTGCCTTATGTACATCGACCGATTTGATTGGTTCACAACGACTTGTATGGATGTATTATAAAAACAAATCCTCTTTGATATCCTTGGTTTTGAGCATTATAAAGTCATTATTGTGTACGTAATCAGATATCTTACATAAGGAAGAGTTTGGACTACTGATAACTTATTTAGTTGTTTCTTTTTAATGTTGTTAATATATCACTCGAACATATTTAAAACTACTTTATGTTTTAACCCTTACTCCGCGGTACTCCTGCAAATCGTATCATCGTTTTAGATGTTCTAGCAGGCTAATATTAGTGTCCATTGCTTACAAAAGCATTTTTAAATAGTGCATTGTGGCAGACTAAAATAATTTTTAAAGTGCAGAACTATTAGTTTGATGTCTTCTCTTTGTCGACTGAATCTCCCGCGTTTAAAGATGTTATCTCTTTTTATTGATTCAATGGTGTTTTCGCCGTTTCAACCTTATTTCTGTTTATCACGGTGATTCCTTAGTGAATTACCAGTATCACCGGTAGTTTTATCACGGTGATTCCTTAGTGCATTACCAGTATCACCGGTAGTTTTATCACAGTGATTCCTTAGTGCTTTACCAGTATCAACGATAGTTTTATCACGGTGATTTCTTGGTGAATTACCAGTATCACCGATAGTTTTATCACAGTGATTACTTAGTGAATTACCAGTATCACCGATAGTTTTATCACAGTGATTCCTTGATGAATTACCAGTATCACCGGTAGTTTTATCACAGTGATTCCTTAGTGAATTACCAGTATCACCGGTAGTTTTATCACGGTGATTCTTTAGTGAATTACCAGTATCACCTGTAGTTTTATCACGGTGATTTCTTGGTGAATTACCGGTATCACCGGTAGTTTTATTACAGTGATTCCTTGTTGAATTACCAGTATCACCGATAGTTTTATTACAGTGATTCCTTGTTGAATTACCAGTATCACCGATAGTTTTATTACAGTGATTCCTTGTTGAATTACCAGTATCACCGGTAGTTTTATTACAGTGATTCCTTGGTGAATTACCAGTATCACCGATAGTTTTATTACAGTGATTCCTTAGTGAATTACCAGTATCACCGATAGTTTTATTACAGTGATTCCTTGGTGAATTACCAGTATCACCGATAGTTTTATTACAGTGATTCCTTGTTGAATTACCAGTATCACCGATAGTTTTATTACAGTGATTCCTTGGTGAATTACCAGTATCACCGATAGTTTTATTACGGTGATTCCTTGTTGAATTACCAGTATCACCGATAGTTTTATCACAGTGATTCCTTGTTGAATTACCAGTATCACCGATAGTTTTATCACAGTGATTACTTAGTGAATTACCAGTATCACCGATAGTTTTATCACGGTGATTTCTTGGTGAATTACCAGTATCACCGATAGTTTTATCACAGTGATTACTTAGTGAATTACCAGTATCACCGATAGTTTTATCACAGTGATTCCTTGATGAATTACCAGTATCACCGGTAGTTTTATCACAGTGATTCCTTAGTGAATTACCAGTATCACCGGTAGTTTTATCACGGTGATTCCTTAGTGAATTACCAGTGTCAGCGGTAGTTTAATTACAGTGATTCCTTGGTGAATTACCAGTATCACCGGTAATTTTATCACAGTGATTCCTTAGTGCATTACCAGTATCACCGGTAGTTTTATCACAGTGATTCCTTAGTGCATTACCAGTATCACCGGTAGTTTTATCACAGTGATTCCTTAGTGCATTACCAGTATCAACGGTAGTTTTATCACAGTGATTCCTTAGTGTAATACTAGTATCACCGGTAGTTTTATCACAGTGATTCATTAGTGAATTACCAGTATCACCTGTAGTTTTATTACAGTGATTCATTAGTAAATTACTAGTATCACCTGTAGTTTTATCACGGTGATTTATTGGTGAATTACCGGTATCACCGGTAGTTTTATTACAGTGATTCCTTGGTGAATTACCGGTATCACCGGTAGTTTTATTACAGTGATTCCTTGTTGAATTACCAGTATCACCGATAGTTTTATCACGGTGATTCCTTGGTGAACTACCAGTATCACCGATAGTTTTATCACAGTGATTCCTTGTTGAATTACCAGTATCACCGATAGTTTTATTACAGTGATTCCTTGATGAATTACCAGTATCACCGATAGTTTTATTACAATGATTCCTTGTTGAATTACCAGTATCACCGATAGTTTTATCACGGTGATTCCTTAGTGAATACCAGTATCACCGATAGTTTTATTACAGTGATTCCTTGTTGAATTACCAGTATCACCGATAGTTTTATTACAGTGATTCCTTGATGAATTACCAGTATCACCGATAGTTTTATTACAATGATTCCTTGTTGAATTACCAGTATCAACGATAGTTTTATTACAATGATTCCTTGATGAATTACCAGTATCAACGATAGTTTTATCACGGTGATTCCTTAGTGAATTACCAGTATCAACGATAGTTTTATCACGGTGATTCCTTGGTGAATTACCAGTATCACCGATAGTTTTATTACAGTGATTCCTTGGTGAATTACCAGTATCAACGATAGTTTTATCACGGTGATTCCTTGATGAATTACCAGTATCACCGGTAGTTTTATCACAGTGATTCCTTGGTGAATTACCAGTATCAACGATAGTTTTATCACGGTGATTCCTTAGTGAATACCAGTATCATCGATAGTTTTATTACGGTGATTTCTTAGTGAATACCAGTATCATCGATAGTTTTATCACGGTGATTCCTTAGTGAATACCAGTATCATCGATAGTTTTATCACGGTGATTCCTTAGTGAATACCAGTATCAACGATAGTTTTATTACAATGATTCCTTGATGAATTACCAGTATCAACGATAGTTTTATCACGGTGATTCCTTGATGAACTACCAGTATCACCGATAGTTTTATCACGGTGATTCCTTAGTGAATACCAGTATCACCGATAGTTTTATTACAGTGATTCCTTAGTGAATTACCAGTATCAACGATAGTTTTATCACGGTGATTCCTTAGTGAATACCAGTATCACCGATAGTTTTATCACAGTGATTCCTTGTTGAATTACCAGTATCAACGATAGTTTTATCACGTTGATTCCTTAGTGAATACCAGTATCACCGATAGTTTTATCACAGTGATTCCTTGGTGAATTACCAGTATCAACGATAGTTTTATCACGGTGATTCCTTAGTGAATACCAGTATCACCGACAGTTTTATCACGGTGATTCCTTGATGAATTACCAGTATCAACGATAGTTTTATCACGGTGATTCCTTGGTGAATTACCAGTATCAACGATAGTTTTATCACGGTGATTCCTTGATGAATTACCAGTATCAACGATAGTTTTATCACGGTGATTCCTTGATGAATTACCAGTATCAACGATAGTTTTATCACGGTGATTCCTTGGTGAATTACCAGTATCACCGATAGTTTTATTACGGTGATTTCTTGGTGAATTACCAGTATCAACGATAGTTTTATCACGGTGATTCCTTGGTGAATTACCAGTATCAGCGATAGTTTTATCACGGTGATTTCTTGGTGAATTACCAGTATCACCGATAGTTTTATCACGGTGATTTCTTAGTGAATACCAGTATCACCGATAGTTTTATCACGGTGATTCCTTAGTGAATTACCAGTATCAACGATAGTTTTATTACAATGATTCCTTGTTGAATTACCAGTATCAACGATAGTTTTATCACGGTGATTCCTTAGTGAATACCAGTATCAGCGATAGTTTTATCACGGTGATTCCTTGATGAATTACCAGTATCAGCGATAGTTTTATCACGGTGATTTCTTGGTGAATTACCAGTATCACCGATAGTTTTATCACAGTGATTCCTTGTTGAATTACCAGTATCACCGATATTTTTATTACAGTGATTCCTTGGTGAACTACCAGTTTCACCGATAGTTTTATTACAGTGATTCCTTGTTGAATTACCAGTATCACCGATAGTTTTATTACAGTGATTCCTTGTTGAATTACCAGTATCACCGGTAGTTTTATTACAGTGATTCCTTGGTGAATTACCAGTATCAACGATAGTTTTATCACGGTGATTTCTTAGTGAATACCAGTATCAACGATAGTTTTATCACGGTGATTCCTTAGTGAATACCAGTATCACCGGTAGTTTTATCACGTTGATTCCTTAGTGAATACCAGTATCAACGATAGTTTTATCACGGTGATTCCTTAGTGAATACCAGTATCACCGATAGTTTTATCACGGTGATTCCTTGTTGAATTACCAGTATCAACGATAGTTTTATCACGGTGATTCCTTAGTGAATACCAGTATCACCGACAGTTTTATCACAGTGATTCCTTGTTGAATTACCAGTATCACCGATAGTTTTATCACGGTGATTCCTTAGTGAATACCAGTATCACCGACAGTTTTATCACAGTGATTCCTTGTTGAATTACCAGTATCAACGATAGTTTTATCACGGTGATTCCTTAGTGAATACCAGTATCACCGATAGTTTTATCACGGTGATTCCTTAGTGAATACCAGTATCATCGATAGTTTTATCACAGTGATTCCTTGTTGAATTACCAGTATCAACGATAGTTTTATCACGGTGATTCCTTAGTGAATACCAGTATCACCGATAGTTTTATCACGGTGATTCCTTAGTGAATACCAGTATCATCGATAGTTTTATCACGGTGATTCCTTAGTGAATTACCAGTATCACCGATAGTTTTATCACAGTGATTCCTTGTTGAATTACCAGTATCACCGATATTTTTATTACAGTGATTCCTTGGTGAACTACCAGTTTCACCGATAGTTTTATTACAGTGATTCCTTGTTGAATTACCAGTATCACCGATAGTTTTATTACAGTGATTCCTTGTTGAATTACCAGTATCACCGGTAGTTTTATTACAGTGATTCCTTGGTGAATTACCAGTATCAACGATAGTTTTATCACGGTGATTTCTTAGTGAATACCAGTATCAACGATAGTTTTATCACGGTGATTCCTTAGTGAATACCAGTATCACCGGTAGTTTTATCACGTTGATTCCTTAGTGAATACCAGTATCAACGATAGTTTTATCACGGTGATTCCTTAGTGAATACCAGTATCACCGATAGTTTTATCACGGTGATTCCTTGTTGAATTACCAGTATCAACGATAGTTTTATCACGGTGATTCCTTAGTGAATACCAGTATCACCGACAGTTTTATCACAGTGATTCCTTGTTGAATTACCAGTATCACCGATAGTTTTATCACGGTGATTCCTTAGTGAATACCAGTATCACCGATAGTTTTATCACGGTGATTCCTTGTTGAATTACCAGTATCAACGATAGTTTTATCACGGTGATTCCTTAGTGAATACCAGTATCACCGACAGTTTTATCACAGTGATTCCTTGTTGAATTACCAGTATCAACGATAGTTTTATCACGGTGATTCCTTAGTGAATACCAGTATCACCGATAGTTTTATCACGGTGATTCCTTAGTGAATACCAGTATCATCGATAGTTTTATCACGGTGATTCCTTAGTGAATTACCAGTATCACCGATAGTTTTATCACGGTGATTCCTTAGTGAATACCAGTATCAACGATAGTTTTATCACGGTGATTCCTTAGTGAATACCAGTATCATCGATAGTTTTATCACGGTGATTCCTTAGTGAATTACCAGTATCAACGATAGTTTTATCACGGTGATTCCTTGATGAATTACCAGTATCACCGATAGTTTTATCACAGTGATTCCTTGATGAATTACCAGTATCACCGGTAGTTTTATCACAGTGATTCCGTAGTGAATTACCAGTTTCACCGGTAGTTTTATCACGTTGATTCCTTAGTGAATACCAGTATCAACGATAGTTTTATCACGGTGATTCCTTAGTGAATACCAGTATCACCGATAGTTTTATCACGGTGATTCCTTGTTGAATTACCAGTATCAACGATAGTTTTATCACAGTGATTCCTTGATGAATTACCAGTATCACCGGTAGTTTTATCACAGTGATTCCGTAGTGAATTACCAGTTTCACCGGTAGTTTTATCACGGTGATTCCTCAGTGAATTACCAGTATCAGCGGTAGTTTAATTACAGTGATTCCTTGGTGAATTACCAGTATCACCGGTAATTTTATCACAGTGATTCCTTAGTGCATTACCAGTATCACCGGTAGTTTTATCACAGTGATTCCTTAGTGCATTACCAGTATCACCGGTAGTTTTATCACGGTGATTCCTTAGTGAATACCAGTATCATCGATAGTTTTATCACCGTGATTCCTTAGTGAATTACCAGTATCAACGATAGTTTTATCACGGTGATTCCTTGATGAATTACCAGTATCACCGATAGTTTTATCACAGTGATTCCTTGATGAATTACCAGTATCACCGGTAGTTTTATCACAGTGATTCCGTAGTGAATTACCAGTTTCACCGGTAGTTTTATCACGGTGATTCCTTAGTGAATACCAGTATCAACGATAGTTTTATCACGGTGATTCCTTAGTGAATACCAGTATCACCGATAGTTTTATCACGGTGATTCCTTGATGAATTACCAGTATCAACGATAGTTTTATCACAGTGATTCCTTGGTGAATTACCAGTATCAACGATAGTTTTATCACGGTGATTCCTTAGTGAATACCAGTATCACCGATAGTTTTATCACGGTGATTCCTTAGTGAATACCAGTATCAGCGATAGTTTTATCACGGTGATTCCTTAGTGAATACCAGTATCACCGATAGTTTTATCACGGTGATTCCTTAGTGAATTACCAGTATCACCGATAGTTTTATCACGGTGATTCCTTAGTGAATTACCAGTATCAACGATAGTTTTATCACGGTGATTCCTTGATGAATTACCAGTATCACCGATAGTTTTATCACAGTGATTCCTTGATGAATTACCAGTATCACCGGTAGTTTTATCACAGTGATTCCGTAGTGAATTACCAGTATCACCGGTAGTTTTATCACGGTGATTCCTTAGTGAATTACCAGTATCAGCGGTAGTTTAATTACAGTGATTCCTTGTTGAATTACCAGTATCACCGGTAATTTTATCACAGTGATTCCTTAGTGCATTACCAGTATCACCGGTAGTTTTATCACAGTGATTCCTTAGTGCATTACCAGTATCACCGGTAGTTTTATCACAGTGATTCCTTAGTGCATTACCAGTATCACCGGTAGTTTTATCACAGTGATTCCTTAGTGTAATACTAGTATCACCGGTAGTTTTATCACAGTGATTCATTAGTGAATTACCAGTATCACCTGTAGTTTTATCACAGTGATTCATTAGTGCATTACCAGTATCACCGGTAGTTTTATCACGGTGATTCCTTAGTGCATTACCAGTATCACCGGTAGTTTTATCACGGTGATTCCTTAGTGCATTACCAGTATCACTGGTAGTTTTATCACAGTGATTCCTTAGTGCATTACCAGTATCACCGGTAGTTTTATCACAGTGATTCCTTAGTGTAATACTAGTATCACCGGTAGTTTTATCACAGTGATTCATTAGTGAATTACCAGTATCACCTGTATTTTTATCACAGTGATTCATTAGTGAATTACTAGTATCACCTGTAGTTTTATCACGGTGATTTATTGGTGAATTACCGGTATCACCGGTAGTTTTATTACAGTGATTCCTTGTTGAACTACCAGTATCACCGATAGTTTTATCACAGTGATTCCTTGTTGAATTACCAGTATCAACGATAGTTTTATCACGATGATTCCTTAGTGAATTACCAGTATCACCGATAGTTTTATCACGGTGATTCCTTGGTGAATTACCAGTATCACCGATAGTTTTATTACGGTGATTCCTTGGTGAATTACCAGTATCACCGATAGTTTTATCACGGTGATTCCTTAGTGAATTACCAGTATCAACGATAGTTTTATTACAATGATTCCTTGTTGAATTACCAGTATCAACGATAGTTTTATCACGGTGATTCCTTAGTGAATACCAGTATCACCGACAGTTTTATCACGGTGATTCCTTGATGAATTACCAGTATCAACGATAGTTTTATTACGGTGATTCCTTGATGAATTACCAGTATCACCGATAGTTTTATCACGGTGATTCCTTAGTGAATTACCAGTATCACCGATAGTTTTATTACAGTGATTCCTTGTTGAATTACCAGTATCACCGATAGTTTTATCACAGTGATTCCTTGTTGAATTACCAGTATCACCGATATTTTTATTACAGTGATTCCTTGGTGAACTACCAGTATCACCGATAGTTTTATCACGGTGATTCCTTGGTGAATTACCAGTATCACCGATATTTTTATTACAGTGATTCCTTGGTGAACTACCAGTATCACCGATAGTTTTATCACGGTGATTCCTTAGTGAATTACCAGTATCACCGATATTTTTATTACAGTGATTCCTTGTTGAATTACCAGTATCACCGATAGTTTTATCACAGTGATTCCTTGTTGAATTACCAGTATCACCGATATTTTTATTACAGTGATTCCTTGGTGAACTACCAGTATCACCGATAGTTTTATCACGGTGATTCCTTAGTGAATTACCAGTATCACCGATATTTTTATTACAGTGATTCCTTGTTGAATTACCAGTATCACCGATAGTTTTATCACAGTGATTCCTTGTTGAATTACCAGTATCACCGATATTTTTATTACAGTGATTCCTTGGTGAATTACCAGTATCAACGATAGTTTTATCACGGTGATTCCTTGGTGAATTACCAGTATCACCGATAGTTTTATTACGGTGATTCCTTGTTGAATTACCAGTATCACCGAAAGTTTTATCACGGTGATTCCTTGGTGAATTACCAGTATCACCGATAGTTTTATCACAGTGATTCCTTGGTGAATTACCAGTATCACCGATAGTTTTATTACGGTGATTCCTTGTTGAATTACCAGTATCACCGAAAGTTTTATCACGGTGATTCCTTGGTGAATTACCAGTATCAACGATAGTTTTATCACAGTGATTCCTTGGTGAATTACCAGTATCAACGATAGTTTTATCACGGTGATTCCTTAGTGAATACCAGTATCACCGATAGTTTTATCACAGTGATTCCTTGTTGAATTACCAGTATCACCGATAGTTTTATCACGTTGATTCCTTAGTGAATACCAGTATCACCGATAGTTTTATCACGGTGATTCCTTAGTGAATACCAGTATCATCGATAGTTTTATCACGGTGATTCCTTAGTGAATACCAGTATCACCGATAGTTTTATCACGGTGATTCCTTAGTGAATACCAGTATCATCGATAGTTTTATCACGGTTTTTCCTTAGTGAATTACCAGTATCAACGATAGTTTTATCACGGTGATTCCTTGATGAATTACCAGTATCAACGATAGTTTTATTACAATGATTCCTTGGTGAATTACCGGTATCACCGGTAGTTTTATTACAGTGATTCCTTGGTGAATTACCAGTATCACCGATAGTTTTATTACAGTGATTCCTTGTTGAATTACCAGTATCAACGATAGTTTTATCACAGTGATTCCTTGTTGAATTACCAGTATCACCGATAGTTTTATCACAGTGATTCCTTGGTGAATTACCAGTATCAACGATAGTTTTATCACGGTGATTCCTTAGTGAATTACCAGTATCAACGATAGTTTTATTACAGTGATTCCTTGGTGAATTACCGGTATCACCGGTAGTTTTATTACAGTGATTCCTTGGTGAATTACCAGTATCACCGATAGTTTTATTACAGTGATTCCTTGTTGAATTACCAGTATCAACGATAGTTTTATCACAGTGATTCCTTGTTGAATTACCAGTATCACCGATAGTTTTATCACAGTGATTCCTTGGTGAATTACCAGTATCAACGATAGTTTTATCACGGTGATTCCTTAGTGAATTACCAGTATCAACGATAGTTTTATCACGGTGATTTCTTGATGAATTACCAGTATCATCGATAGTTTTATCACGGTGATTCCTTGATGAATTACCAGTATCAACGATAGTTTTATCACGGTGATTCCTTGATGAATTACCAGTATCACCGATAGTTTTATCACAGTGATTCCTTGGTGAATTACCAGTATCAACGATAGTTTTATCACAGTGATTCCTTAGTGAATACCAGTATCAACGATAGTTTTATCACAGTGATTCCTTGTTGAATTACCAGTATCAACGATAGTTTTATCACGGTGATTCCTTAGTGAATACCAGTATCACCGATAGTTTTATTACAATGATTCCTTGTTGAATTACCAGTATCAACGATAGTTTTATCACGGTGATTTCTTGGTGAATTACCAGTATCACCGATAGTTTTATCACCGATAGTTTTATCACAGTGATTCCTTAGTGAATACCAGTATCACCGATAGTTTTATCACAGTGATTCCTTGATGAATTACCAGTATCACCGGTAGTTTTATCACAGTGATTCCTTAGTGAATTACCAGTATCACCGGTAGTTTTATCACGGTGATTCCTTAGTGAATTACCAGTATCAGCGGTAGTTTTATTACAGTGATTCCTTGGTGAATTACCAGTATCACCGGTAATTTTATCACGGTGATTCCTTGGTGAATTACCAGTATCATCGATAGTTTTATCACGGTGATTCCTTGGTGAATTACCAGTATCACCGGTAGTTGTATCAAGAAATGATCAATGTGAAATATTGTGATCACCATATGTCCTATGTCTCTACGTCGTTAATATTTTTAAAAAATCGTCTTGTCTTTAGCCCTTGATATTTGGTAAGTATGTAGCACCATATAGTGATCCTATACAAAGATTGTCAAATGTTGCCTTAGGGGTCAAATCTGGCCCCGCCCCAGGGGTCAAACGTTTCTTTTAGACTTGTATATGAAAATCTTCTTATCTGCAACTGCAATTAAGGCCCATACCTTTGATATGTGGTATGTAGCAACAAAGTATATGTAGTGGTCTTTTACCGACAATGTTCACATTAAGCTCCGATCCCTTTGATTCTCGTGTGGGAAATTCAGGCGCCATGTGCATTTAAAGAAATGATGGAAATAATTAATCATGAATAAGAAAATAGGATGTGCAATATTAGGCTGGTTCCTGAACATTATCAATTCAATTCAATTCTTTCCGATGATGTATACTGTTACTTATGTGCTGAAATGAGGAAACGTATAAATACAGAAGCGGGAGTGTGTAAAATCCAGCCATCTCCGCAAAGTTATGTGAAACCTCGGCCATCGTATTTATATTATGTTTACTGTTTTTACGGCGTTAGCTGATTGACGTGGGTTTTGATCTAGATGTTAAACAAATGATCTAGATTGTAGACCAATCAAAAGTTGTATTTAATGAATAATGTCGAAGAAATAAATTAAATGAAACGTTTTGATTGGTTCATAGTTAAGTTGGCGATCCTACGAGAGGCACCAATAAGGTGAAGTTTTAAAATAAAATGTTCTGTATACTAACCTTTAATTGTTTTCCTTAAAAAATAAATTTCAGTGAAAAGAATCAGTGCAAAACGTATGAAATACAATATTTAAGAGCAAAATATTAATTATTTTTGAAACATGATAAGTTTTCAGTTATTTATCGTCAATTAAAACTTATACTGTGTTACATATTACACCTCTTGGGAGCCTCGCGTAATCGCTAGTCATATGATGAATCTCGGCCTTGAACTGAACGTCATGTCGCGCTTGTGTAATATATGTTGACTTGGATTGTCAAGTGAAAGGTCTGTAGTTCGCTTCCCGGCAGAGACAAGCATTTTTGCTCTCTCTTATTCATATCAAAACCAAAGTATATATATGAACTAAAATATTTATAAACCAAATATTACATATTTAACGATATTGTTTTCTGTCATTCTAATAAGTAAGATCAAATATCAAATAACATGCGTATGTTCCATTTCTTAGTGTTTACTCATATTTTGATCGCAGTTCATCTTTTTTAAAGATATTTCTTGTTTCTTAATAAATCATAATAATATTGGTACAAATGTATGATGTGAAAGAGTAGATTATGTTGTTTGTAAATATATAAAATATAGACATTTGCTTTTTTTTTTAAAGATGTACATAAAATATTTAGAAAGTTCGCTATCTATTGTTGAACACGTTACGGTCATCCATTGCCACGTTATGTGAAAAACGCGGCCATCGGATGTATTATTTTTATTTTTATTGTGTGGATTTTAATTAATCATAATAATGTTGGTATGTTGTAAAAGAGCAGACTATATACTTCGTCATTGACCGAGATTCATACATTATAACATCTCAATAAGTCACTGGTTTTCATAGACAGATGTACTGGAAAAAATATTTCCAACGCTTTTAACGGCTAAATTTCGTGCAAGCAGTGAATACCGCAGTACCAGCTGAGCTCGAGCATTAACGATAGTGTAACAATTCATCCTCAGGGTCACAATCCGACCATGATAAATATAGAGAACATTTTAGTTATTAGAATTGGTGGTGCTGTTGTTGTTGTAAGAATATGTTTTATCGTTTTGTATTAGACGTAGTTTTAAGAATATGTGTTGTTGTTGTTGTTTGTTTCAATGGGGTAGTAGTGATTATTGTAGGTGTTCGGCGTTGGGGGACATATTATATAAACTGCGGAGCTGGCCCAAATATAACGTATAACAAGTCTAAGCCTTTCGTTAAGTCAAATAACTCAAACGGTCGGTAGGTCGTTCCGTCGGTCAGTCGGTATACCAAAGCTTATCCGATTGATAACTAAAGAACGCTTGGGCTTGTGATTCTCAAACGTGGCATGATTTTGAGGTCACCAGGTCAAAGGTCAATGTCACAGCGACCGTATACAGTAAAAGTGTGTATGGTGATAACTAGTGAATGCTTGTGTCTGGGGTCCACACACTTGGTAGAGAGGTGGCTAATGACCATCACATGATCCCTAATTGCCACACAGACTTATAATGTGAAATGACTAATGCCGGCCATTCGGTGGACATACACAATCATTCATATGGTCCTGACAAAGTGGCGCTTCGTGGGGCATTATGGTTGACAAATATCTCTCTTTGTTACTAAATATACGCTCACTTCGTTTTTATCGTGATTACAATTCAGGGTCCATGATTACGAACAGTCTCAAGTCCAAGTCTAGACCAAAAGACTATACAAAATTGATCTTTATTCCATTCCAGTTATACAAATATTTGTATATAATAGATAATAAGATTTTCAATAAATTATTAGAATTCAGCGAACATTCGCAGTTTTGCCTCTCGAGTTTGAACTCAAGAATGTTCGTAATCCTGGCCCCATGTTTCATTTACAAGTCTGAAATACCAAAGCCAAAAGTACTCTGTTATAAAGGCGTTAAAATATTTCGAGTACTGTTAAGGCCTATTCGGACATTGGTATTGCACGATTCCTCAAACACGCACGAAGACACTATTTAGTACATGTACACACTTGCAAATCAAACCAGGTTATCGGAACCAATGTAACCTACGTATTTTCTTGCCTGATTCTCATTTTTAAAAATCATAGACACGTGGACAGTTCCAGTTGTAGAGGCAATATATCGATCATGTTCTCCTATAACCTAGGACGTAACGTTGCAATACCACAGGCTTGCTATTGACCGCATTTAAATACATCCTCAGTACCTCAGTACCTCAGTACCCCGGGCATTCATAACATAATATAGAAGGTACCCTGGAAAACTTCGTACTCATGAATGTAAATGCGGGGAAATCCAGCCACATACCTCATGCGACACGGACAGGGTTGAGTTATGGGTGAAATCTCGGTTCACAGTGATCCAACGAGATCGCGGCCAATCAAATGGCTGTATTTCTCCTCATTAATTAGTCATAAGTACGAACCAATTTGCAATCAGCCTTTGTGGCGCAGTGGGTGCGCATAAGACTATAATGTCAGAGGTCGTGGGTTCAATTCCCGGGCTGGTCATTTACATTTGGGGTCTCCGTGGTAGATTAGTTATGGTCTCTGACTTAAAATTACTTGGCCTCTCACCGCTATGAGTTCGAATCTCGGACTTTCATGTGAGCAAGCTATGGTGGTTATATGTACTGTGAGACACCTGGGGACTTTCCCCACCACTTAAGCTGGTAGTCACCTATATGGGTAACCGGTGGCGACTTTAAATACATCTATCTAATTATAACCAATTTGCCCAGGGTATCATATTTGTTATGAATGCCCTGGGTACCGAGGGTGTTTAAATATAGATACCATTACATAATGTGTTTAACTGTTTGTAACTTTTAAAATATTAACTTTCAAATTTAAGTTGTTTATGTTCGAAACAGAGAGAAAGATAGTATAACAATATATAACAAAATAAATATTTTCAACTAGCACTTTAACCTCAGTTTAGCCGTGTAGTGATTATGTCCCTTCAATATGCGCCCCGCAAATTTTTCTCGAACCAGCCCTATATATGACTACTACTATTACGACTGCTACTACTGCTGCTGTTGCTGCTGCCATTACCGCCTCCGCCTCCGCCGCCGCCAACACCTGCTGATGCTGCTGATCCTCCGCCTCATAATACTACTATCACTACTTATTATCATTGTTGTTGTTGTTGTTGTTGTTATTATTAATACTTTTATGAATGAATGAACATACTATTATTATTATTATTATTTTATTTTTATTATTTTTTATTTATTTTTATTATTACATTTTTATTATCAAATTTATCAAACAGCAATGTCATGGAAAAAAATCTGTGAAGAATATGATTATCTTGTCTACCACCATTTTGGCCAATCATATATGTCACAGTTTAAAAATGTGAAGAATAGGATCTTATTTTTCCCAGACCTGTGAAGAATATGATCTGGGAATAATAAGGTCCTACATTGATATTTACTAAGAAAATCTGGTAAAAGTTTTGTATACAACAACATTATGAGTCCATATCTCAGTAACTACTTGTAAACGATCAAGTTAAATAACTCTTTTTTTGGATATAATGCAAACTATTGCCCTTTATTATTTGACTTAGAAATTCTGGTTAAAGTTTTGCATGCAACTACATTAAGAGTCCATGTCTCCGTAACTAATAAGCGGTAAAATAGTCGATCGCGTCATCTTACGGACATCTCTAGTTCTAAACATGTTAATTTTGCCTGAAGCTTAATCCAAATTATTGGTAAAAGTTTGACATGTTTGACAGTTTGCAATTCTTAGCGTTGGTCAACAGCTGAAACGAACCTCGTCAGACGAGAAGTGGTATTATTATATCTGAGTGATATCTGAGTGGTAATATTATATCTGAGTGGTAATATTATATCTGAGTGGTATTATTATATCTGCGATAAATGGTTTTCAGGTGAGCCGATACATATACAGTCTCTCATCACACCCTTCACAGTTAATCTACTGCCTCGGTTTTAAAGTGGTAGAGCGTCCGCCACGGATGTGGGAGGTCGCGGGTTCGATCCCAGGCCGGGTCATACCAAATACCTTAAAAGGGTAGTAATGACTGCCGTCATTGGCGCTCAGGGTTGCGTGGTTACAATTAACTGGCTGGTGTCACAATAAATGGACTAGAAGAACTTGTAACTTACGTAGGAAACATCGAGATATATAACTGATTTTTTTTTTGAAATCGTCTTTAGCACCAAACTATCAATCAATCAATGTTCGCCTTTATTTACAAAAGTCCTGTTTATGTACTTCATACAGTTCTATAAAAAAAAGGTGTATAACCGCTGTTTATACTTACATAACTCGTTATACGATACAATTACTGTCTACCATCTCCGTGGTGTATGGGTTATAGTGATACAATTACTGTCTACCATCTCCGTGGTGTATGGGTTATAGTGAGGAACAAGGGTTTGATCAACGGTTGGGCCATACCAAATGCATCAAAATGGTAGTAATAACTTCCATCATTGGTAGTAATGACTTCCCTCATTGGTAGTAATGACTTCCATCATTGGTAGTAATGACTTCCATCATTGGTAGTAATGACCTCCATCAATGGTAGTAATGACTTCCATCATTGGTAGTTTATGACTTCCCTCATTGGTAGTAATGACTTCCATCATTGATAGTAATGACTTCCATAATTGATAGTAATGACTTCCATCATTGGTAGAAATGACTTCCCTAATTGGCGTTTAGATTTTGGGGAATAGCATAACGACTGACGCATCGATGGTAGGATAAATCAGTCAAACCAATACACACTGTACATGTACCTGTATAACTTGTATATTATTCATGATATGAGTGATATAACTAACATAACGTTGTAAACACTGTACCTGTAGAACTTGTATATTATTCATGATATGAGTGATATAACTAACATAACGTTGTAAACACTGTACCTGTATAACTTGTATATAATTCATGATATGAGTGATATAACTAACATAACGTTGTAAACACTGTACCTGTATAACTTGTAAATTATTCATGATATGAGTGATATAACTAACATAACGTTGTAAACACTGTACCTGTATAACTTGTATATTATTCATGATATGAGTGATATAACTAACATAACGTTGTAAACACTGTACCTGTATAACTTGTATATTATTCATGATATGAGTGATATAACTAACATAACGTTGTAAACACTGTACCTGTATAACTTGTATATAATTCATGATATGAGTGATATAACTAACACAACGTTGTAAACACTGTACCTGTAGAACTTGTAAAGTATTCATGATATGAGTGATATAACTAACATAACGTTGTAAACACTGTACCTGTAGAACTTGTATATTATTCATGATATGAGTGATATAACTAACATAACGTTGTAAACACTGTACCTGTATAACTTGTATATAATTCATGATATGAGTGATATAACTAACATAACGTTGTAAACACTGTACCTGTATAACGTGTATATTATTCATGATATGAGTGATATAACTAACACAACGTTGTAAACACTGTACCTGTAGAACTTGTAAAGTATTCATGATATGAGTGATATAACTAACATAACGTTGTAAACACTGTACCTGTAGAACTTGTATAGTATTCATGATATGAGTGATATAACTAACACAACGTTGTAAACACTGTACCTGTAGAACTTGTAAAGTATTCATGATATGAGTGATATAACTAACATAACGTTGTAAACACTGTACCTGTATAACTTGTAAATTATTCATGATATGAGTGATATAACTACATTGTAACATAACGTTGTAAACACTGTACCTGTATAACTTGTAAATTATTCATGATATGAGTGATATAACTAACATAACGTTGTAAACACTGTACCTGTAGAACTTGTATATTATTCATGATATGAGTGATATAACTAACATAACGTTGTAAACACTGTACCTGTATAACTTGTAAATTATTCATGATATGAGTGATATAACTAACATAACGTTGTAAACACTGTACCTGTAGAACTTGTATATTATTCATTATATGAGTGATATAACTAACATAACGTTGTAAACACTGTACCTGTATAACTTGTATATTATTCATTATATGAGTGATATAACTAACATAACGTTGTAAACACTGTACCTGTATAACTTGTAAATTATTCATGATATGAGTGAGATAACCAACATAACGTTGTAAACACTGTACCTGTATAACTTGTAAATTATTCATGATATGAGTGAGATAACCAACATAACGTTGTAAGCGGTGTATAACCCCATTCAAATAACTAAATAATCAAGATACACAAACTGTAGAAATCCCGTAATTCCTTTCGATCGAGGATGCCTTTTCAACACTTTCATATTGGTCAATTAACACAGCGCCAAAATAGACTTAGTTATCTTCTCTTGAGACATTATATCGACCAGTACATGGGAAAGTGTACAAGTGGCATTTCTGAACAGCGCAGGTTCCGATCATCTTTGTCCACCCGATCAGTCTTATCAAAATATTCACAATTTGATACAATCGTCTTAACAAGCTTGATTAAGTCATAAATATATTTTGATTATGATGTGCGGACGCACAGGCTGATAAGGATGTATACTGTTCACAAAAACCAAATTGTATATTTGCCCATGCACTGTCTCATATTGCTCTTTTGTCTTCCTCATTCAGACAATTGCACGACATCGTTGATTGTTGGTAAACCGGTTAACTCTGAGGCTTAATGATTATGTCAGTATTGAAGCTGATTTACCAGCTCGGTGGTGTAGTGGTAGAGTGTCCGCCACGATGGTGTAGTGGTAGAGTGTCCGCCTCGGTGGTGTAGTGGTAGAGTGTCCGCCTCGGTGTGGTGTAGTGGTAGAGTGTCCGCCTCGGTGTGGTGTAGTGGTAAAGTGTCCGCCTAGGTGGTGTAGTGGTAGAGTGTCCGCCTAGGTGGTGTAGTGGTAAAGTGTCCGCCTAGGTGTGGTGTAGTGGTAAAGTGTCCGCCACGATGGTGTAGTGGTAAAGTGTCCGCCTAGGTGGTGTAGTGGTAGAGTGTCCGCCTAGGTGGTGTAGTGGTAGAGTGTCCGCCTAGGTGGTGTAGTGGTAAAGTGTCCGCCTAGGTGTGGTGTAGTGGTAAAGTGTCCGCCACGATGGTGTAGTGGTAAAGTGTCCGCCTAGGTGGTGTAGTGGTAAAGTGTCCGCCTAGGTGTGGTGTAGTGGTAAAGTGTCCGCCTAGGTGGTGTAGTGGTAAAGTGTCCGCCTAGGTGGTGTAGTGGTAAAGTGTCCGCCTCGGTGGTGTAGTGGTAGAGTGTCCGCCTCGGTGTGGTGTAGTGGTAGAGTGTCCGCCACGATGGTGTAGTGGTAAAGTGTCCGCCTCGGTGGTGTAGTGGTAGAGTGTCCGCCTCGGTGTGGTGTAGTGGTAGAGTGTCCGCCACGGTGTGGTGTAGTGGTAGAGTGTCCGCCACGGTGTGGTGTAGTGGTAGAGTGTCCGCCACGGTGTGGTGTAGTGGTAGAGTGTCCGCCTCGGTGTGGTGTAGTGGTAGAGTGTCCGCCACGGTGTGGTGTAGTTGTAGAGTGCCCGCCTAGGTGGTGTAGTGGTAGAGTGTCCGCCTAGGTGGTGTAGTGGTAGAGTGTCCGCCTCGGTGTGGTGTAGTGGTAAAGCGTCCGCCACGGTGGTGTAGTGGTAAAGCGTCCGCCTCGGTGGTGTAGTGGTAAAGTGTCCGCCTCGGTGGTGTAGTGGTAAAGTGTCCGCCTAGGTGGTTTAGTGGTAAAGTGTCCGCCTCGGTGTGGTGTAGGGGTAGAGTGTCCGCCTAGGTGGTGTAGTGGTAGAGTGTCCGCCTCGGTGTGGTGTAGTGGTAAAGTGTCCGCCTAGGTGGTGTAGTGGTAAAGTGTCCGCCTAGGTGGTGTAGTGGTAAAGTGTCCGCCTAGGTGGTGTAGTGGTAGAGTGTCCGCCTAGGTGTGGTGTAGTGGTAAAGTGTCCGCCTCTGTGGTGTAGTGGTAAAGTGTCTGCCTCGGTGTGGTGTAGTGGTAAAGTGTCCGCCACGATGGTGTAGTGGTAAAGTGTCCGCCTAGGTGGTGTAGTGGTAAAGTGTCCGCCTAGGTGGTGTAGTGGTAGAGTGTCCGCCTCGGTGTGGTGTAGTGGTAAAGTGTCCGCCTAGGTGGTGTAGTGGTAAAGTGTCCGCCTCTGTGGTGTAGTGGTAGAGTGTCCGCCTCGGTGTGGTGTAGTGGTAAAGTGTCCGCCACGATGTGGTGTAGTGGTAAAGTGTCCGCCACGGTGGTGTAGTGGTAGAGTGTCCGCCTAGGTGGTGTAGTGGTAAAGTGTCCGCCTCGGTGTGGTGTAGTGGTAGAGTGTCCGCCTAGGTGGTGTAGTGGTAAAGTGTCCGCCTCGGTGGTGTGTAGTGGTAGAGTGTCCGCCTAGGTGGTGTAGTGGTAAAGTGTCCGCCTCGGTGTGGTGTAGTGGTAGAGTGTCCGCCTAGGTGGTGTAGTGGTAGAGTGTCCGCCTCGGTGTGGTGTAGTGGTAAAGTGTCCGCCACGATGTGGTGTAGTGGTAAAGTGTCCGCCTAGGTGGCACTACTGCAAGCCATAACCATTAAATCATCATTAAAAATACCTTTAAAATTTTAACAGGATTTTCATCTAGTTTTAATGGTGCCCCATTAAAAAAACCTCTTAATCTTGCATGCTTTAATGGTCACTATTTTAATGGCATCCTTGAAAACCCTGTTAACAGCATCCATTAAAAGTCTGTTAAAAATTAAGAAATAATAGCCATGAAAGTCACATTAAAAAATGACCCTTAAAGTCTTAACAGGACCATTAAAAGCTTTTAACAGGGTGATAAATACCCATTAACATCCCATGAAATAAATTAATGGTCAAATGTTTTAATGACATACTTAAAAAGCCATAAAAAAATCCCTTTAAAATCCTGATAAACCATGCAAGATTAAGAGCCATTAAATTTTAACAACCCCATGATTTAGAGCCATTCAATTTTAACAGCCCATTTCATGGTTACTTCCTGACTGGAAAAAATACCATGAAATATTTTAACAGAAAATTAATGGGGTTGGAAGCATGCTTCCGATGCCATTTGGTCAGTTAAAAGGGTCACTTGGACACCGCAAAAAGTGACCTTGACCTTGGGCATAGAAGGCTGGGTGTTGCGCATGACACGCCTGTACGAAATAGTCTGGGCAGACTAAAACCAGATTCTGTACAGAATAAAATACAGAAACTGTGCAGCAGTCTCTGTACAGAAAAAAATCTGGTTCATTGAGACATAGTTGAACCAGATTCTATAAATAGATTTTTCAAATGGAGACAAAGAGCAAAATCTGTACAGAATTTCGCGAAATATTTAAATTAGGCAGAAAATAATTCTGGGTGTAGAAATATTCTGGCTAGAAAAAATATGGGTGCATAAAAATTCTGGCCAGAAAAAAATCTGTACAGAATTAATTCTGTATGGAAGAAAAATACTAAAAATGTGTAGTTATATTCCCTTTCCCACTTGAAGACACATTTGCAGCAGAAAACCTGTGATAACATTGTTGAAAAAGGAGGGATTGTTTGAAACAAGCAGTTTCTCCTTCTGCAACAATGTTTTTCAAAGATATTCAACTATTGGACATAATTGAAAACATTGTGACAAAAGGATAAATTTCTCAATGAAAATTTCGCAAAAAAAGAAGGTGTAAGTAACATAATATTTTATTTAAGTTTAAACACAATCATTTTCTTTTAAACAACAATATAACAAATGATAAATGTATAATTTACAAAGATAACTAGAACTATCATGTACTGAAGATGATAAATAACCCCAAAACAGCACCTTGACCTACACCATAACTTAATAAGTAAAAGGGCCATAGCTCTGTAAAATAACTGCATGACCTTTAGGATATGCACATCTCTTGGTATAGAAGCTTCATGTAAAATTGTATTGAATTCTTCGAAGGTGGTATAATTGTTCAATTTCATAAATGGTTTTAAATCATAAACTGTAGCAACGTCTTCTTTCTGTTTCCTTGCTTGCCCAGGATTTCTTGCTTGATCCATTATTCAAGTGCATGCCAACAATAATGTATGTAACAGCATCTGAAATTGAAAAAAAAAAAAAATATTTTTGCATGGACATTCAAAGGCGTATGCTGCAGATTTTTTTGATGTGGGAAAGGGTTAACTGAAAAAACACCTCAAATAACTTGTCCTATTGTAAAAATTTAGATTTTATCCTGCAATATCCGAAAATGAATTTGTCCGAATACAACGCTAGTTATCAAGCAAGCTCTAAACATGTTACGACGAAGATCATGAAAATAAATCTTTTGAAGATTGATAAAGTATAAATTTCATAAGAAAGATAATATTTATTGCAATAGTAATATATTGTTGTTTTAACACGTATTATTTTGAGGTATGTATTGAGTTAATAGGACTTTAAAACCGATTTGTCACTTTGTTGACAAAGACATAAAATGGCGGCCACTCGCGTAGCGAACACGATTCGGACTAGAATTGCTATGCATTTGTCAATTTCCGGCCGATTTCAAGAATTTATATATTAAAATAAAGCTCCGATTATAAGGTTTTATTTGATATTATCAGAAAAAACATACCTGGTAGTTATGAGGCAATCAGCTCGAAATCCATTAACGCTAGCAATCGCGGTCATTCAAATTTCCCAACAGATTTCAAATTCTCATCTGATTGGATAGTTTGACCGTTATAAACACACGTTCGTAAGTGTGACTCTGACACTAAAAATATCATCCGTCGTCCCCACATTTGTAGCAAGTAAAACTCAAAAACTATTGAAATGAAAATGAAATATGAGATATGAAAATAACAAAGATATTTTCTGGAAGTTTAAACATTGTTCTGTGCAATGGATAACCATATTTTAATATACTACACTTTTTGATAATATTATCCTTATGAATAATGTCAGTCTATCAATATTTGGAACAAAATTAATAAAATACAGAAATCACAATACCTGTGTCTGTTAAACCAGGCATTATTCAAAATACAAAATAATTCTAGATGTTCAATGTATTTCTAACTTTAGTTGAAATGTTAAGCTTTCAGAATATGTGTAATTTCTATGAAAAAATCGGGGCTGGAAAAAATCTCACTCGTCCTATAAGCGAACGTTGAGAAGTTTTCATATCTGTAAACCACAGTCCAGTATCATCATCAAATTTTACACTATCAAACCAATCAACACTGCTTGCTATAATGTTTTGAATTGTTGAATGGTTGTTGCCTTGGACCATTCCGATCCACATATATCACCCAACATTTATTTGTCCTTGACCTTGATCTAGTTGGGACTTTGAAAATTTTCAAAATATAATGTCAAGGATACCACCGGGGGCATAAGCGTTTATTGAACGCGGCGTTCTTGTTTTAATTTTTCAAATTTTATTTAATGGGCATTTATAAAATAATGGCCATTAAATAACCATATTGGAAGTGTTGACATATTTTCATGGCCATTAAAAAGAAAACAGCTTATTAATGGGCATTAATAAACATGTTAAAAAATTGTATAACAAGATTTCATGCTTTTTTTATGGTCATTAATTTTGTAAGATCTGTTTCTTCATTGTTTAAGGCCATTCTGGGTATTATTCATGGCCATGAAAAGGATATTTCAGGGTATTTTAACAGGCTACCCCATTAATGTCTTAAACCCTGTTAAAATTACTATTACAGGATCTAATGGGGTAAATTAATGGTTTTTTCAAGTTTAACATACATTTAATGGATAAGTTACTATAATTTAATGCCCTGTGTATGCAGTAGTGTGGTGTAGTGGTAGAGTGTCCGCCTCGGTGTGGTGTAGTGGTAAAGTGTCCGCCACGGTGGTGTAGTGGTAAAGTGTCCGCCTCGGTGTGGTGTAGTGGTAGAGTGTCCGCCTCGGTGTGGTGTAGTGGTAAAGTGTCCGCCTAGGTGGTGTAGTGGTAAAGTGTCCGCCTAGGTGGTGTAGTGGTAAAGTGTCCGCCTCGGTGTGGTGTAGTGGTAAAGTGTCCGCCTAGGTGGTGTAGTGGTAAAGTGTCCGCCTAGGTGGTGTAGTGGTAAAGTGTCCGCCACGATGTGGTGTAGTGGTAAAGTGTCCGCCTAGGTGGTGTAGTAGTAAAGTGTCCGCCTAGGTGGTGTAGTGGTAGAGTGTCCGCCTAGGTGTGGTGGTAAAGTGTCCGCCTCGGTGTGGTGTAGTGGTAAAGTGTCCGCCAAGGTGGTGTAGTGGTAAAGTGTCCGCCTCGGTGTGGTGTAGTGGTAAAGTGTCCGCCTCGGTGTGGTGTAGTGGTAAAGTGTCCGCCTCGGTGTGGTGTAGTGGTAAAGTGTCCGCCACGGTGGTGTGGTGGTAAAGTGTCCGCCTCGGTGTGGTGTAGTGGTAAAGTGTCCGCCATGGTGGTGTAGTGGTAAAGTGTCCGCCTCGGTGTGGTGTAGTGGTAAAGTGTCCGCCTCGGTGTGGTGTAGTGGTAAAGTGTCCGCCACGGTGGTGTAGTGGTAAAGTGTCCGCCTAGGTGGTGTAGTGGTAAAGTGACCGCCACGATGGTGTAGTGGTAAAGTGTCCGCCTAGGTGGTGTAGTGGTAAAGTGTCCGCCTCGGTGTGGTGTAGTGGTAAAGTGTCCGCCACGATGGTGTAGTGGTAAAGTGTCCGCCTAGGTGGTGTAGTGATAAAGTGTCCGCCTCGGTCTGGTGTAGTGGTAACGTGTCCGCCTAGGTGGTGTAGTGGTAAAGTGTCCGCCTAGGTGGTGTAGTGGTAGAGTGTCCGCCTAGGTGTGGTGTAGTGGTAAAGTGTCCGCCTCTGTGGTGTAGTGGTAAAGTGTCTGCCTCGGTGTGGTGTAGTGGTAAAGTGTCCGCCACGACGGTGTAGTGGTAAAGTGTCCGCCTAGGTGGTGTAGTGGTAAAGTGTCCGCCTAGGTGGTGTAGTGGTAGAGTGTCCGCCTCGGTGTGGTGTAGTGGTAAAGTGTCCGCCTAGGTGGTGTAGTGGTAAAGTGTCCGCCTCTGTGGTGTAGTGGTAAAGTGTCCGCCACGATGTGGTGTAGTGGTAAAGTGTCCGCCTACGTGGTGTAGTGGTAAAGTGTCCGCCACGATGTGGTGTAGTGGTAAAGTGTCCGCCTAGGTGGTGTAGTGGTAGAGTGTCCGCCTCGGTGTGGTGTAGTGGTAAAGTGTCCGCCTAGGTGGTGTAGTGGTAAAGTGTCCGCCTCTGTGGTGTAGTGGTAAAGTGTCCGCCACGATGTGGTGTAGTGGTAAAGTGTCCGCCTAGGTGGTGTAGTGGTAAAGTGTCCGCCACGATGTGGTGTAGTGGTAAAGTGTCCGCCTAGGTGGTGTAGTGGTAGAGTGTCCGCCTCGGTGTGGTGTAGTGGTAGAGTGTCCGCCACGGTGGTGTAGTGGTAAAGTGTCCGCCTCGGTGTGGTGTAGTGGTAGAGTGTCCGCCTAGGTGGTGTAGTGGTAAAGTGTCCGCCACGATGTGGTGTAGTGGTAAAGTGTCCGCCTAGGTGGTGTAGTGGTAAAGTGTCCGCCTAGGTGGTGTAGTGGTAGAGTGTCCGCCTAGGTGTGGTGGTAAAGTGTCCGCCTCGGTGTGGTGTAGTGGTAAAGTGTCCGCCACGGTGGTGTAGTGGTAAAGTGTCCGCCGCGGTGTGGTGTAGTGGTAAAGTGTCCGCCTCGGTGTGGTGTAGTGATAAAGTGTCCGCCACGGTGGTGTAGTGGTAGAGTGTCCGCCTCGGTGTGGTGTAGTGGTAAAGTGTCCGCCTCGGTGTGGTGTAGTGGTAAAGTGTCCGCCTCGGTGTGGTGTAGTGGTAAAGTGTCCGCCTCGGTGGTGTAGTGGTAAAGTGTCCGCCACGATGGTGTAGTGGTAAAGTGTCCGCCTAGGTGTGGTGTAGTGGTAGAGTGTCCGCCTAGGTGGTGTAGTGGTAGAGTGTCCGCCTAGGTGGTGTAGTGGTAAAGTGTCCGCCTCGGTGTGGTGTAGTGGTAAAGTGTCCGCCACGATGGTGTAGTGGTAAAGTGTCCACCTAGGTGGTGTAGTGATAAAGTGTCCGCCTAGGTGGTGTAGTGGTAGAGTGTCCGCCTAGGTGTGGTGTAGTGGTAGAGTGTCCGCCTAGGTGGTGTAGTGGTAAAGTGTCCGCCTAGGTGGTGTAGTGGTAAAGTGTCCGCCTCGGTGTGGTGTAGTGGTAAAGTGTCCGCCACGATGGTGTAGTGGTAAAGTGTCCGCCTAGGTGGTGTAGTGGTAAAGTGTCCTCCTAGGTGGTGTAGTGGTAGAGTGTCCGCCTAGGTGGTGTAGTGGTAAAGTGTCCGCCTCGGTGTGGTGTAGTGGTAAAGTGTCCGCCTCGGTGTGGTGTAGTGGTAAAGTGTCCGCCTCGGTGTGGTGTAGTGGTAAAGTGTCCGCCACGGTGGTGTGGTGGTAAAGTGTCCGCCTCGGTGTGGTGTAGTGGTAAAGTGTCCGCCATGGTGGTGTAGTGGTAAAGTGTCCGCCTCGGTGTGGTGTAGTGGTAAAGTGTCCGCCACGATGGTGTAGTGGTAAAGTGTCCGCCTAGGTGGTGTAGTGGTAAAGTGTCCTCCTAGGTGGTGTAGTGGTAGAGTGTCCGCCTAGGTGGTGTAGTGGTAAAGTGTCCGCCTCGGTATGGTGTAGTGGTAAAGTGTCCGCCTCGGTGTGGTGTAGTGGTAAAGTGTCCGCCTCGGTGTGGTGTAGTGGTAAAGTGTCCGCCACGGTGGTGTGGTGGTAAAGTGTCCGCCTCGGTGTGGTGTAGTGGTAAAGTGTCCGCCATGGTGGTGTAGTGGTAAAGTGTCCGCCTCGGTGTGGTGTAGTGGTAAAGTGTCCGCCTCGGTGTGGTGTAGTGGTAAAGTGTCCGCCACGGTGGTGTAGTGGTAAAGTGTCCGCCTAGGTGGTGTAGTGGTAAAGTGTCCGCCACGATGGTGTAGTGGTAAAGTGTCCGCCTAGGTGGTGTAGTGGTAAAGTGTCCGCCTCGGTGTGGTGTAGTGGTAACGTGTCCGCCTAGGTGGTGTAGTGGTAAAGTGTCCGCCTAGGTGGTGTAGTGGTAGAGTGTCCGCCTAGTTGTGGTGTAGTGGTAAAGTGTCCGCCTCTGTGGTGTAGTGGTAAAGTGTCTGCCTCGGTGTGGTGTAGTGGTAAAGTGTCCGCCACGACGGTGTAGTGGTAAAGTGTCCGCCTAGGTGGTGTAGTGGTAAAGTGTCCGCCTAGGTGGTGTAGTGGTAGAGTGTCCGCCTCGGTGTGGTGTAGTGGTAAAGTGTCCGCCTAGGTGGTGTAGTGGTAAAGTGTCCGCCTCTGTGGTGTAGTGGTAAAGTGTCCGCCACGATGTGGTGTAGTGGTAAAGTGTCCGCCTAGGTGGTGTAGTGGTAAAGTGTCCGCCACGATGTGGTGTAGTGGTAAAGTGTCCGCCTAGGTGGTGTAGTGGTAGAGTGTCCGCCTCGGTGTGGTGTAGTGGTAAAGTGTCCGCCTAGGTGGTGTAGTGGTAAAGTGTCCGCCGCGGTGTGGTGTAGTGGTAAAGTGTCCGCCTCGGTGTGGTGTAGTGGTAAAGTGTCCGCCTAGGTGGTGTAGTGGTAGAGTGTCCGCCTAGGTGGTGTAGTGGTAAAGTGTCCGCCTAGGTGGTGTAGTGGTAAAGTGTCCGCCTCGGTGTGGTGTAGTGGTAAAGTGTCCGCCTCGGTGTGGTGTAGTGGTAGAGTGTCCGCCTCGGTGTGGTGTAGTGGTAAAGTGTCCGCCACGGTGGTGTAGTGGTAAAGTGTCCGCCACGATGGTGTAGTGGTAAAGTCTCTGCCTTGGTGTGGTGTAGTGGTAGAGTGTCCGCCTCGGTGTGGTGTAGTGGTAAAGTGTCCGCCACGGTGGTGTAGTGGTAAAGTGTCCGCCACGGTGGTGTAGTGGTAAAGTGTCCGCCTAGGTGTGGTGTAGTGGTAGAGTGTCCGCCTAGGTGTGGTGTAGTGGTAGAGTGTCCGCCTCGGTGTGGTGTAGTGGTAGAGTGTCCGCCTCGGTGTGGTGTAGTGGTAAAGTGTCCGCCTCGGTGTGGTGTAGTGGTAAAGTGTCCGCCTCGGTGTGGTGTAGTGGTAAAGTGTCCGCCTCGGTGGTGTAGTGGTAAAGTGTCCGCCACGATGGTGTAGTGGTAAAGTGTCCGCCTAGGTGTGGTGTAGTGGTAGAGTGTCCGTCTAGGTGGTGTAGTGGTAGAGTGTCCGCCTAGGTGGTGTAGTGGTAAAGTGTCCGCCTCGGTGTGGTGTAGTGGTAAAGTGTCCGCCACGATGGTGTAGTGGTAAAGTGTCCACCTAGGTGGTGTAGTGATAAAGTGTCCGCCTAGGTGGTGTAGTGGTAGAGTGTCCGCCTAGGTGTGGTGTAGTGGTAGAGTGTCCGCCTAGGTGGTGTAGTTGTAAAGTGTCCGCCTAGGTGGTGTAGTGGTAAAGTGTCCGCCTAGGTGGTGTAGTGGTAGAGTGTCCGCCTAGGTGTGGTGGTAAAGTGTCCGCCTCGGTGTGGTGTAGTGGTAAAGTGTCCGCCACGGTGGTGTAGTGGTAAAGTGTCCGCCGCGGTGTGGTGTAGTGGTAAAGTGTCCGCCTCGGTGTGGTGTAGTGATAAAGTGTCCGCCACGGTGGTGTAGTGGTAAAGTGTCCGCCACGGTGGTGTAGTGGTAAAGTGTCCGCCACGGTGGTGTAGTGGTAGAGTGTCCGCCTAGGTGGTGTAGTGGTAAAGTGTCCGCCTAGGTGGTGTAGTGGTAGAGTGTCCGCCTAGGTGGTGTAGTGGTAAAGTGTCCGCCTAGGTGGTGTAGTGGTAAAGTGTCCGCCTCGGTGTGGTGTAGTGGTAAAGTGTCCGCCTCGGTGTGGTGTAGTGGTAGAGTGTCCGCCTCGGTGTGGTGTAGTGGTAAAGTGTCCGCCACGGTACCGGTGGTGTTGTGGTAAAGTGTCCGCCACGATGGTGTAGTGGTAAAGTGTCTGCCTAGGTGTGGTGTAGTGGTAGAGTGTCCGCCTCGGTGTGGTGTAGTGGTAAAGTGTCCGCCACGGTGGTGTAGTGGTAAAGTGTCCGCCACGGTGGTGTAGTGGTAACGTGACCGCCTAGGTGTGGTGTAGTGGTAGAGTGTCCGCCTAGGTGTGGTGTAGTGGTAGAGTGTCCGCCTCGGTGTGGTGTAGTGGTAGAGTGTCCGCCTCGGTGTGGTGTAGTGGTAAAGTGTCCGCCTCGGTGTGGTGTAGTGGTAAAGTGTCCGCCTCGATGTGGTGTAGTGGTAAAGTGTCCGCCTCGGTGGTGTAGTGGTAAAGTGTCCGCCACGATGGTGTAGTGGTAAAGTGTCCGCCTAGGTGTGGTGTAGTGGTAGAGTGTCCGCCTAGGTGGTGTAGTGGTAGAGTGTCCGCCTAGGTGGTGTAGTGGTAAAGTGTCCGCCTCGGTGTGGTGTAGTGGTAAAGTGTCCGCCACGATGGTGTAGTGGTAAAGTGTCCACCTAGGTGGTGTAGTGATAAAGTGTCCGCCTAGGTGGTGTAGTGGTAGAGTGTCCGCCTAGGTGTGGTGTAGTGGTAGAGTGTCCGCCTAGGTGGTGTAGTGGTAAAGTGTCCGCCTAGGTGGTGTAGTGGTAAAGTGTCCGCCTCGGTGTGGTGTAGTGGTAAAGTGTCCGCCACGATGGTGTAGTGGTAAAGTGTCCGCCTAGGTGGTGTAGTGGTAAAGTGTCCTCCTAGGTGGTGTAGTGGTAGAGTGTCCGCCTAGGTGGTGTAGTGGTAAAGTGTCCGCCTCGGTGTGGTGTAGTGGTAAAGTGTCCGCCACGATGGTGTAGTGGTAAAGTGTCCGCCTAGGTGGTGTAGTGGTAGAGTGTCCGCCTAGGTGGTGTAGTGGTAGAGTGTCCGCCACGGTGGTGTAGTGGTAGAGTGTCCGCCACGGTGGTGTAGTGGTAGAGTGTCCGCCACGGTTGTGTAGTGGTAGAGTGTCCGCCTCGGTGTGGTGTAGTGGTAGAGTGTCCGCCACGGTTGTGTAGTGGTAGAGTGTCCGCCACGGTGGTGTAGTGGTAGAGTGTCCGCCACTGTGGTGTAGTGGTAGAGTGTCCTCCATGGGGGTGTAGTGGTAGAGTGTCCGCCACGGTGGTGTAGTGGTAGAGTGTCCGCCACGGTGGTGTAGTGGTAGAGTGTCCGCCACGGTGGTGTAGTGGTAGAGTGTCCGCCTCGGTGTAGTGTAGTTGTAGAGTGTCCGCCTCGGTGGTGTAGTGGTAGAATGTCCGCCACGGTGGTGTAGTGGTAGAATGTCCGCCTCGGTGTTGTGTAGTGGTAGAGTGTCCGCGACGTTGGTGTAGTGGTAGAGTGTCCGCCTTGGTGTTGTGTAGTGGTAGAGTGTCCGCCTCGGTGTGGTGTAGTGGTAGAGTGTCCGCCTCGGTGTGGTGTAGTGGTAGAGTGTCCGTCACGGTGGTGTAGTGGTAGAGTGTCCGCCTCGATATGGTGTAGTGGTAGAGTGTCCGCCTCGGTGTGGTGTAGTGGTAGAGTGTCCGCCACGGTGGTGTAGTGGTAGAGTGTCCGCCTCGGTGTTGTGTAGTGGTAGAGTGTCCACCTTGGTGTGGTGTAGTGGTAGAATATCCGCCTCGGTGTTGTGTAGTGGTAGAGTGTCCGCCTCGGTGTGGTGTAGTGGTAGAGTGTCCGCCACGGTGGTGTAGTGGTAGAGTGTCCGCCACGGTGGTGTAGTGGTAAAGTGTCCGCCACGGTGGTGTAGCGGTAGAGTGTCCGCCACGGTGGTGTAGTGGTAGAGTTTCCGCCTCGGTGTTGTGTAGTGGTAGAATGTCCACCTCGATGTGGTTTAGTGGTAGAGTGTCCGCCTCGGTGTGGTGTAGTGGTAGAGTGTCCGCCACGGTGGTGTAGTGGTAGAGTGTCCGCCACGGTGGTGTAGTGGTAGAGTGTCCGCCTCGGTGTGGTGTAGTGGTAAAGTGTCCGCCTCGGTGGTGTAGTGGTAAAGTGTCCGCCTCGGTGGTGTAGTGGTAAAGTGTCCGCCTCGGTGGTGTAGTGGTAAAGTGTCCGCCTAAGTGGTGTAGTGGTAGAGTGTCCGCCACGGTGGTGTAGTGGTAGAGTGTCCGCCTCAGTGTGGTGTAGTGGTAAAGTGTCCGCCTCGGTGGTGTAGTGGTAAAGTGTCCGCCACGGTGGTGTAGTTGTAAAGTGTCCGCCACGGTGGTGTAGTGGTAAAGTGTCCGCCTCGGTGGTGTAGTGGTAGAGTGTCCGCCTAGGTGGTGTAGTGGTAGAGTGTCCGCCACGGTGGTGTAGTGGTAGAGTGTCCGCCACGGTGGTGTAGTGGTAGAGTGTCCGCCACCGTTGTGTAGTGGTAGAGTGTCCGCCTCGGTGTGGTGTAGTGGTAGAGTGTCCGCCACGGTGGTGTAGTGGTAGAGTGTCCGCCTCAGTGTGGTGTAGTGGTAAAGTGTCCGCCTCGGTGGTGTAGTGGTAAAGTGTCCGCCACGGTGGTGTAGTTGTAAAGTGTCCGCCACGGTGGTGTAGTGGTAAAGTGTCCGCCTCGGTGGTGTAGTGGTAGAGTGTCCGCCTAGGTGGTGTAGTGGTAGAGTGTCCGCCACGGTGGTGTAGTGGTAGAGTGTCCGCCACGGTGGTGTAGTGGTAGAGTGTCCGCCACGGTTGTGTAGTGGTAGAGTGTCCGCCTCGGTGTGGTGTAGTGGTAGAGTGTCCGCCACGGTGGTGTAGTGGTAGAGTGTCCGCCACGGTTGTGTAGTGGTAGAGTGTCCGCCTCGGTGTGGTGTAGTGGTAGAGTGTCCGCCACGGTGGTGTAGTGGTAAAGTGTCCGCCTCGGTGGTGTAGTGGTAAAGTGTCCGCCTCGGTGGTGTAGTGGTAAAGTGTCCGCCTAGGTGGTGTAGTGGTAAAGCGTCAGCCTAGGTGGTGTAGTGGTAGAGTGTCCGCCTCGGTGTGGTGTAGTGGTAAAGTGTCCGCCTCGGTGTGGTGTAGTGGTAGAGTGTCCGCCTCGGTGTGGTGTAGTGGTAAAGTGTCCGCCTCGGTGTGGTGTAGTGGTAGAGTGTCCGCCTCGGTGGTGTAGTGGTAGAGTGTCCGCCACGGTGGTGTAGTGGTAGAGTGTCCGCCACGGTGGTGTAGTGGTAGAGTGTCCGCCACGGTTGTGTAGTGGTAGAGTGTCCGCCTCGGTGTGGTGTAGTGGTAGAGTGTCCGCCACGGTGGTGTAGTGGTAGAGTGTCCGCCACGGTTGTGTAGTGGTAGAGTGTCCGCCTCGGTGTGGTGTAGTGGTAGAGTGTCCGCCACGGTGGTGTAGTGGTAAAGTGTCCGCCTCGGTGGTGTAGTGGTAAAGTGTCCGCCTCGGTGGTGTAGTGGTAAAGTGTCCGCCTAGGTGGTGTAGTGGTAAAGCGTCAGCCTAGGTGGTGTAGTGGTAGAGTGTCCGCCTCGGTGTGGTGTAGTGGTAAAGTGTCCGCCTCGGTGTGGTGTAGTGGTAGAGTGTCCGCCTCGGTGTGGTGTAGTGGTAAAGTGTCCGCCTCGGTGTGGTGTAGTGGTAGAGTGTCCGCCTCGGTGGTGTAGTGGTAGAGTGTCCGCCTCGGTGGTGTAATGGTAGAATGTCCGCCTCGGTGTGGTGTAGTGGTAAAGTGTCCGCCACGGTGGTGTAGCGGTAGAGTGTCCGCCTCGGTGTGGTGTAGTGGTAGAGTGTCCGCCTCGGTGCTGTAGTGGTAGAGTGTCCGCCTCGGTGTGCTGTAGTGGTAGAGTGTCCGCCTCGGTGTGGTGTAGTGGTAGAGTGTCCGCCTCGGTGCTGTAGTGGTAGAGTGTCCGCCTCGGTGTGGTGTAGGGGTAGAGTGTCCGCCTCGGTGTGGTGTAGGGGTAGAGTGTCCGCCTCGGTGTGGTGTAGTTATAGAGTGTCCGCCTCGGTGTGGTGTAGGGGTAGAGTGTCCGCCTCGGTGTGGTGTAGTTATAGAGTGTCCGCCTCGGTGTGGTGTAGTTATAGAGTGTCCGCCTCGGTATGGTGTAGTTATAGAGTGTCCTCCTCGGTGTGGTGTAGTTATAGAGTGTCCGCCTCGGTGTGGTGTAGTTATAGAGTGTCCGCCTCGGTGTGGTGTAGTTATAGAGTGTCCGCCTCGGTGCTGTAGTGGTAGAGCGTCGAGGTCGGGTACGTGAGGTCTCGGGTTCGATCCTCGGTCGGGTCATACCAAAACATTAAAAATGGTAGTAATGGCTGCGCTCCTTGACGCTCAGGGTTGTTGGGTTACGACTGACTGGCTGATGTCAGGAAAAGAGACTAGTAGTACTATTAACTTACCCATAATGCTGTCATCGGCTCGGTCGACCACCGACAGGGACTGGTAAATGGAAATCCTTGTCGGTCAAGATGTTGGGATTAGCATTACGACTCGCTGGTGTCAGGATAAATAGACGGGTAGTACTGGTAACTTACCAAGGAAGCACCGAAATATAACTAAACAAATATTGAAAACTTTGTAAAACACCAGATCAGTTATACTATACAGGTACTCTATATTTCCATGGGGTAAACAGTGAAACTATTCCATAGATTAAGTAAAGTATTTCAAAACGAAAATGTTGATCCAATTAGCTGCACAGACCATTAATAATTCGTGATCAACTAATCGTCTACCGTAAATCCAGGTAAATGAGATATCAAGAATAATGTTCCTTTCATCTTCAATATCATAGTTATTGTACAGATTAACATCAATCACCTGAGCCTGTCCATGGGCAAAGGTACACGTTTGCTTTTGTAAACAGTGTAGATCCGCATCACATATTACCTACACATGTTTGTTAGAAGATTTGGACGTGTTTAGGTTTTGATGAGACGGTGGAGCATATTTACATTATGATCTGAACATAAACTGTTCAAAAATACCATTTTGAAACGTCTATCATGGTCGGGCTCAATTATGACCATCGCTTTATCATCTAGCTGGCATGATGAATTAAACACAACGTCAACATCCTCTACGATAGTGCGACCCTTACATCTGTGTGGGATCTGTATGGGATCTGTATGGGATCTGTGTGGGATGTGTGTGGGATCTGTGTGGGATCTGTATGGAATCTGTATGGGATCTGTATGGGATCTGTGTGGGATCTGTGTGGGAAACTATTGTATTGGACGAGTTCCTTCGGCTGAGTTGCCCAAGATGAGAGCGCTTTATAACGTTACTGTATGGAAATAGTTCCGTCCTTAGCTTCAAGTGAAAAAGGTCTTAGTGCAATATCAACCCGTGCATATCGACGGAAACTGCATCCTTTTTCCAAATGTAAAATAGAAGGAAAAATATTATCAAAGAATACAATAATTAAAGATATTGCGACCCGTACATTTAACAAAACGTCAATGTACTTAACGATATTGAGACCCTTAAACACAACGTCGATGTACTTAACGATATTGAGACCCTTAAACACAACGTCGATGTACTTTACGATATTGAGACCCATAAACACAACATCTATGTACTTAACAATATTGAGACCTTTAAACACAACGTCAATGTACTTAACGATATTGAGACCCTTAAACACAACGTCGATGTACTTTACGATATTGAGACCCTTAAACACAACGTCAATGATATTGAGACCCTTAAACACAACATCAATGTACTTAACGATATTGAGTACCTTAAACACAACTTCAATGTACTTAACGATATTGAGACCCTTAAACACAACTTCAATGTACTTAACGATATTGAGACCCATAAACACAACGTCAATGTACTTAACGATATTGACCGTTAAACACAACGTCAATTATATTGAGACCCTTAAACACAACGTCAATGCACTTAACGCTATTGAGACCCTTAAACACAACGTCAATGTACTTTACGATATTGAGACCCATAAACACAACATCAATGTACTTTACGATATTGAGACCCTTAAACAAAACGTCAATGTACTTTACGATATTGAGACCCTTAAACACAACGTCAATGATATTGAGACCCTTAAACACAACGTCAATGTACTTAACGATATTGAGACCCTTAAACACAACGTCAATGTACTTTACGATATTGAGACCCTTAAACACAACATCAATGTACTTAACGATATTGAGATCCTTAAACACAACGTCAATGTACTTAACGATATTGAGACCCTTAAACACAACGTCAATGTACTTAACGATATTGACCGTTAAACACAACGTCAATTATATTGAGACCCTTAAACACAACGTCAATGCACTTAACGCTATTGAGACCCTTAAACACAACGTCAATGTACTTTACGATATTGAGACCCATAAACACAACATCAATGTACTTTACGATATTGAGACCCTTAAACAAAACGTCAATGTACTTTACGATATTGAGACCCTTAAACACAACGTCAATGATATTGAGACCCTTAAACACAACGTCAATGTACTTAACGATATTGAGACCCTTAAACACAACGTCAATGTACTTTACGATATTGAGACCCTTAAACACAACATCAATGTACTTAACGATATTGAGATCCTTAAACACAACGTCAATGTACTTAACGATATTGAGACCCTTAAACACAACGTCGATGTACTTTACGATATTGAGACCCTTAAACATAACGTCAATGATATTGAGACCCTTAAACACAACGTCAATGTACTTAACGATATTGAGACCCTTAAACACAACGTCAATGTACTTTACGATATTGAGTCCCTTAAACACAACGTCAATGTACTTTACGATATTGAGAACCTTAAACACAACATAAATGTTTTTAACGATATTGAGACCCTTAAACACAACGTCAATTTACTTAAAACGATATTTTGACCCTTAAACACAACGTCAATGTACTTATTGATATTGAGACCCTTAAACACAACGTCGATGTACTTAACGATATTGAGACCCTTAAACACAACGTCGATGTACTTTACGATATTGAGACCCTTAAACACAAAGTCAATGCACTTAACGCTATTGAGACCCTTAAACACAACGTCGATGTACTTAACGATATTGAGACCCTTAAACACAACGTCAATGTACTTAACGATAGTGAGACCCTTAAACACAACGTCAATGCACTTAACGATATTGAGACCCTTAAACACGACGTCGATGTACTTAACGATATTGAGACCCTTAAACACAACGTCGATGTACTTAATGATATTGAGACCCTTAAACACAACATCAATGTACTTAACGATATTGAGACCCTTAAACACAACGTCGATGTACTTAACGATATTGAGACCCTTAAACACAACATCAATGTAATTAACGATATTGAGACCCTTAAACACGACGTCAATGTACTTAACGATATTGAGACCTTTAAACACAACGTCAATGTACTTTACGATATGGCTACCCATACATTTAATACAACGTTATTTTCTTCTTTGATATTTATCCTTATTTATTCCATTCGAACAAGAGATACAGTATCTGTCGATATTGGGCAGCTGTAAGTTCATTGCGGGGTACTTAACATTACAGCTGTAAGTTTATTGCGGGGTACTTAACATAACAGCTGTAAGTTTATTGCGGGGTACTTAACATTACAGCTGTAGGTTTATTGCGGGGTACTTAACATTACAGCTGTAAGTTTATTTCGGGGTACTTAACATTACAGCTGTACGTTTATTGCGTGGTACTTAACATTACAGCTGTAAGTTTATTGAGGGGTACTTAACATTAGCTAAGGTTCTGTTTTAAAACGCATCGCAGTTTTAGGTTTAAACATTGTAAGATGACATTCAATTTAGGTGTTGCTAACGTACAGGTTTTTTTTATGAATGCATCTCAGATCTAGGGTTTTCAACATTGTAAAAAGGACATTCACATAACGTTTTGCAATACATCAGCTGGCTTGATTAGAATGCAAATATAATACAAGATACACAAAGTTATGCAATGTTGGATTATTTCGTGCGGATGAAAATTGATTGTTCAACGTTTAACAAAATAATTTCCTCCGCTCTTCGAATGTATTCCGTCACGTGAATCCGAATGGAGGATATTAGCAACTTTAAAAATGGGTGAAACTTCAGGACACATGTTGTCATCCGAGCGTTTGACAGGAAATCTCTAGACAGTGAAATATGGCCTCGTATTGTTACGATTATATACATAAGATGTCACCCACTTTACAAAGGGACTTCTAAAGCTTTCATAAACCATCCTAGATAGAACTTCCGTCAGATCTGCAATGGCATATTACAGAAAGGAAAACATTGTTTTCTGTCTGATTTCAGCCCCCCCCCCCCCCCCCCCCCCCCCCCACACCCCGCCCCACCACGCCCCACTACCGTCAGATTCCACCTATTTAACCATTTCATATATGAAGAAGCATTTTATTTTGACGCTTCTAACACACGTGTTTAAAAATGTGGTAAAAGATGAAATTGCTCATGATGAGTAATTTCCCCTTTTGCGAAAATATTAGATTATTTTTAGGCGATAGCTGTTTAACCTCAGTTTTGACCTAAATGTTAAACAAATGATCTAGATTGTAGACCAATAAAACGTTGTATTTAATGAATAATGTCAATGAAATAAAGGAAATGAAACGTTTTGATTGGTATAAATGAAACGTTTTGATTGTTTTTTGGGATAGGGGCGTTTCGCCCCTATACCATACTCAGGCTGCTTTCGAAAAGTCGGATTAAGGCTGCAACCACAGTCCACATGTGTATACATACGCCAAAATCGAGTTTTGATTGGTTATAATCTGCCTTTTCAACGATTTCATTGGTTCGACCGAATCACGAAAAATCCTCCGCTTGCATAAATTAATGAGACAAAATAGTTCCAACACGTGAAACACACTCTGAACTATGATTGACCTCAATGTCAGTGGTGTTAGGTAACGTCGACCGTGCTGTGACCCCATTAGTTTACAACAGTCGACTTATATAGATAGAGAAATGTGCAAATCACTGTAAATACAATTATTGAAAGGAGTTGAAACCATCGTGGCAAAAGTAGAAATTGCCTACGATAAGCAATTTCTCCTTTTGTCACAATGTCTTCGATTGTCGTCTGCTGCATATGCGTCTGTAGGCGTCTGTAAGCGGAAAATGGTTACATCCTCCCCATGGAAGCTGAACCCTTTTCGTGATACTATAACAGTTCGAATATTGAAAATATTGTTGAAAATGGAGCTATTGCTGACAATGAGCAATTCCTCCTTTTCACACGATGCTTTCATACACGTTTTAAATTAATTATTTTCATATATGAACGTTGTACTATGGACATTCTTTTACTCGACACATTTTGAATAACATGCTAGAGATGAATGATAACGAGCAATTTTGCCTTACATCAAGGGGAAAAATATATAGTTGAGACCTTTGTGGAAATAGAGGAAATGAATCACGATAAACAAGTCTGCAGCCGTCTGCTGCACATGCGTCAACAAGCGACTGTAAGCGGGAAAGGGTTGAACCGTTTCCGTTATAGCTACTTAGTTACATACGAATGTTGAAAGTGTATTTGCAAACGGAGCAATTACTGACAATGAGCAATTCCTCCTTTCCAAACAATGCTTTGGAACATTAATCTTTTTTTTCTATAACCTAGATAACGAACACATTTGTCTGCAGTTATTATTTTAACCTTTGCCCCTTTTAGACACATTTGACTCACCTTAACAGATGAATGATAATCAGCAAGTTTGTCTTTTTCCGCAATGTTTACATCACTATTTAAAATAGGAAATAGAAATTAAATCTACAAATTAGAGATAATTTAATTTCAACATTGATTGATAGGGGTTAACACCGTTTTTCAACATTTCCTCAGTAATACCACGGCGGCCAGTTCACCTACAAATGTATTTCCTGGTTTTCTCACACCAGTACTCCACACATCAATCTTCTCAAGCAACTGGCTGCTCATCCACATAAGCTTAGCCCATTGGTGACAGACGAATGACGCATGTCGCATTGACTTTTGTCAAACGTCGGAAAGAAATTTGGCCGAAAATGTCAACATACACACGAGTTATAACCGCAAGGTCATTATTTATTTTATAATTGAGGCGCTTCTAGCGATTTTGGGACAAAATTTATAATGTATATGCATTTGCGTTAATTGAAGACTCAACGTCCGTCAGCGTGTAATCTAGTCCTGGATGTATCTGTTGACATATAAACTAGAAATGTAGTTTAAATGCTTTTGTTTGTAAATTAACCTTGTACAGTCCCATTTTGGAGACGCATCGAACCGGTCTTCTGTAATCAATACTGTATGAGTTGTCTCTGTCTGTAAAGCTTGGAGGTATAATCCGGCGTCCGGCCGGCTGTCTGCCTGAATGTGCATTCGTCCGTCCGTCATGGATTGCATGTATTTGTCAACACGTTGTTACTGTATGGCAGATTTATTTCAAAGTGGTCACACTTATACCGTGAGATCAGGAGAACGGCAAAGTACTAGGTACATAACTCTGGTCTGTTTATTTTAGTTATCTCCATTTTTCCTTATTTAGTTCAGCGATTGTCTCAATTAATTTCCATTATATCCATTTCAAACTTGGTTTGTAGGTAACGTATGACCTACAGATTTGCAGTGCATCATTACCATAACTTTAGCATGCTGCGTTTGGAGTCTGTATATTTTTGTCTTTCCATGTTCTCACTTATTATATGACTTTCGCATGCAACACATGCGCTCCCGGCGTGAAAGCCTTTGTTCGTTAGCCGAGCCCCGGTAGCTCAGTCGGTAGCGACGCGGGCAGTAGGTGAACTGGCCGCCTTGATATAACTGAGAAATTGTTAAAAACGGCGTTAAATCCCAATCAATCAAAACCCTTGTTCGTTAATGAATGCTTCCCCAAGCTGTGTACCTTGTCCGGAGCGACTGACTGTCTGTCCGTCTTTGTGTTCATCCATTCGTCCGTCTGTCCGTTACGGTTTGCATTAATTGGTCAAAACATTGGTTCTGTTTTGCGGATCCATTTCATAGTCGTCACACGTATAAGTTGGGATTAGGAGATCGACACAATATTTTGAACACAAATCTGATCTGGTTTTTTAGGTGTAAACTCATGTTTTCATTTCTTCGGTTATTGTCTCAATAGATGTCCAATGTATCAATTTAAGACTTGGTGTATTGGGAACGCAGAGCTACAGATGTGCAGTTCAAAAAGAAACATAACTCTAGCATGCTTTTGATTGTCTTTTATTTATCAGCATGATTACAATATACACTGTGGATCTTTAGTGATTTCTGAACTGGAAATATTTTAATTAAGGGTCACTGTTCGGTATTTTGTCAATCTTTTGTCCTTCCTGATTTATTGTGTTTATACAAGAAAAGGGTCAAACTTTGATAAATAAGGTATATGTTATTGGCAGGCAGTGTCGGTTGATTCACACATGTTTGGTTTGGTTTGTTTTAAAGGTCATTGTTTATTGTTTCAACAATGTTTGTCGATAGTATCTATGCCATATATTTTCAACTTACATATGCCCCTATACCATTAGAGCTTTCAGCGCTTTGATTAGTTAAGTTGGCGATCAAACGAGAGTCACTAATATGATGAAGTTTTAAAATGAAATGTTCTGCATACTAACGTTTAATTGTTTTCCTTAAATAAATTTCAGTGAAAAAAATCAGTGAAAATGTATGAAATATAATATTTAAGAGCAAAATATTACTTATTTTTGAAACATGATAAGTTTTGAGTTATTTATCGTCGATTGAAACTTATACACCTCTTGGGAGCCCCGCGTAATCTCCAGTCATGTGGCGTATTCTCGGCCTTGATAATCTATTTATAGAAACTGAAGCCGGATGGATGGCGGATTAGTCTTTGGTTAACATATAGATTATTTGTATAATTCATGGACTATTACTAATTGATTTGATTATTAAAAATTCTTTACATATTGACGATAAATGCGCTTTCCTCGTTCGGAATAATCTCTTTGTTAAAGAAGAAGAAAGAAAATAGTTTAGAATAATATGCGCATATGTTCCATTTCTTAGTGTTTTCTCATATTAATCGCCGTTTATCTTTTTTAAAGATATTTCTTGTTTATAATTAAACTTTCCCTTATAAAGATTTTCGAACAGCTTTCAAAGTTGTCTGCTGCTAACTTGTTGTATGTGGGAAATGGTTAACCGTGTCATCACACCACGACAATGTTTGTGGGAAATAGTTAACAATGTTTGGGGGAAATGCTTAACCCTGTCATCACACCACGGCAATATTTGGGAAAAATGGTTAACCGTGTCATCACACAAGGACAATGTTTGGGGTAAATAATTAACCGTGTCATTACACAAGGACAATGTTTGGGGTAAATGATTAACCGTGTCATCACACAAGGACAATGTTTGGGGTAAATGATTAACCGTGTAATCACACCAGGACAATGTTTGGGGGAAATGGTTAACAGTGTCATTGCACAGGGCAATGTATGTGTGAAATGGTTAACAATGTCATCACATATGGCAATGTATGTGAGAAATGGTTAACAATGTCATCACACAGGGCAATATATGTTGGAAATGTTGACAGTGTCATCACACAGGGCAATATATGTGGGAAATGGTTTACAGTGTCATCACACAGGGCAATGTATGTGGGAAATGGTTTACAATGTCATCACACAGGGCAATGTATGTGGGAAATGGTTAACACTATCATCACACAGGGCAATGTGTGTGGGAAATGGTTTACAATGTCATCACACAAGGCAATGTATGTGGGAAATGGTTAACAATGCCATTACACAGGACAATGTATGTGGGAAATGGTTTACAATGTCATCACACAGGGCAATGTATTTAAGAAATGGTTTACAATGTCATCACACAGGGCAATGTATGTGGGAAATGGTTTACAATGTCATCACACAGGGCAATGTATGTGGGAAATGGTTAACAATGTCATCACACAGGGCAATGTATGTGGGAAATGGTTTACAATGTCATCACACAGGGCAATGTATGTTGGAAATGGTTTACAATGTCATCACACAGGGCAATGTATGTGGGAAATGGTTAACAATGTCATTACAGAGGGCAATGTTTGTGGAAAATGGTATATACACACTCCAAACGCAGCATGCTAAAGTTATGGTAATGGTGCACTGCAACTCTGTAGGTCATAAGTTACCTACAAACCAAGTTTAAAATGGATATAATGGAAATTAATTGAGACAATCGCTGAACTAAATAAGGAAAAATGGAGATAACTAAAATAAACAGACCAGAGTTATGTACCTAGTACTCTGCCATACAGTAACAACGTGTTGACCAATACATGCATCCATGACGGACGGAGAAATGCACATTCAGGCAGACAGCCGGCCGGACGCCGGATTATACCTCCAAGCTTTACAGACAGAGACAACTCATAAAGTATTGATTACAGAAGTCGTACAAGGTTATTTACAAAAACCTATTTAGACTACATTTCTAGTTTATTTGTCAACATATACATCAATGACTAGATTACATGTTGACGGACATTAAGTCTTCAATTAACGCAAATGCATATACATTATAAATTTTGTCCCGAAGTCGCTAGAAGCGCCTCAATTATAAAATAAATAATGAACTTGCGGTTATAACTCGTGTGTATGTTGACATTTTCGGCCAAATTTCTTTCCGACGTTTGACAAAAGTCAATGCGACATGCGTCATCCGTCTTTCACCAATGGGCTAAGTCTATGTGGAAAAGCAGCCAGTTGCTTGGGAAGATTGTTGTGTGGAGTACTGGTGTGAGAAAACCAGGAAATACATTTGTAGGTGAACTGGCCGCCGTGGTATTACTAAGGAAATGTTAAAAAAAGGCGTTAACCCCAATCAATCAATGTTGAAATTAATTTAGCTCTAATTTGTAGATTTAATTTCTATTTCCTATTTTTAATAATGATGAAAACATTGTGGAAAAAGACAAACTTGCTGATTATCATTCATCTGTTAAGGTGAGTCAAATGTGTCTAAAAGGAGCAACGGTTAAAATAATAACTGTAGACAAATGTTTTCGTTATCTAGATTATAGAACAAAATTGATTCATGTTTCAAAGCATTGTTTGGAAAGGAGGAATTGCTCATTGTCAGCAATTGCTACGTTTGTAAATACACTTTCAACATTCGTATGTAACTAAGTAGCTATAACGGAAACGGTTCAACCCCTTCCCGCTTACAGTCGCTTGTTGACGCATGTGCAGCAGATGGCTGCAAAATTGTTTATCGTGACTCATTTCCTCTTTTTCGACAAAGGTTTCAACTATATATTTGTCCCCTTGATGTAAGGCAACATTGCTCGTAATCATTCATCTCTAGCATGTTATTCAAAATGTGTCGAGTAAAAGAATGTCCATAGTACAACGTTCAAATATGAAAAGAATTAATTTGAAACGTGTTTGAAAGCATTGTGTGAAAAGGAGGAATTGCTCATTGTCAGCAATAGCTCCATTTTCAACAATATTTTCAATATTCGAACTGTTATAGTATCACGGAAAGGGTTCCGCTTCCACGGGGAGGATGTAACCATTTTCCGCTTACAGATGTGCAGCAGACGACAATCGAAAACATTGTGACAAAAGGAGAAATTTCTTATCGTAGGCAATTTCTACTTTTGCCACAAAGGTTTCAACTCCTTTCAATAATTGTATTTACAGTGATTTGCAAATTTCTCTATATAAGTCGACTGTTGTAAACTAATGGGGTCACAGCACGATCGACGTTACCTAACACCACTGACATTGAGGTCAATCATAGTTCAGAGTGTGTTTCACGCGTTGGGACTATTTTGTCTCATTAATTAATGCAAGCGGAGGGTTTTTCGATTTTGGCGTAGGAATTCAATTATGTGGACTGTGGTTGCAGCCTTAATCCGACTTTTCGAAAGCAGCCTGAGTATATGATAGTGGCGAAACGCCCCTATCCCAAAAACGGGAAAAACACAACAACTGTGTAATATTGTACAATTAGTATTTGTTTGTGCGCAAGCCAAATGCATATAGACTTACACATCAGACCGCCCTTAACTTAAGGTTTAACTGTCTAGGGATTCAGGGCTTCATACGCCCATCATAAATGTCCGATATCATGATCTGTTTCGTAAGTATATAAATCACTGCAATTCGAAAACAATTTAGAATTAAAGTGCAATGGTATTGTTTTAATTACATTTTAATTTCGTGAACCTAAATGCACTAATTGTAATTACAATCCCGATGTTTGAATGTAATGAGTAATCGTAATATAAACCCAGTAAACTGTCTGATAAACAAACTAGTAATATACTATACAGACAGCTAATGCAATCTCTTTGTCTAGTGTAGACAATAAATCTGTTTTACAACAAGCATTGCAATTAATTTGTCTCCCTACAAAATGGATGTTCGCGTATTGCACATTTTCTTCTTTAATTGGACTATATTCAAAGGTTGTTAAACTTTGCCCTCCCTGACGATCAGCGTTTCGGGGTTAGTATTACGACTGACTGGCTGGTGTCAAGATAAATGAACCAGTAGTACATGTACTGATAACCTACCCAGGAACCGCCATGATATAACAATACAATTGTTTAAAGCGGCGTAAAACACCAAACAATCGCTCAATTAATTTTAACCAGGAAATAATTCAACCCGCAAAGATTGTTACAGTCATCTTGAATGCAAGCGGGCTGGGACGAAACTGGTCTTTAACATACTCTACTATCACTTCTAAACAAGGTCAAAACACCAAAAATAATTCTATATTCTTTACATATTTAAAATGAACTTAAATTCAATGTCATATAATCAATGCACTATTGTGAAGGTATACACTAATTGCTACGCAAACAATGTTTGGGGACTATTTAGTGTAGTTTGACCTGTATAGTGTTTCAACAATGTTTTAGATAGTTCTCGACGTTTCATGGGAAAGTTACCAGTACTACTGGTACATTTAAGCTGACACCAGCGGGTCAATCGTAATGCTGACCTAACATACTACCATTTTGAAAATGTTTGCAGTGACCCGACTGAGGATCAAACCCGTTTTCTCCCGCACGAGAAGCGGCCGCTCTTGCAGTGAAGAGACATCCAGAGTGATGAATATAAATCGATTTTAAATATATCGGTTTAAATTTTACATACTACTCAAATGTACAATTGGTTTGTTTCTAAAGCGTGTATCAAAAAGAGTTGCTCAGCGCCTGTCGAATTATGGTGATATTGTCTCCCCGGTTTGACATCATTTAAAGATATATCTACGTACACCTCTACGGAATTCCGTTAGGGCCATCTGCATATTCGCCTTAGAATAAAATAATCTGAAACGCGAAAACACGAAAACGCGAAGTTACATGTACGATGACGAAATTGCGAAAGTACGATGACGAAAACGCGAAAACTCGAAAACACGATGATGAAAATGCGATACAATTTCACGTTTTCATCATCGTACCTTCGCGTTTTCGTCATCGTACTTTCGCGGTTTCGTGTTTTCGTCATCGTACTTTCGCGTTTTCGCGTTTTCGACATCGTGTTTTCGCGCTTTCGTCATCGTACTTTCGCGTTTTCGTCATCGTACTTTCGCGTTTTCGTCATCGTACTTTCGCCTTCCGGTGCGCTTGCGCATACAGGAATTCTTCTTCCACGTGAACATGTACAATTGGTGCAAGCTCACCTTATGTCTATACCCATATCCGATTTCAATAAAACAATTATTTCGTTGTAGGCATAGCCTCTCTCAAAATGACTTTGTATGAAGTCGTCCATTTGTTTTGTTTTGTTAAAGTTGCACTCTTATAGAAATTCATAACAAAAATAAGTAAAATAACAATTGTTTCCCCTTATAAACCTTTATGAGGACATGTTTGATTCTAATTAGACTGTAGTATGAGAAAGCTTTCATATTTTAATTATTTAAATAAAGTGTTTTTTCCCTGGTACCGATTAACGAATTGCAAGAAATAACGGGAACTAAATTATACCTCTTTAAAGGTTGGTGTCTAATACAAACATTCGGAAAGGGGGGGGGGGGGGGGGGGGGGGGGGGGGGGGGGGGGAATAAAGTGTACAAATGTCAACTGTTATGAAAATAAATCAGTTCATTGAAGCACAGATACACAATAAGTGTTTATCTAGTGTTAAAGCGATATACAATTTTGCTGTGTATGGGATATAGATGATTTCAGGTATGTCACAGAAAACTAACATTTTCTTATTTCCTAATAGTGAAGACCCTGATCATACTGCATAAGTACAATCAGATCTTCACTATTATGAAATAAGAGAATCGTATTTTCTTGTGACATACCGTATTTCATCTAATAAACAGCATAATTAGTTTAGCACTAGATAAACATTTACTTGACCGCCTCGATGATGTTGTGGTAGAGCGTCCACCTTGGATGCGGGCGGTCACAGGTTTGATCCCTTGGGGGGGGAATAAAGTGTACAAATGTCAACTGTTATGAAAATAAATCAGTTCATTGAAGCACAGATACACAATAAGTGTTTATCTAGTGTTAAAGCGATATACAATTTTGCTGTGTATGGGATATAGATGATTTCAGGTATGTCACAGAAAACTAACATTTTCTTATTTCCTAATAGTGAAGACCCTGATCATACTGCATAAGTACAATCAGATCTTCACTATTATGAAATAAGAGAATCGTATTTTCTTGTGACATACCGTATTTCATCTAATAAACAGCATAATTAGTTTAGCACTAGATAAACATTTACTTGACCGCCTCGATGATGTTGTGGTAGAGCGTCCACCTTGGATGCGGGCGGTCACAGGTTTGATCCCTTGGGGGGGGAATAAAGTGTACAAATGTCAACTGTTATGAAAATAAATCAGTTCATTGAAGCACAGATACACAATAAGTGTTTATCTAGTGTTAAAGCGATATACAATTTTGCTGTGTATGGGATATAGATGATTTCAGGTATGTCACAGAAAACTAACATTTTCTTATTTCCTAATAGTGAAGACCCTGATCATACTGCATAAGTACAATCAGATCTTCACTATTATGAAATAAGAGAATCGTATTTTCTTGTGACATACCGTATTTCATCTAATAAACAGCATAATTAGTTTAGCACTAGATAAACATTTACTTGACCGCCTCGATGATGTTGTGGTAGAGCGTCCACCTTGGATGCGGGCGGTCACAGGTTTGATCCCTTGCCGGGTCATACCACATTAAAATTGATAGTAAAGCTGCCTTCCGTGGCGCTGAGTGTTGTAGGGTTAGCATTACGACTGACTGGCTGATGTCAGGATAAATAGACCAGTAGCACTGGTAACTTACCCAGGAAACTACGTGATATAACATAAAATATGTTGAAAGCGGAGTTTAACACCAAACAATAAACATTTACTTATTGCGTAAGTAATTTCAGGTATGTCACAGAAAACTATGGAAACAAGATAATGTTAGTTGTCTGTGACTTTCCATAAACAACATTTATATTACTTTAAAAGCACTAGATACACATACTTATTGTGTATACAATGTATATGCCTCATTGAACTGAGTGTGTTTTTATAACAGTTATGTACATTTTATCTCAACACGGTTTGTATATGACATCCAACCTTTAAATACATTCCGGAATGACAATATACATGAACGGCTCCGTTTTTAAAATCCTGAAATCTTGGAGAAAAGTATAATTTGTGAGTGTGGGCTCTTGGGTAACATGTTTGTGGTTAATTCCAAACCCATTCAGCTTCTTACTTTTAAAAAAATCGATTCGAACTTTTGAATGAGTTTTCTTTCCTCTGGATAGAATACCACACGAAAACGCGAAAGTACGATGACGAAAACGCGAAACTACGATGATGAAAACTCGAAAGTACGATGACAAAATCGCGAAAGTACGATGACGAAAACGCGAAAACACGAAATCGAGAAAGTACGATGACGAAAACGCGAAACTACGATGATGAAAACGCGAAAGTACGATGACGAAAACGCGAAAACGCGAAAACACGATGATGAAAATGCGATACAATTTCGCGTTTTCATCATCGCGCTTCAGATTATTTCATTCATAGGCGATGGCCCTAACGGAATTCCGTACACCTCACCTCGGTCGATTACACTTCTCTTGTCAAAACATGCATTGATGACTGTATGATATATATGAAGAGAGTGTAGACCCCGATGAGTATGTCGGTATGCATAGACTGACCGCCGTCTCCACTGTAATATCCACACTTATAAGGAGCGGCTCGTCTTTAATGTGCATGTCTGAACGAACTGTTCAACTTTCAAGTTTGTATTTTAATCATGTAAAATAACTGACTCCTCGTCTCATCTTGGCAGGAAGAAATATCCCATCAGCAAATGTCATTACCGTGCTGACAAAACTGTGTCTTGTTAAGGGCTGTGCGTCTCGAATTTAAAGCATATAAGATTATTCCCGTTTAAAGTTTCTTCATGCTTTCACTTGAATATTATTTTTAATGACAGGCCATTTCAAAACGTACAACATTGTAAGGATACAAGGACCAGTAGTAATGGTAACTTAGCAAAGTAAACTAGCAACATTGTCAGGATACAAGGACCAGTAGTACTGGTAACTTAGCAAAGTAAACTAACAACATTGTCAGGATACAAGGACCAGTAGTACTGGTAACTTAGCAAAGTAAACTAGCAACATTGTCAGGATACAAGGACCAGTAGTACTGGTAACTTAGCAAAGTAAACTAACAACAGTGTCAGGATACAAGGACTAGTGGTACTGGTAACTAAACAAGTAAATGTGCATCATTGACAGTATAAAATGACCAGTAGTACTGGTAACTTAACAAGTAAATGTGCATCATTGTCAGTATAAAAGGACTAGTTGTACTGGTAACTAAACAAGTAAATGTGCATGATTGTCAGTATAAAAGGACCAGTAGTACTGGTAACTAAACAAGTAAATGTGCATCATTGTCAGTATAAAAGGACCAGTAGTACTGGTAACTTAACAAGTAAATGTGCTTCATTGACAGTATAAAAGGACCAGTAGTACTGGTAACTTAACAAGTAAATGTGCATCATTGACAGTATAAAAGGACCAGTAGTACTGGTAACTTAACAAGTAAATGTGCATCATTGACAGTATAAAAGGACCAGTAGTACTGGTAACTTAACAAGTAAATGTGCATCATTGTCAGTATAAAAGGACCAGTAGTACTGGTAACTTAACAAGTAAATGTGCATCATTGTCCGAATACAAGGACTAATTGTACTGGTAACTAAACAAGTAAATGTGCATCATTGACAGTATAACAGGACCAGTAGTACTGGTAACTAAACAAGTAAATGTGCATCATTGTCAGGATAACAGGACCAGTAGTACTGGTAACTTAGCAAAGTAAATGTGCATCATTGTCCGAATACAAGGACTAGTTGTACTGGTAACTAAACAAGTAAATGTGCAACATTATCAGGATACAAGGACTAGTAGTACTGGTAACTTAACAAGTAAACTAACAACAGTGTCAGGATACAAGGACTAGTAGTACTGGTAACTTCACAAGTAAACTAACAACAGTGTCAGGATACAAAGACTAGTGGTATTGGTAACTAAACAAGTAAATGTGCAACATTGTCAGGATAAAAGGACTAGTAGTACTGGTAACTTCACAAGTAAACTAACAACAGTGTCAGGATACAAGGACTAATTGTACTGGTAACTAAACAAGTAAATGTGCATCATTGTCAGGATAAAAGGACCAGTAGTACTGGTAACTAAACAAGTAAACTAACAACAGTGTCAGGATACAAGGACTAGTGGTACTGGTAACTGAACAAGTAAATGTGCAACAGTGTCAGGATAAAAGGACTAGTAGTACTGGTAACTTAACAAGTAAACTAACAACAGTGTCAGGATACACGGACTAGTGGTACTGGTAACTAAACAAGTAAACTAGCAACAGTGTCAGGATACAAGGACTAGTAGTACTGGTAACTTAACAAGTAAACTAGCAACAGTGTCAGGATACAAGGACCAGTAGTACTGGTAACTTAGCAAAGTACACTAACAACATTGTCAGGATACAAGGACCAGTAGTACTGGTAACTTAGCAAAGTAAACTAGCAACAGTGTCAGGATACAAGGACTAGTAGTACTGGTAACTTAACAAGTAAACTAACAACAGTATCAGGATACAAGGACTAGTAGTACTGGTAACTTAACAAGTAAACTAACAACAGTGTCAGGATACAAGGACTAGTAGTACTGGTAACTTAACAAGTAAACTAACAACAGTGTCAGGATACAAGGACTAGTAGTACTGGTAACTTAACAAGTAAACTAGCAACAGTGTCAGGATACAAGGACTAGTTGTACTGGTAACCTAACAAGTAAACTAACAACAGTGTCAGGATACAAGGACTAGTAGTACTGGTAACTTAACAAGTAAACTAGCAACAGTGTCAGGATACAAGGACCAGTAGTACTGGTAACTTAACAAGTAAACTAGCAACAGTGTCAGGATACAAGGACCAGTAGTACTGGTAACTTAGCAAAGTAAACTAACAACATTGTCAGGATACAAGGACCAGTAGTACTGGTAACTTAGCAAAGTAAACTAGCAACAGTGTCAGGATACAAGGACTAGTAGTACTGGTAACTTAACAAGTAAACTAACAACAGTGTCAGGATACAAGGACTAGTAGTACTGGTAACTTAAAAAGTAAACTAACAACAGTGTCAGGATACAAGGACTAGTAGTACTGGTAACTTAACAAGTAAACTAACAACAGTGTCAGGATACAAGGACTAGTAGTACTGGTAACTTAACAAGTAAACTAACAACAGTGTCAGGATACAAGGACCAGTAGTACTGGTAACCTAACAAGTAAACTAACAACAGTGTCAGGATACAAGGACTAGTAGTACTGGTAACTTAAAAAGTAAACTAACAACAGTGTCAGGATACAAGGACTAGTAGTACTGGTAACTTAACAAGTAAACTAGCAACAGTTTCAGGATACAAGGACTAGTTGTACTGGTAACCTAACAAGTAAACTAACAACAGTGTCAGGATACAAGGACTAGTAGTACTGGTAACTTAACAAGTAAACTAGCAACAGTGTCAGGATACAAGGACCAGTAGTACTGGTAACTTAACAAGTAAACTAGCAACAGTGTCAGGATACAAGGACCAGTAGTACTGGTAACTTAGCAAAGTAAACTAGCAACATTATCAGTATACAAGGACCAGTAGTACTGGTAACTTAACAAGTAAACTAGCAACAGTGTCAGGATACAAGGACCAGTAGTACTGGTAACTTAGCAAAGTAAACTAACAACATTGTCAGGATACAAGGACCAGTAGTACTGGTAACTTAGCAAAGTAAACTAACAACAGTGTCAGGATACAAGGACTAGTAGTACTGGTAACTTAACAAGTAAACTAACAACAGTGTCAGGATACAAGGACCAGTAGTACTGGTAACCTAACAAGTAAACTAACAACAGTGTAAGGATACAAGGACTATTAGTACTGGTAACTTAAAAAGTAAACTAACAACAGTGTCAGGATACAAGGACTAGTAGTACTGGTAACTTAACAAGTAAACTAGCAACAGTTTCAGGATACAAGGACTAGTTGTACTGGTAACCTAACAAGTAAACTAACAACAGTGTCAGGATACAAGGACTAGTAGTACTGGTAACTTAACAAGTAAACTAGCAACAGTGTCAGGATACAAGGACCAGTAGTACTGGTAACTTAACAAGTAAACTAGCAACAGTGTCAGGATACAAGGACCAGTAGTACTGGTAACTTAGCAAAGTAAACTAGCAACAGTGTCAGGATACAAGGACTAGTAGTACTGGTAACTTAACAAGTAAACTAACAACAGTGTCAGGATACAAGGACTAGTAGTACTGGTAACTTAACAAGTAAACTAACAACAGTGTCAGGATACAAGGACTAGTAGTACTGGTAACTTAACAAGTAAACTAACAACAGTGTCAGGATACAAGGACTAGTAGTACTGGTAACTTAACAAGTAAACTAACAACAGTGTCAGGATACAAGGACCAGTAGTACTGGTAACCTAACAAGTAAACTAACAACAGTGTCAGGATATAAGGACTAGTAGTACTGGTAACTTAACAAGTAAACTAACAACAGTGTCAGGATACAAGGACTAGTAGTACTGGTAACTTAACAAGTAAACTAGCAACAGTGTCAGGATACAAGGAATAGTTGTACTGGTAACCTAACAAGTAAACTAACAACAGTGTCAGGATACAAGGACTAGTGGTACTGGTAACTTAACAAGTAAACTAGCAACAGTGTCAGGATACAAGGACCAGTAGTACTGGTAACTTAGCAAAGTAAACTAGCAACATTATCAGTATACAAGGACCAGTTGTACTGGTAACTTCACAAGTAATCTAACAACAGTGTCAGGATACAAGGACCAGTAGTACTGGTAACCTAACAAGTAAACTAACAACAGTGTCAGGATACACGGACTAGTTGTACTGGTAACCTAACAAGTAATCTAACAACAGTGTCAGGATACAAGGACTAGTAGTACTGGTAACCTAACAAGTAAACTAGCAACAGTGTCAGGATACAAGGACTATTTGTACTGGAAACCTAACAAGTAAACTAGCAACAGTGTCAGGATACAAGGACTAGTTGTTCTGGTAACTAAACAAGTAAATGTGCATCATTGTCAGGATACAAGAACCAGTAGTACTGGTAACTTCACAAGTAATCTAGCAACATTGTCAGGATACAAGGACTAATTGTACTGGTAACTAAACAAGTAAATGTGCATCATTGTCAGGATAAAAGGACCAGTAGTACTTGTAACTTAGCAAAGTAAACTTGCAACATTGTCAGGATAAAAGGACCAGTACTACTGGTAACCTAACAAGTTAACGCCGTTGTTGAACTGAACAATTATTGAAAGCGGCGTTATACGCTATACGCCACGCAAACACAGAGACTCTTTCTACAGTGTATCAATCGGATCACGTGGTTTGCTCTGTAAAATACCAGAACTACCAATACACATATCCTTACACACCTGCTGTTATACGATACAGAGCACCAATAGTCCGGTAGCTAAATAGCTTTTTTTGTCTGAACCTAATTTTATTGTCTTAAGTTTTTTTCCAATATGTTTTGTGTACTTTAGGGTTTACATTTTAATAATAAGGCGCGTGACACCCTGTCATACTTGGGCATTTGGAGATAAAAGCATTCCAAAAACCCTTTGTTTTAGAAAATATCAAAAAATATATATGTGTTGTTTACTTATAACCCAACCAGAAACGCAAGTAACTGGCCAGGAAATGTCACAAACAATTGTACGAATCAACAAAGAAAATATGACTGATCAATTGGAGTATGATGTTGACATTCAGAGGTATAACGGTCCTAAACAAACTGGAAATGCCAAAGGAATCAGCTGTCAGATCAGCGCTTTCACTCAAAATACTTGCAAGTCAAGTTATTTCAAAGCGTAGAGCTGAAGAAAATGATTTTGCCTTTTTCCAAGATATACTAATGAAACATCGATGTCCTGAACTTAATGGATACAACATGGCAATGTGCCGTGAGCAAGGCAAATTGCCACAGCCAAAAACCGAAACAACTCATCTGCCTTTGATAGACATGACACCTTCACATCCAGATACTATAATGACGGCAATAGCGAAAGCACAAGCGCAATGTTGGTCAAGAATTTGTATTATTCACATGCGATCTGCAACTATATAAAGTTGCGCTGGACGTAAAGTGGGCGTATCCAGATCGGTTTTCAAATGTCATTCTTAGACTGGGCGCGATGCATTCGTTAATGAGTTTTATAGGTGCTATTGGTACGTTGATGGCAGAGACTGGCTTATCTGAAATTATGTGTAATGTTTTTGGAGGAGTAAATAAAATGCTGACAGGTAAAAAGTTTCCCCAGAACATAAGGGCAATGCGCCTCCGGTTGCCGAAGAAATATAACAAAGTGTAGTCCATGACCAAATACTTTGTTCCAAATATGACCTCATGAAAATACTGGACAGTTTCGCCGAACAGAGTTTGACACCTAAACTTTGGGTTGATGTGTTCATAAAACTTGTCTTTATTATGATGATGTTCGTGAGAGCTGAGAGAGAGGCAGACTGGCCAATCCATCTAAAAGTATATAGGCAGATGCTTCCATATGTCTTTGCTGCTGGCCATGTTCACTACGCAAGATACGGTATATGCTATCTGCGTTCAATGGGGCTCCTTCCAAAATCAGTTTTATCTAAGTTTTTAAATGGCGAACATGTCATGCGACACGAGAAAGGAATATGGAACGGAATCTGGAGCGATATGTTCATAGAAAGCATCTTCATGAGATATGGTCATGCTCCAGGTGGTATCATTGGCATTACGCTAAAGCCTGAAATGTTGAAGGTTTGGGTCCTGAGTCTGCACACATGCAGTCAGCTCGAGTCGGATTTGGATGACATGATAGATTATGACAATATTGCTGATCAGAGTGTTGTGAGGCATAAAGAGAAAGGCAAACTGCGCATTGAGAATGATGCGAAGGACAGAAAAGGTATAAGTTCTAAGCTTGAGACTTGTATTGATCCTTTAGACCCTAGCAAAATCACGGATGGGGCTGTTCTCAATATTGTAACTGGGGAAATGTCTACATCTCGAGTAAACGTGTACAATGCAGTGCAGGTTGAGACAAAACAGATAACTGAATTTGAATGTAAATTGCCAGGAGGATTACATGAAACAATTCATAAGAAAGTTATAACCATGAGCATTACCAAAAAGCATATAAAAATAGGAGACACAAAGGTTTTTGATACCAATCTAATTTATTCCAGAGTCCTTGGAATTCAAGCTAGTGGTCGTGAAGTAGACATTAGAAATGTTCTCTCCCATGAACTTGCTCCAATCCCAACAGCAATGTTTGGTGATACAGGAGAAATGAGAATTGCAAAAGCCAAGGCTTTTTTAAGAAAACAACTTCAGGTTGAAGTTTCAGAGAGAGCGGCAGGTCATATATATACAGCTGTTGTAGATGGATCAGCATTGCTGTGGGTTATTCCCTGGCCTTCGGAGGGAACGGTAGCGGATTATATTGGAAATTGCATTACATTGGAACCAGGTTATCTATGCATGATGTTTATCTAGTTTTAGGTATTATGCCTATAGTACTAAGAGTGTAACTAGAGGAGCTAGGGCTACAGGTGCAAGCAGAGTCCATCGTCTATACATAAACAGCAAGCTTCCCCCACAGAAGGTAATTCTAACTGTAACTTAAAACAAGAAACAGCTATTGGAACTGATATTCAATTAACTCGTGGGAGACAAGGTGTTTCAGCAACAGCACACACAGTAGCACAAGTTGGTGATCACAGGAGCAGATGATGTACCAGTGGAAATTTTCAACTCCATAATTTCTGAAAGAAATGATATGGAAACTAAGCATGAAGATGCAGATTATATTATTGTGCAACAGGTGTTGATGTGTGCTGGTCAAACGGTGAACCATGGCATCACTGTAATTTGTGATGACACTGATGTATTTGTGTTGTTGTTACACTACTATCACAGTTGGTCTGGAAAATTTAGCTACAATGGAATCGCCCATTAAAGGGAGGGTTGTGATAGACATTGCCCGGACTGTTAAGAAGCATGTGGATATAGTTAATGGTATTCTTCCGGCCCATGCTCTGTCTGGATGCGATATTGTAGCAAGCTGTTATGGGATAGGAAAAGGGAAAGTTGTTAAAACCTTGTGAGCTGGATATTCCCTTTCAAATCTGGGACTTATTGACTCTACCGTGCAATCTGTTGTATCTCAAGCAACACGATTCATGTCTCTGTGTTACGGACAGTCGGCCAATTGCTACACAATGTCAGAAACCCGTATGAATGCTTGGATCGCTAAAGCTGGAAGAGGATCGTCATCCTACCTGAAACTGTCTTATCTTCCACCAACGAGCGAGGCCTTTGCAGAACACATCAAAAGGGCTCATCATCAATGTATTATCTGGCGGTCACTAGAAGTAAATAACTCACCAGAACTTGATCCAGTTGAATACGGCTGGAAGAGAGATGAGAAGACACAAACTCTCCAACCTGTTTGTCTCCCTAAGAATGTAGAACTTGCCCAAGATTTTATCCTGCGCCTTATCAAATGTGGTTGTCGTAGTACCATGTCATGCAGTTCAAGAGGATGTAGTTGCAAAAGTGCCAACATGAGCTGTACAATGTTTTGTCATTGTCACAACCAAGGTTGCCAAAATCTTTAAAATGCCATTTCATCATTGACACTTGGAATTCAGAAGCATATGGGCAAAATGGATAAACATATGTTCGCTAATAATTATAACGACATAGTGTCAAATGTCTAACTTACGCAAACAATCTAATATAATTGACAGCAGAGCGAGTGTATGAAGTTTTGGTCCGGTCGCCATCTTGGAATTTGTTGGCCGCCAACTTGGATTTGTTGCCACCTTCTTTAGATTTTTTAATTTTTCAACATTGTTTAACTTCCTTTCAGTATCAAATGGCATAATGACTGATGTTTACTGTTATATACGTAATATACGCCATCTTGATTTTCTCAAATTGCCCAATGGTGACAATGTGTCACCCTTCATATTTAGTGAAGACATACCCTTCACTATGTTAATCAGTCAAAAAAAATACTTAAGAACACAATTTTAGGTTCAGCCTAGGTTCTGCCGGACTACAAGGCTTGAAGGACAGCTCGCCCTTTTAAATCTTTGATTCATATATGACATGGTAACTATTTCATTACTTTGTATGATTGATTTTATACACATTTCATATACTGATAACATATTTTGTCCAACTTATATTTATGAAATGGCCTTTTCAGGGTATTAATTGTTGACAGTGACATAAAACAGCATACAAACATTTGTGTAATTGGTTTGGTTGTGTAGATGTGGCATACCTTAACCATATCAGTGTTCACTGTCTAGTATCATACACGACACTTTTCAATATTAAAATGCACTACTGCAGTATTTTCTTATTTCCTTAAATCTTCATAACTTTTATTAAAACATGACATATGACAATACTTGCGGATTATTTATACCGAGCCTTTGCAATTTGCTTTCTGGAAATCAATTAGGCCACGTCATAAAATAACAAACCTTCTGGGGGGGGGGGGGGGGGGGGGGGGGGGTGGGGGGGGGGGGGGGAGAGATTTATGACTTATTGAAAATGAACACGTAATTGAAAACATATTTTATGGCTCATCATCACATTGTTAAAAGATTTAAACATTTATAAATGCAGTCGCAATATGACGCTTCTTCAACCTACACATTTTGAAAACTTGGTGATAAAAGAACAAACTAGCCATAAGTATCACGTTCATAATGTTTTCACCTCTTTGAAATAACAAGACTGAAATGTGTACATATTTTCCATATTCTGATTCCTGTACGCTGTCAACATGACTTGATCACACGCAACGTGCATGGACAAATTAATGCAGTATGTGCATACTTTCTTCAGGTGCCATTCACACACTGAACAAATTAAAGCAGTATGTGCATACTTTCCGCAGGTGTAATTAATTAATTATGATTGCGATTTCAAAATTTAATTTGAATTGATGACTTTACATTTGAAAGGGGGAGAGTGCTGTGTATAGTGTCTTAACTGATTAACTCATGAATGAAAGTGTATCCACTCAAAGCGACGCCTCTTATTGTAACATCGAAATATAGCTAGTTGCCTGGGAATAATGTTGTGCGAAGTAGGAAGCCAGGAAGCAAAGAGTTAATTTTTTTTTTTTTTTAGTTTTTTGAAATTGTGATTTACTTAAAATCAATCGGATAGTTTGTCTTGAAATTTGGGTTAAGGGTAAAAAACAATTCTCAAGACAAAACGAAGTACCGGTAATTTTAATATAATGTGGACATATTTAGTAAAAAAGAAAGATAGAAGAAGGGGTGGCTGTGTTTCATTTTCCATTCCACAATGCGCGTTCCGGCGCACTTCAGCAGTAAAGCGTTTTACTAAAAGTCCGCCCGATATATTTCCAACAAATTTGAGTAAATTGGAGAAGAAATGGTGTTCTGAATTATAATGATTTCTTTTAAAAGAAATATCTAAGGCATTTTTTTTAGTAAATTATACGTAAGGTAATAACTGTAACTATTAGTCAGCGAGTTTGTTAAATAAACCGAGTTTTGTTAACATTATTTAAGGACAAATTGTGAACTATATATCATGACGGAGTTTATATTATTCGCTTCAAATCGATGTTAATATAAGATGAGATAGTATTGGTCATTCCTTTAAGCATACATATAACTGAACAGCTGTGTAAACACAAATTGCAATTTAATGAAAAACTTGCCGCAAACGATAACAACATTATCACGGATAAAATACCAAAAAAAAAGCTTTGCTTGACAGGTATAGACTTCGAAATTCTCAAACTTGCATATTGAGAACAACATTTTTATATCGTTATCTCAAATACGATACAAAAGAAACATTGGTGACATATATACCTCCGTAAAAGATATATTTCTAAGTATTATTGGTCCAATCCTAGCATGTATAAACTAAAACAACTTTTCGAATGCACTAATGTTTCTAAACTTAGAAATTTATGTACATATGTAATGAAAGCTTTTCAATTAAGATATGGTTTGTAATGGTAATGTAAAATGTACAAATAAGTTGTAAATATAAATGTTGTGTTGTCTTTACATTTTATGTACTGATATAATTCAATATTCCCCTTGCCTGTAATGGACATATTGTATCATATTATTTTGTATTATGTTATGTTATATGATATTGTATTGTATTGTATTGTATTGTATTGAATTAATTTATATTGTGTTATATTAAATTGTATTGCCTGTCAAGCGTGTATATATAAAGTGGTGATAAGGATATGATATTACGTTTGAACCACACCTTCTCCGTCTATGACACGACATGTTACCTCTTGCGAATTGTTGTACTTGTACATTGGTAAATGTGCTCCACTTGCTCTATATGTCATTTGTAATGATTATTTGTGTATTTTGTTTTTCTCACAGGTCATGTGGCCTATTGAATTTATATTTGAAATAAACTTCTTCTCCTATAATATTTGTGATTATAGAACAACAGGGAAGTAAACGAGTCAGTTTATACATATGACAAATCCAAATATTATTTTGTTGTTTTTTGCTAAATTATTTACGACCGTAATTACTTTAACTCTTTAAATAAAAACACATATATACTACCTACCATTATTCTTTAGGGGATAGCTTAAATTTAGAATGAAATTAGGAAAAAATAAGTATTAATTTTAATTAACCTGGATGCGTCTCAAGGTTTAATTCCGCAATGTACGTTACGACGCGCGAAAGAGGTTTAACGGCACTGTGATTTATTAAAAATCGACTCGAACGTTTGGCAAATGGTAGACGAATAGGTGTTCTATGTTATATTTTATTTATAAAACAATCTCTCGGGCGAATTTTAAATAATTAGAAATAATCAAATTACTGTTAAAATATTCTAGCGAAATTTCTATTTTAAGTCGCCTTATGTTATGTTAATTGTCATGACAGATATATGGAATTGATATCATCACATAGGTTATTTTTTTGTATTCTCTTTAGTAAAAGTTAATATTATCCGAATCCAAATTGAAATGAGGACGTTATGGTGTCATTGTCGCAAAAATGTACGTTTTGACGTCAAACAGACGTTATTTCAAAGGTACGATTCCACCTTAAACGGCTGTATGCTGGTTGATTGTGTGATTAAGGTTTAACGCCTTTTCAACAGTTTTACAGTCTAATTACGGCGGTCAGTTCACCTACCCGTGTGTTTTCTGGATTTCTCACACCAATTCTCCGCACAACAGGCTTGCTTATCAACTGGTTGCTTTCCACATATTATTTTAGAAAATTGCTTTAAGATGAAGACAATTGTTGCATTGGCTGTTGTACATCCACAAACAAAAGCTAGGGTTGGAACTCGACTCCTGGACTGACAGACCACGTCGCTACATGTACCGACTCTGTTACCGGTGCTCGGTCAGACCGCGTGGCTACATGTACCGACACTGTTACCGGTGCTCCTGAATCGACAGACCGCGTGGCTACATGTACCGACACTGTTACCGGTGCTCCTGGATCGACAGACCGCGTGGCTACATGTACCAACTCTGTTACCGGTGCTCGGTCAGACCGCGTGGCTACATGTACCGACACTGTTACCGGTGCTCCTGGATCGACAGACCGCGTGGCTACATGTACCAACTCTGTTACCGGTGCTCGGTCAGACCGCGTGGCTACATGTACCGACACTGTTACCGGTGGTCCTGAATCGACAGACCGCGTGGCTACATGTACCAACTATGTTACCGGTGCTCGGTCAGACCTCGTGGCTACATGTACCGACACTGTTACCGGTGCTCCTGGACCGACAGACCGCGTGGCTACATGTACCGACTCTGTTGCCGGTGCTCCTGGACCGACAGACCGCGTGGCTACATGTACCGACACTGTTACCGGTGCTCCTGGAAAGACAAACCGCGTGGCTACATGAACCGACACTGTTACTGGTGCTCCTGGACCGACAGACCGCTTGGCTACATATACCGACTCTGTTACCGGTGCTCGGTCAGACCGCGTAGCTACATGTACCGACATTGTTACCGGTGCTCCTGGATCGACATACCGCGTGGCTACATGTACCGACTCTGTTACCGGTGCTCGGTCGGACCTCGTGCCTACATGTACAGACTCTGTTAACGGTGCTCCTGGATCGACAGACCGCGTGGCTACATGTACCGACTCTGTAACCGGTGATCCTGGATCGACAGACCGCGTGGCTACATGTACCGACTCTGTTACTGGTGCTCGGTCAGACCGCGTGGCTGCATGTACCGAATCTGTTACCGGTGCTTCTGGATCGACATACCGCGTGGCTACATGTACCGACTCTGTTACCGGTGCTCCTGGATCGACAGACCGCGTGGCTACATGTACCGACTATGTTACCGGTGCTAGGTCAGATCGCGTCGCTACATGTACCGACTCTGTTACCGGTGCTCATGGATCGACAGACCGCGGGACTACATGTACCGATTTTGTTACCGGTGTTCCTGGATCGACAGACTGCGTGGCTACATGTACCGACTCTGTTACCGGTGCTCCTAGATCGACAGACCGCGTGGCTACATGTACCGACTCTGTTACCGGTGCACCTGGATCGACAGACCGCGTGGCTACATGTACCGATTCTGTTACCGGTGCTCGGTCAGATCGCGTCGCTACATGTACCGACTCTGTTACCGGTGATACTGGACCGACGGACCGCGTGGCTACATGTACAGACTCTGTTACCGGTGCTCCTGGATCGTCAGACCGCGTGGCTACATCTACCGACTCTGTTACTGATGCTCGGTCAGACCGCATGGCTGCATGTACCGAATCTGTTAAGGTGCTCCTGGATCGACAGACCGCGTAGCTACATGTACCGACTCTGTAACCGGTGCTCCTGGATCGACAGACCGCGTAGCTACATGTACCGGCTCTGTTACCGGTGCTCGGTCAGACCGCGTAGCTACATGTACCGACTCTGTTACCGGTGCTCCTGGATCGACAGACCACGTGGCTACATGTACCGACTCTGTTACCGGTGCTAGGTCAGATCGCGTCGCTACATGTACCGACTCTGTTACCGGTGCTCCTGGATTGACAGACCGCGGGGCTACATGTACCGATTTTGTTACCGGTGTTCCTGGATCGACAGACCGCATGGCTACACGTACCGACTCTGTTACCGGTGCTCCTAGATAGACAGACCGCGTCGCTACACGTACCGACTCTGTTACCGGTGCTCCTGGATCGACAGACCGCCATGCTACATGTACCGACTCTGTTACCGGTGCTCCTGGATCGACAGACCGCCAGGCTACATGTACCGATTCTGTTACCGGTGCTCGGTCAGACCGCGTCGCTACATGTACCGACTCTGTTACCGGTGCTCCTGGATCGACAGAACGCCATGCTACATGTACCGATTATGTTACCGGTGCTCGGTCAGACCGCGTCGCTATATGTTCCGACTCTGTTACCGGTGCTACTGGACCGACAGACCGCGTGGCTACATGTACAGACTCTGTTACCGGTGCTCTTGGATCGTCAGACCGCGTAGCTACATGTACCGACTCTGTTACCGGTGCTCCTGGATCGACAGACCACGTGGCTACATGTACCGACTCTGTTACCGGTGCTAGGTCAGATCGCGTCCCTACATGTACCGACTCTGTTACCGGTGCTCCTGGATTGACAGACCGCGGGGCTACATGTACCGACTCTGTTACCGGTGCTAGGTCAGATCGCGTCGCTACATGTACCGACTCTGTTACCGGTGCTCCTGGATCGACAGACCGCATGGCTACACGTACCGACTCTGTTACCGGTGCTCCTAGATAGACAGACCGCGTCGCTACACGTACCGACTCTGTTACCGTTGCTCCTGGATCGACAGACCGCCAGGCTACATGTACCGACTCTGTTACCGGTGCTCCTGGATCGACAGACCGCCAGGCTACATGTACCGATTCTGTTACCGGTGCTCGGTCAGACCGCGTCGCTACATGTACCGACTCTGTTAGCGGTGCTCCTGGATCGACAGAACGCCATGCTACATGTACCGATTATGTTACCGGTGCTCGGTCAGACCGCGTCGCTATATGTTCCGACTCTGTTACCGGTGCTACTGGACCGACAGACCGCGTGGCTACATGTACAGACTCTGTTACCGGTGCTCTTGGATCGTCAGACCGCGTGGCTACATCTACCGACTCTGTTACTGATGCTCGGTCAGACCGCGTGGCTGCATGTACCGAATCTGTTACCGGTTCTCCTGGATCGACAGACCGCGTAGCTACATGTACCGACTCTGTAACCGGTGCTCCTGGATCGACATACCGCGTAACTACATGTACCGTATCTGTAACCGGTGCTCCTGGATCGACAGACCGCGTAGCTACATGTACCGGCTCTGTTACCGGTACTCCTGGATCGACAGACCGCGTAGTTACATGTACCGACTCTGTTACCGGTGCTCCTGGATCGACAGACCGCGTGGCTACATGTACCGATACTGTTACCGGTGTTCCTGGATCGACAGACGGCGTGGCTACATGTACCGACACTGTTACCGGTGTTCCTGGATCGACAGACCGCGTGGCTACATGTACCGACACTGTTACCGGTGTTCGGTCAGACCGCGTGGCTACATGTACCGACACTGTTACCGGTGCTCCTGGATCGACAGACCGCGTGGCTACATGTACCGATACTGTTACCGGTGTTCCTGGATCGACAGACCGCGTAGCTACATGTACCGACTCTGTTACCGGTGTTCCTGGATCGACAGACCGCGTGGCTACATGTACCGACACTGTTACCGGTGTTCCTGGATCGACAGACCGCATGGCTACATGTACGATTCTGTTACCGGTGCTAGGTCAGACCGCGTCGCTACATGTACCGAATCTGTTACCGGTGCTCCTGGATCGACAGACCGCGTCTCTACATGTACCGTCTCTGTTACCGGTGCTCCTGAATCGACAGACCGCGTCTCTACATGTACCGTCTCTGTTACCGGTGCTCCTGGATCGACAGACCGCTTGGCTATATGTACCGACTCTATTACCGGTGCTCTGGATAAACAGAATGCGTGGCTACATGGACCGACTCTGTTACCAGTGCTCCTGGATCGACAAACCGCGTGGCTACATGTACCGACTCTGTTACCGGTGCTCCAGTATCGACAGACCGCGTGGCTACATGTACCGATACTGTTACCGGTGTTCCTGGATCGACAGACCGCGTGGCTACATGTACCGACACTGTTACCGGTGTTCCTGGATCGACAGACCGCATGGCTACATGTACGATTCTGTTACCGGTGCTAGGTCAGACCGCGTCGCTACATGTACCGAATCTGTTACCGGTGCTCCTGGATCGACAGACCGCGTCTCTACATGTACCGTCTCTGTTACCGGTGCTCCTGGATCGACAGACCGCTTGGCTATATGTACCGACTCTATTACCGGTGCTCTGGATAAACAGAATGCGTGGCTACATGGACCGACCTTGTTACTGGTGCTCCTGGATCGACAAACCGCGTGGCTACATGTACCGACTCTGTTACCGGTGCTCCAGTATCGACAGACCGCGTTGCTACATGTACCGACTCTGTTACCAGTGCTCTGGATAGACAGACTGCGTGGCTACATGGACCGACTCTGTTACCGGTGATCCTGGATCGACAAACCGCGTCTCTATATGTACCGTCTCTGTTACCGGTGCTCCTGGATCGACAGACCGCTTGGCTATATGTACCGACTCTGTTACCGGTGCTCTGGATAGACAGACTGCGTGGCTACATGGACCGACTCTGTTACCGGTGTTCCTGGATCGACAGACCGCGTGGCTATATGTACCGACTCTGTTACCGGTGCTCCTGGATCAACAGACCACGTGGATACATGTACCGACTAAGTTACCGGTGCTCCTAGATCGACAGACCACGTGGCTACATGTATCGACTATGTTACCGGTGCTCGGTCAGAACGCGTGCCTACATGTACCGACTCTGTTACCGGAGCTACTGGATCGACAGACCGCGTGGCTACATGTACCGTCTCTGTTACCGGTAATCCTGGATCGATAGACGACGTGGCTATATGTACCGACTATGTTACCGGTGCTCGGTCAGACCGCGTAGCTACATGTACCGATTATGTTACCGGCGCTTCTGGATCGACAGACCGCGTGGCTACACGTACCTACGACTATGTTACATGTGCTCGATCAGACCGCCTAGCTACATGTACCGACTCTGTTACCGGTGCCCCTGTAATCGACAGAACGCCATGCTACATGTACCGACTCTGTTACCGTTGCTCCTGGATCGACAGACACCGTGGCTACATGTACCGACTCTGTTACCGGTGCTCCTGGATCGACAGACCGCGTGGCTTCATGTACCGACTCTGTTACCGGTGCTCCTGGATCGACAGAGCGCGTGGCTACATATACCTCTGTTACCGGTGCTCGGTCAGACCACGGGGCTGCATGTACCGACTCTGTTACCGGTGCTCCTGTATCGACAGACCGCGTGGCTACATGTACCGACTCTGTTACCGGTGTTCCTGTATCGACAGATCGCGTGGCTACATGTACCGACTCTGTTACCGGTTCTTCTGAATCGACAGACCGCGTGGCTACATGTACCGACTCTGTTACCGGTGCTCCTGGATCGACAGACTACGTGGCTACATGTAACGACTATGTTACCGGTGCTCCTGGATCGACAGAACACGTGGCTACATGTACCGACTCTGTTACCGGTGCTCGGTCAGACCGCGTGGCTACATGTACCGACTCTGTTACCGGTGCTTCTGGATCGACAGACCGCGTGGCTACATGTACCGACTCTGTTACCGGTGCTCCTGGATCGACAGACCACGTGGCTACATGTAACGACTATGTTACCGGTGCTCCTGGATCGACAAACCGCGTGGCTACATTAACCAACTTTGTTACCGGAGCTCCTGGATCGACAGACCGCGTGGATACATGTACCGACTTTGTTACCGGTGCTCGGTCAGACCACGTGGCTACATATATCGACTCTGTTACCGGTGCTCCTGGATCGACAGACCGCGTGGCTGCATGTACCGACTATGTTACCGGTCCTCGGTCAGACCGCGTAGCTACATGTATCGACTCTGTTACCGGCGCTCCTAGATCGACAGACCGCGTGGCTACATGTACCGACTATGTTACCTGTGCTCGGTCTGACCGCCCAGCTACATGTACCGTCTCTGTTACCGGTGCTCCTGGATCGACTGACTGCGTGGCTACATGTACCGACTCTGTTACCGGTGCTCGGTAAGATCGCGTGGCTACATTAACCGACTCTGTTACCGGTGTTCGGTAAGATCGCGTGGCTACATGTACCGACTATGTTACCGGTGCTCGGTAAGATCGCGTGGCTACATGTACCGACTATGTTACCGGTGCTCGGTCAGATCGCGTGGCTACATGTACCGACTCTGTTACCGGTGCTCGGTAAGATCGCGTGGCTACATGTACCGACTATGTTACCGGTGCTCGGTAAGATCGCGTAGCTACATGTATCGACTCTGTTCCCGGTGCTCCTGGATCGACAGACCGCGTGGCTACATGTACCGACTATGTTACCGGTGCTCGGTCAGACCCCGTCGCTACATGTACCGACTCTGTTACCGGTGCTCCTGGATCGACAGACCGCGTGGCTACATGTACCGACTCTGTTACCGGTGCTCCTGGATCGACAGACCGCGTGGCTACATGTACCGACTATGTTACCGGTGCTTGGTCAGACCGCGTCGCTACATGTACCGACTCTGTTACCGGTGCTCCTGGATCGACAGACCGCGTGGCTGCATGTACCGACTATGTTACCGGTGCTCGGTCAGACCGCGTAGCTACATGTATCGACTCTGTTACCGGCGCTCCTAGATCGACAGACCGCGTGGCTACATGTACCGACTATGTTACCTGTGCTCGGTCTGACCGCCCAGCTACATGTACCGTCTCTGTTACCGGTGCTCCTGGATCGACTGACTGCGTGGCTACATGTACCGACTCTGTTACCGGTGCTCGGTAAGATCGCGTGGCTACATTAACCGACTCTGTTACCGGTGTTCGGTAAGATCGCGTGGCTACATGTACCGACTATGTTACCGGTGCTCGGTAAGATCGCGTGGCTACATGTACCGACTATGTTACCGGTGCTCGGTCAGATCGCGTGGCTACATGTACCGACTCTGTTACCGGTGCTCGGTAAGATCGCGTGGCTACATGTACCGACTATGTTACCGGTGCTCGGTAAGATCGCGTAGCTACATGTATCGACTCTGTTCCCGGTGCTCCTGGATCGACAGACCGCGTGGCTACATGTACCGACTATGTTACCGGTGCTCGGTCAGACCCCGTCGCTACATGTACCGACTCTGTTACCGGTGCTCCTGGATCGACAGACCGCGTGGCTACATGTACCGACTATGTTACCGGTGCTTGGTCAGACCGCGTCGCTACATGTACCGACTCTGTTACCGGTGCTCCTAGATCGACAGACCGCGTGGCTACATGTACCGACTATGTTACCTGTGCTCGGTCAGACCGCCCAGCTACATGTACCGTCTCTGTTACCGGTGCTCCTGGATCGACTGACTGCGTGGCTACATGTACCGACTCTGTTTCCGGTGCTCGGTAAGATCGCGTGGCTACATTAACCGACTCTGTTACCGGTGTTCGGTAAGATCGCGTGGCTACATGTACCGACTATGTTACCGGTGCTCGGTAAGATCGCGTGGCTACATGTACCAACTATGTTACCGGTGCTCGGTCAGATCGCGTGGCTACATGTACATGTACCGACTCTGTTACCGGTGCTCGGTAAGATCGCGTGGCTACATGTACCGACTATGTTACCGGTGCTCGGTAAGATCGCGTAGCTACATGTATCGACTCTGTTCCCGGTGCTCCTGGATCGACAGACCGCGTGGCTACATGTACCGACTATGTTACCGGTGCTCGGTCAGACCGCGTCGCTACATGTACCGACTCTATTACCGGTGCTCCTGGATCGACAGACCGCGTGGCTACATGTACCGACTCTGTTACCGGTGCTCCTGGATCGACAGAGCGCGTGGCTACATGTACCTCTGTTACCGGTGCTCGATCAGACCACGGGGCTGCATGTACCGACTCTGTTACCGGTGCTCCTGGATCGACAGACCGCGTGGCTACATGTACCGACTCTGTTACCGGTGTTCCTGTATCGACAGATCGCGTGGCTACATGTACCGACTCTGTTACTGGTGCTCCCGGATCGACAGACCACGTGGCTACATGTACTGTAATTGTTACCGGTGCTCGGTCAGACCGCGTGGCTACATGTACCGACTCTGTTACCGGTTCTTCTGAATCGACAGACCGCGTGGCTACATGTACCGACACTGTTACCGGTGCTCCTGGATCGACAGACTACGTGGCTACATGTAACGACTATGTTACCGGTACTCCTGGATCGACAGACCACGTGGCTACATGTACCGACTCTGTTACCGGTGCTCGGTCAGACCGCGTGGCTACATGTACCGACTCTGTTACCGGTGCTTCTGGATCGACAGACCACGTGGCTACATGTACCAACTCTGTTACCGGTGCTCCTGGATCGACAGACCGTGTGGCTACATGTACCGACTCTGTTACCGGTGCTCCTGGATCGACAGACCACGTGGCTACATGTAACGACTATGTTACCGGTGCTCCTGGATCGACAAACCGCGTGGCTACATTAACCGACTTTGTTACCGGAGCTCCTGGATCGACAGACCGCGTGGATACATGTACCGACTTTGTTACCGGTGCTCGGTCAGACCACGTGGCTACATGTATCGACTCTGTTACCGGTGCTCCTGGATCGAAAGACCGCGTGGCTGCATGTACCGACTATGTTACCGGTGCTCGGTCAGACCGCGTAGCTACATGTATCGACTCTGTTACCGGCGCTCCTAGATTGACAGACCGCGTGGCTACATGTACCGACTATGTTACCTGTGCTCGGTCAGACCGCCCAGCTACATGTACCGTCTCTGTTACCGGTGCTCCTGGATCGACTGACTGCGTGGCTACATGTACCGACTCTGTTACCGGTGCTCGGTAAGATCGCGTGGCTACATTAACCGACTCTGTTACCGGTGTTCGGTAAGATCGCGTGGCTACATGTACCGACTATGTTACCGGTGCTCGGTAAGATCGCGTGGCTACATGTACCGACTATGTTACCGGTGCTCGGTCAGATCACGTGGCTACATGTACCGACTCTGTTACCGGTGCTCGGTAAGATCGCGTGGCTACATGTACCGACTATGTTACCGGTGCTCGGTAAGATCGCGTAGCTACATGTATCGACTCTGTTCCCGGTGCTCCTGGATCGACAGACCGCGTGGCTACATGTACCGACTATGTTACCGGTGCTCGGTCAGACCGCGTCGCTACATGTACCGACTCTGTTACCGGTGCTCCTGGATCGACAGACCGCGTGGCTACATGTACCGACTCTGTTACCGGTGCTCCTGGATCGACAGACCGCGTGGCTACATGTACCGACTATGTTACCGGTGCTTGGTCAGACCGCGTCGCTACATGTACCGACTCTGTTACCGGTGCTCCTAGATCGACAGACCGCGTGGCTACATGTACCGACTATGTTACCTGTGCTCGGTCAGACCGCCCCGCTACATGTACCGTCTCTGTTACCGGTGCTCCTGGATCGACTGACTGCGTGGCTACATGTACCGACTCTGTTACCGGTGCTCGGTAAGATCGCGTGGCTACATTAACCGACTCTGTTACCGGTGTTCGGTAAGATCGCGTGGCTAAATGTACCGACTATGTTACCGGTGCTCGGTAAGATCGCGTGGCTACATGTACCGACTATGTTACCGGTGCTCGGTCAGATCGCGTGGCTACATGTACCGACTCTGTTACCGGTGCTCGTAAGATCGCGTGGCTACATGTTACCGACTATGTTACCGGTGCTCGTTAAGATCGCGTAGCTACATGTATCGACTCTGTTCCCGGTGCTCCTGGATCGACAGACCGCGTGGCTACATGTACCGACTATGTTACCCGTGCTCGGTCAGACCGCGTCGCTACATGTACCGACTCTGTTACCGGTGCTCCTGGATCGACAGACCGCGTGGCTACATGTACCGACTCTGTTACCGGTGCTCCTGGAACGACAGACCGCGTGGCTACATGTACCGACTATGTTACCGGTGCTTGGTCAGACCGCGTCGCTACATGTACCGACTCTGTTACCGGTGCTCCTGGATCGACAGACCGCGTGGCTACATGTACCGACTCTGTTACCGGTGCTCTTGGATCGACAGACCGCGTGGCTACATGTACCGACTCTGTTTCCGATGCTCCTGGATCGACAGACCGCGTGGCTACATGTACCGACTCTATTACCGGTGCTCCTGGATCGACAGACCGCATGGCTACATGTACCGACTCTGTTTCCGATGCTCCTGGATCGACAGACCGCGTGGCTACATGTACCGACTCTATTACCGGTGCTCCTGGATCGACAGACCGCGTGGCTGCATGTACCGACTCCGTTACCGGTGCTCGGTTGTTATATGCTGACAAGCGAGTGTCAATAAACACACTGGTTTAGAAATGTCTTATCTAATAAGTAATTCATTTTAATTCAAACTACTTTTGTTAAGAAATTAAATAGTGTCAATGTGTTTTTAAAAAGCGTGTATATACTTACATGGGGAATGTGATTAATTAACAACAGCCCTGGGTCTCGGATTCCTTTAATGGTGTCACATTGCAACATTCACAGCGGCATCCTCAAATGATGATACACCCTCCACGTTTCAAAGTCATGGATTATGGATTGCTCGTTCAAAAAAGTACAACCTGCATTGTTTTTGCGACCAGTATAGATACAGTTCACACAAGTTGATATACAATGGATATTATGTAAGAGGGGTAAATATTTATGCATACATATTAACAGTGAAAATAGTCATGTTCGCTTTGTAACGTGTTTGTACATTTGATAACGATTCGACAATTTCAGCTTGTTTACATACGTGTGAGTGACACATATGTTTGTTTAAATATGACTTTGAAATGTTTAGAATATGATTGATGGTAAAGCGAACAGCAATGATGATGACGATGATGATGAAGGTGGTGGAGATCATATTAAACAGCCAGTTCTCCCTGTTTTAACACTGGATATTACGTGTAAAATCACTCATCGTCCAACTGTACGGGGACTATTTGCATGAAAAATGTTTTATCTGAAAGTTGTGTGCTACATCCCATTATTGTTTTTAATATTTTTGTCTCGTCATGAGTTCTCAGGGCCATTTATCTGAGAGGAAGGCCATCGGAAAACCTACATATT